>CM074693.1:37889395-38489395 GCA_037355405.1 Vitis amurensis
GGTGAAGAAAACCCAATCTGGTGTTTAGAATAAAGATTCTGAGATTCTTCATTTGCAACTAAATTTCAGGAGTGGTTCCCACACTGCTCTTGTAAATTTGCTGCAGATGAAAACTGCTGCCACCATGGGAATATGAGACGGAGAGACAAGGGACATCAGTAATGATCTTCTGCACCTGGAGCATAATCCCCCTTCTTCTTCACCCCTCAAACCCACAATTTCTTGTCCATAAGAAGGGGTCAAAGTCTAACCTTATCCGCAACATCTACCAGTAAGGGGAACAATGGTACAGAAACTTAAAACTGGAAGAAAAGCAATGCAGCCACAGCCAAACCCCCAAGCTCCACTCCAACATGGCCACTCCGATGCACACTACCCTCTTCCTTTTGCACCTCTCCTGTTTTCTCATGATTTTATGTGTTTTGAATTGTGTTTTCAAAATCGTTTTCATCCAAATAACTCTGATTTTAGAGAATCATCTTCGGGCCTTTTTTTAGGCAATAAAATCCAGATTTTTAACGAATTTTTTGCTGCCATTTCCCTTCCAGCATGCATTTTCACTATTTTCAACTAATTTTCTCGGTTTTCTCGTGTTATTCTTTTAACAAGCATGAATAAATTTCATGGTTCCAAATAATGGGACTCGTTGAACCAATTCATGCAAAAGTAGCTTGGACCTTGGTGGGGGGGTCCAACATTCTTGACATTGTCCTTAATATTGATTCAAGTGAGGTGCTTATGTGATATTTGATTGATATTGATCCTCTTTGTGATACATGAAATCGTTTATGCTTGTTATTGAGCTAACCTTGTTTCCCATTGAAAAACTCAACATGCTATCCAGGTACGCTCTCTATCACCTACTTTCCGAAAATCTATGAATATACATGTTGTTATGAGCCATATCTATGTCTGATTCCATCATTGGGTGCTTAGATGTCTGTTTGATTTGCTCTAATTAAATACATGTTGTGTGCTATATTTTCGTACTAACTCTAATGTCTTATGATAGCACTTGAAAGGTAGTCCAAGTACACATCCTAACCTTCCTTTGCGACTATGATTTGATTTCTTTTTTGGCACCTTAGTTTTGAAATCACCTTAGCTTACCTAGGTACCTTCAATTAATTGATTAATTGCCACTTCCCTCGACTTAGTCAATAGAGATTTCTTTAGGGCTTAGAGGGGTGCTACATCTTAGAGGTGCCTCTCCAATAGGTAACCTAATCCCCGGACTAAGACTTAGGTTTTTCAAGACTTGCTTTTCCAAAACTATGGAGTCACTTTTTTAGGATTTTCTTTTTTGTTTTATTTTCCCTTTTAAAATAAAATAAAAAAAAATAAGTGACGACTCCAACTTTTCCAAAACTAATTTTTCACCAATAAAAATGAGTCTTGCCATTGAGTAGGGATGCACATGAAAAATGCGGGTCCACTGTTAGATTACAATTAACTTATGTTTACAACACTTTTTCTCTATGATTTGATTTACATATAACATTTAAATAGTTGATCTTATATTGGATTTATTTAAAGCTTTATTTAGGAGTCTTTCTATATTGGGATTTGAAATCAAAATAGGACACAATAAACTACTAAAATGAATGCAAGTTTAGTTTATACATTAAGTCATAATTCATAAATTGGATTGCCTAATTCTAGCGCGCGCACACACACACACTTGTCTTTAGGTGCTTTCTAGTGGTTCTCTATTCCCATGTGTTTTAATGATTTTAAAAAAAATTGTTTTCGATTGCTCCTAAAACAAAATGAATTGTCAAAGTTCTATATTTAAATTAATCTTAGATCAATTAGGTAATGAAAAGTTTACTTTCTAAAAGACAATGCTGGCTATTTTATTCAATATGCAACTTTAAAAAGTTTTAAAAATGAATTTAAGTTTAAAAATGAATTTTGGTTTTGAATACACACAAATTAATATCATAACTCCAATCAATGGAGTCTTTATAGATGAATTCATGGAAATTAAAATGGGATTTGATGGATCCCTACATACAAAGTTTTCCAAAATATGGTCTACTAACACTGTTGATGGTTCATTATACCCGTGAACTTGTAAATTAGAATTCGACCATTTAGAAGCTCTTCAAAATTTTTCTAATTATTCCATGATGCTGTAAACTTCTTGAATTTGATTTTAGTATTTTGTTCGAGGCAAAAATAATTCTCCAATTAGAAGATATAAATCAATCTTCAAGAAAGTATGGTTTTCACTCTGTTTTTGACACTTAGTTTTGTTTTGCAAAATTAAATTACTAAATGGTCCTCTTTAATTCCTTTAGGCATTTTTACCTTAATCTAGACTTCCCAAATTTAATTTTTGATACCTAAAATATTAAGAAATGATTTCTAAAATGAGAGATATAGTTTTTTTTCTTACACCCACTACACAAGTGCTCTTCTAGAGCTGAGAGATATTTACTTATTTTTAAATATGTTATAAATGTGATATTGCTTTGTGATTTTTTTTTCATTTTAAATAGACTTATCAAGCTAGTTTTATGAGTTTTGTATGATTTTAGGATATCTCTAAATTAATTAAAAAAATCAATTGTTAAATACCTTAAAATGATGCTTTGTTCTATACCTATTATCAGCATTATGAGATCTAATACTGAGAGCTAGTGAATTAATTTGATCACTTGGATGATAAACTAGACATATAGGAGATTCTCTGAAAATTTTCATGATAAAACTTGACTTCTAGATATTTTGTTTTAGATTTATTTTGTAGAGTCTGTTTGGATCATTTTCTGATTTTTCTATGAAGCAACCCACTTGTGAATAAATTTGATATTAGTTGGAATATAATTAATTAATTTTGCGTTTTGGACAGTGATCTGGATATGTTAAAGATAACACATATGACATTGTTGTCTGTGAACTAATCTTCTTGTTTTATGGAAGCGCTTAACAAACTATAAAGGTACGTTCTTCACTTTCTGTGATTATTCTTTATTGAGAGTGCATGTTTAACATATACTCGGATGATAAACTAGACATATAGGAGACGTTCTCTAAAAATTTTCATGTGTGGAGGTAATGACCACCTTACATGGAAGCACTCTGTCTCTTTGAAGGTGTGCAAAGGGTTGCGTACCGCTGGAGGGTACGATAGCTTCTTCTATTGATTCCCTTAACCCATTCACTTATTTTTTAGAGCCCACCTTATTCTTATAGGTTGTTCTTAGATCCTTTTATTAGGAATTTCCATCCTACACATGGGTGCATTTGAGGGCCTTCAAAGGTCACTGTAATCACAGTTAGGATCCAATACTCCCTCCATTTGGTTTCTTTCTAGAATTTTCAGAGTTTAATGGTTCTTTGAGTTTCAGTGGACCACCTTGTCGTGTTGTTTTTGTTTTTTGCCTATTGTTCAGATCAACGTACTTTTTTCGTGTTTCCCTTGTGTCGTATCTTATTCAGTTCTCTTCTTCTTGAGTTAGCATTCTTTAGTTTGTTGTCACTCCGCTTTATACTTTAGGATATGCTTATCGATCATGATCACCTTTTTACATCCTACACCTATCATGGGCCTGATGCTTTATCCTTTGATTGATCCACTTAATTCTATTTTTAATCTGATGCTTATCATTTTCATTATAGAAAGGTAAAAGACTTGTTTTCACATTCATACCTTTTTTTAGGGTTTCGCCTTGATCACCTTATCATTTTCTTTATGGAGCTTAGGTTGGAAATGAGTCAGGTATGTCTTGTAATGGATAGAGTATTGGTCTCGCGATAGTGTTGTTCTTTACACCTCACTCATTTTTTGGATTATTGATAAAAATTCTTTAGTTACATTTGTAACCATTCACAGTGGACACCCTTACGACTTTAGAGTCTCTATCATAATACATCCAGATTTGGATTATCATCATAGGACCACACATCGTGTGTTGTGTTAGACTTTTAAACTTAAGCCATCTCTTCACTTGCATATTATGATTTTGAGGTCCGATCCATCATGAAGGACATTGAACTTTTTGACCTTGGACTAGGAGCCCAACCCAAAAAATTCAAGACTGTGACTCATCTTTCTTATGATCAGAGTAGTACCTACCCGTTTTGACATCTATTCTTGTGTGCCCACCTATTCAAAGCCTTATGTAGCATCACCCCTTACCCCATTATCAGTTGACCTTTCCATCATTATCATCATAGGACCACACATCGTGTGTTGTGTTAGACTTTTAAACTTAAGCCATCTCTTCACTTGCATATTATGATTTTGAGGTCCGATCCATCATGAAGGACATTGAACTTTTTGACCTTGGACTAGGAGCCCAACCCAAAAAATTCAAGACTGTGACTCATCTTTCTTATGATCAGAGTAGTACCTACCCGTTTTGACATCTTCTATTCTTGTGTGCCCACCTATTCAAAGCCTTATGTAACATCACCCCTTACCCCATTATCAGTTGACCTTTCCATCCCTACATATCCTTGTATAACACCATTACCCGTTCCTTTTATCTCTTTATTTACTCGACCAGGTAGAGTTTGAGGAAACTAGACTAGAGATGAGCTTTGCACAATGAGGGGATGATCAGTGGATTATGATGAAAGTACTTAGATCGCTTTATGAGATCACTTATTACTATTTGGGTGAGAGGATCATCTTTGAGATCATTGTGGAGGATCTAGATTAGACCCTTATGCATGATTTCAGGAGGTTGGCATGACTATAGAGGTTGATTTTCCATGATGATAGTTGGATTGTGATGAGAGGTTGTGGTTGATGAGATCATTATTTATTCTTCCATTGAGAGGACCATCTTTAAGATCATTGCGAAGTATTCAGATAAAGCTTTTACACATGAATTCATAGGATTGGCATGGTTATAGGGGTCGACATTATGAGTGGATGATGAGTGACTCATGTTTACTGGATGACATTATTGACTATTCTAGTATTCAGAGGGCTAGTTTTTAGACTACTACGGTGCATTAAGAGGGAGATTTTTTTTTTATATATGATTCAGAGGGTTGACACAATTGCATTGGATGGACATTGATCTTCAGTGTTGATCATGTGATAGTTTGAGAGCAAGATGTTTGGGATCGTGGTCGACGGGTCGCAAGATGGGTGACCATCATTTCAGTCAGCTTATACCTTATCACCTTTATTGACATTTAGACCATTGCTAGCCTTTTGAGCCTTGCATGAGCATCTTGGCCTTTTTCTTTCTTACAGGCTTATTTACCTTTACACCGGGATAAGAGCCTTTTGATTTACATATGCTTTGTTCAGGAGTTTCAGGAGGCTTGGGCTTATTGACATACTTTCTTCACTATTTTGTTATCTCCATGATATCATGTTTCATTATTCCCAATTGTTTGTATCCTTCGTTCCATCTTGTTGACTTCCTTATCAATTGATTTTCTTCGTTTCTTTTCATTCCTTGAGTACTGATCTTTCACATTTCATTGCATGGAGTATAGTCATATCACCACTTACATCCCATCCTATGGACATTGGTCCAAAGATAGTTAATAAGGTTATCTTGTCAGTGAGAGTTTACATCATTGTTTGAGAGTTATCCATATCATTATGTATTCTCGTTAGAGCCCATGCATTGATATTTAGATTATGCGCAAAAAAGAAAAAAAGAAAAAAAAAGAGGTATTCATATCATTATGTATAATCCATGGAGCCCATGTATTGATATTCAGATTATGCGCAAAAAAAAATAAAAAATGGTGCAAATGTAGATATGTATGTATTGTCTTACTCCATTGAGCATTTGGTAGTCATTGAGGATTATTTTATTGAGTTCATTTATTGATGAAAGTTCGTATGTGAGCTCCGTAATCCCTTTCCTCTCGGGGTTTGTGTTGTAAACTTTGTGCATAAGAGAGACAAATAACCTTTTCCTAGGGACTTTGGATTATTGTCTCTTTTATCATTTCATCCATTGGTGATTTGATCATTCTCCATGTCTTGATTTCAGTAGATTAGTGCTTGTTTGATTTCTTTCTGACCCATTATTCTTCATACTCTATTTCATTCACCTTGTCTTCATCATTTTTCATTCATATCCATCCACATCTTGTATTTGATATTTCTATTACATCATCGTTATTCCTTTGTAGCTTGATGTTATTTTTTTCTTCTATTTCATCATCGATACATTCACATTAGATATCTTTATTCCTCACTGATACATCCATGTTGGACATCCTTAGGTTCATGGGTTATGAGATTTTCTGCACATATTGCATTTTGATACACGAGGGTATGGGTTTGATCATTTGGTATTTGAGCCTAGTTTCATTTCATTTCTTCACCTTATCACCCTAGCCTACGTTACGTCCAATGTCTTAAGTCCACCTTGAGGATACGAGATCATACATTGTGTTTGATAGGTCACACATGAGTGATACTTGAGATTGATTAGAGATTGCTCGGATTATGATGGATCATGAGATATGGCATGACCTTACATTAGGGCATAGCTTCCTTAGAGAGTTTTGTTGGATATGTAGCCACTTTGTCCGATGTATTACAAAGGGGCATACCCTTTTCAACCACTAATGAATTTTTCAGATGATAGTTTACATAGAGACGTGCTCATTTTTAAGAGGAGATTAGACACCCCCTTCATATTGGAGTATGAGATGGATGATTTCATTTGATATGACTATGTTGGGACATTCCACCTCATTGGTATTAATTGATTCGATATGTTTACATAGGGGCATACCTCCTCAGGCGATGATGGATTTTTGAGGTGATAGTTTACATTGAGTCATAGCTATTCTTTGGAGGTAGTTGGACATTTCTTTCACATTTAAGTATGAGATATGGTTGGATGGTTTGATATGGTGAGCCTTATACAAGGGCATATTTCTCTTAGTTGATGACAGATTACAAGTCATATACATTCTATAGAGGTGATTAGACTTCCAACCAGGGCATTTCGTTTGATGTGCTTACACTAGGGTATATTCATCTTAGATGATGATGGATTTATGAGTGATAGCCATTCTTTAGAGGAGATCGAGCATTCTTTTCACATCGGAGTATGAGATGTGTTTGACATATTTCATCTTATGTACTCTACACAGAGGCATACTTCTCTCAAATTGATGATGGAGTTTTTAGGCGTAGTCATTCTTTTGGAGATGATCAGATTTTCCTTTCACATTAGAGTACGAGATATGACAGGGTGATTTTCTTTGATGTGACTACACTGGAGTATAGACTTCTCATCAATATTGATTGATTTTTGAGATGATTTGATGAAGGTGTACACTTGTGAGGGTTCATAGTGGATTTAGTCATTTAAGGGATTGCCCTACACTAGGGCATAGCCCTCTCATAAGCGATTGACCTTGGAGTTACATTGAGACATTACCATGTCAGAGTTCGGAGGTATCAACTTATATTATGGCATAGCTCATTCATTAGTAATGGATTTTGAGATGAAAGTTGTACCAGATGTACACTTTCAAGGGTTATCTTAAATGAGTTTGATCATTTTGCATCTTCGTCATGTGGGGTCATATTTTTCTCATCAGTGATTGATTTTGGAGGTGTTTTTTCTATTCAGAGCTCCCTCATTTTGAGATGATGTATTCATATTGGGGCATAGCCATCTTACTGATTTTTTATGTTGAGACTTGACCTCTTGTTTATGATTGTTCCTTTGGATGGATTATAGAGATGATGATATTTTGGGATCGCTCTCCTCAGCTCACCTGGTTCAACGTGGATATCCATTTGCCTATGTTACCCGTACATTCTACCTTTGACACCATTATACCTACATCCATCTCGTTTTGCTAGAGCTCTACTGATATTTCACTTTGAGTCTGCCTTTTTCATCATCCTATATGATCTTATCCCATTCTCTTGATCAAATGAGAGGATGTGGGCCAATTTTGAGTTTTTTGGTTGAGTGTTTGCATATCTTTGGACATTAGGTTCAGTATTTTTCATGATGGTAGGGCCTATTAGATTGATGATGTATTTTATCTTTCTTTGTTCGTTGGAATTTAATCGAGGTAGATGGACAAACCATGATTTATCTCAACGGGAGTATCTATAGGTTTGCAAGTGGAGTTACCGGGTTTCAGCCAAGAGATCTAATGTATACTTTCGTTGTGAGAAGAAGAGTCCTTGTTTGGACTGAGACACCTAAATACCCAAGAAGTATTTTATAGCATCCAAGTCCTTAATTTCAAATTCCTTCTCCAGATAGCTTTGAAGCTTCTTCATTTTTGTAGAGTTACTACCTATAATAATCATGTCATCAACAAAAACAATAAGCAAAGTAATATCATCACTATCTCTCTTATAAAACAAAGTGTGATCTACCATCACTTGTTTGAAACCATACTCCTTCATCAAGTAGCTCAACCTGCCAAACCATACCCTTATGTCACGGACTTAGTCGTTCACTAAGCTCGTGCGGCACTTAGACAAGCCAAGATGCTTGATCTTGCTAAGTCAGCCTTGCTCCCCAATGCTTAGCTTGCTCGGCTAAGACACTTGCGACTCAAAAGCTTAAGAAGCTTGGTAGGCAACTCCTTAAAGAATGGAAACTCTTTATTACTCAAAGAAGCCTTTACAAGTGCTTGGATGCTCACTTGCTTGGTTAGGAAGTGATTTGGGTGGTGCTTTGGCCAAATGAGGTCCTCACCTATTTATAGGCACCAAAAGAACTCTCTAGAACCTTGGAGGGTTCCTTACAAATCAAGAATATTCTAGAACATTCTATCCTATTCTATGTACAACCCTATGTACAAGAATATACAAGAGATTCCTAGAAGTCTCTAGAAAGCCTTGGACTCCTCCCATGCCTTCCACCATAGTGCAGAGATGTGTGGACATCTCTAGGCATTTCTAGAACCTTCCACACTCTTCCCACCAATGGCTTAGTGTAGATGGCTCCAAGAGTCTCCCGAAGCTTCCCTCCTCCTATATAAGCCCTTGGGGAGGGTCATTTGAAGCATCCTGTGACACTTAGCTATTGCTTTAATCCATACAAAGCATTTTTTAGTTTGCATACCTTGCCTCTTTTTGGTGTAAACCCTGGAAGGGGGGTTTTATGTACACTTCCTTTAACAAATTACCATGGAGAAATGCATTCTTTACATCAAAATGTCACAATGGCTATTCTAGATTGACTGCAAGAGAGTATATGATTCTAATGGTGTTCATCTTGGCCATAGGGCAAAGGTCTCTTGGTAATCAATTCCGTAAGTTCTCTGATCAAAAAAAAAAAAAATCAATTCCGTAAGTTTGGGTTTATCCCTTGGCAACCAATCTATCTTTGTAGGGTCAATTGTCCCATTTGATTTGTACTTTAGTGAAAACACCCACTTGCATCCCAGTGTCTTCTTTCCCTGAGGGAACTCGACCATCTCCCAAGTAGAATTCTTCTGGAGAGCCTTCATTTTTCCTACCATAGTAGACTTTCACTTAGGATCTTCCAAGGCTTCTTGAAAACAATTAGGAATAGACATAGAGGACAACTGAAGAGCAAAAGCAAGTTGAGTCTTAGATAAACAATGATAAGAGACAAAATAAAAAATGAGATAGACAACATTAGAAGATGATTTTGACACAGGCAGACATTCGGTTGATGAGAAAGACAACAGTCATGACAACCTCAGCCCAGATACGTTATGGAACATGCATAGTAAAGCATAAAGCCTGGGCTACCTCAAGAATGCGGCGGTTTTTACATTCTACTATGCAATTCTATTGTGATGTGTATTTACATGTTGTATGGTGGAGGATTCCATTTTCTTTGAAAAAATCAACAAGAGATTGATTCACAAATTCATAACCATTGTCAGAGTGAAAGACCTTAACTTGAGTATTAAATTGAGTGACAATCATTTTGGAAAATTGAGGAATGACATGTAGAACATCATTCTTAGACTTAAGTAGATATACCCAACTCACCCTAGTACAATCATCAATAAAAGACACAAAGTATTTATGACCCGAAGGAGTAGAAAAAGGACTCCAAACATCTGTAAAAACATGGGTAAAAGGAATAGAACTTTTATTGAGACTTATTTTGAAAGACACACAATGATTCTTATCATAAATGCATTGTTCACACCTTAAACTAGAAACTAAAATATTTCAAAATTGAGGGAAGAAATGTTCCAAATAAGCAAAAGATGGATGACTTAATCGACAATGCCATAAAAGAATCACGTTTAGATTCAGATTGTAATTGTCTTGCCCCCTCTAAGCAGTAGAGACCTCTTCTCTCCTTACCAATGTCAATCATCATCTTCGTAAGATTATTCTAAAACACACAGTGAGTTGAATTGAAGGTTATAGAATAGTTAAGATGTTTGGTAATCTTGCTAATAGAACAAAGACTATTAGGAAGATTAGGCGCAAGTAAAATAGAGGACATGGAGAGTATAAGGGAAAGTGAGACATTCTTGGCTCTTGAAATCAACATAGGAGTCCCATTAGCAACCTAAACGGACTTAATAGGTGAGGGCATTAGAGAGTCAAATAGGGAAGAATGACTAGTCATATGATTAGTGGCCCCTGAATCAATATCCCAAGTGTTAAGAGGCAATAGAAATAAGCGCCAACCGAGAATTATCTTTTAGAGAAGATAATCGAGAAACTTGAGAAGCAGAAGCAGGAGGAGTTGCATCGGTAATAGCAACTGGAGCTGATTTCTTGTTCTTTCTTTCAACTTGCTTATGCTTGTACCATTTTGGATAACTATGCTTCTTCCAAAAAACATCTACTGTATGTATGGTGCTATTGCAGTGAGTACAAAAGCGAGAAAAGGAGTCAGTAGCTGGAGTAAAAGATGTTGTTTGTGTGCTATTCTTATGGATATCCATTGTGGAAGCCTCAGAGTGATCTTTTGTTTCCATGGTGACCTGCCTCTGTGCTTCACGACGGACTAATGAATAGGCTTCCTCTAGACTTAGTAAAGGAGAGGTGGCTATAACACGACCACTAACTTAATCCAAACTATGATCAAGACTTACAAGAAATATATAGACCCGATCCTCAACAGTACACTTCAATTATTTCTTAATATCAGCTACACAAGTCATATCATTGGGCCTTTAATAACCAAGCTTCATGAATATTGAGTTTGACTCATTGTAGTATTCTGCAAAAGGATGACCACTTTGGCATGATTGAAAGGATTTCTTCATCAATTCGTATACTTGAGAAGAGTCAAAGACATCAAGATAGCTCCTCTTGACTACATCCAAAACCTCTTTAGCCGTTCTACGTTGCACAATGTGTGACATTAGCCGGTCAGTCATGGAATTGATGAGCCAAGACTTGATTAAAGCGTCGTAGGCCTCCCATTCATCCTAGTTTGGATCATCCTCTACGGGTGCAACTTTCCTTCTTGTGATATATCCCTTATTCTTTCTACTAGCAATATGCATCACCAAAATTTGAAACCAAACACGATAATTAGTACCATCTAACTTAATAGAAATTGTTGGAGAGGCAGTCTCATGACCTATAGATGAATTTTTACTATTAGAAATACCCATTTCTATTTTTGTAGACATTATATGGTATCAAAGAAGGTGAAAAGAAGGAAGAAGTGTCAACCAGACAACAACAAAAATTCTCTACTTTTGCTCTATTACCAACTTGATAAGTTGTTGAGTTTTGCTAAATGGATACTCTCATATATCTAGGGTATTTATACAAGATAAACAAGGCTATTTTAAGATAGCCAACTATACTAAATAATCAACAATTATACAAAATAAATCATAATTATTCGACAACTATACAAACAAATGTACACAACTGAAAGTAGTTGTACTGACAACTGACTAGTAATGAGAAAATTTGGATTCAATACCTGGTTTGGATTCTTGAACATGCATAGGTTTTGAAACGGGTGTTCTTCTAGAATAGACTTGTAATGGCTTTGTAGGATTTAGACTAAGTTGTTTTTTCAACTCTATTTCAGGTGCTAAATCGGGTTTGGTTTCCGGGCCTAATTGAGGCTCAATTTTTGTGCCATTGGAGTCTTTTTCTGGTTTTATTTTAGGTTTTGTTTGGTTAATATTTGTAGGAGTAGGTTTGCTTGAGGTAGATAGGAAAAATTCAAACCTAGAAGAAATACTACAGTCACCAAAGTCGATAAAAAAATCCATATCTTCCTTAGATACTCTCACCCCCTGAAAATAAGGACTTGAACTTTGAAAGAATCTTTTTTTTGACAAATGTAATTTTCATGGAGACGGTTTTTCTTGTAGTTGGGCGAAAACACTTATAACTTTTTTTGGTTGTTGAATATCCTACAAAGACATATTTTGGAGCTCTTGGATAAAGTTTTGCCTTTTTATGAGCATGAATATGTACAAATGAGACACAACCAAACACTTCAGGTGGTAACTTAAAAGATCCATTGAAATCTGAATCAATCCTTGAAAGAACATTGATGGAACTTTGATTTCGTAACACTCGTGATGGAACCTAGTTTATTAAGTATGTTGTGGTTAAAACACCTTCTCTCCAAAAGGTTTTTGGTACATTGTTTTGAAACAAGAGTGCTTGTGTAAAATTGAGTGAATGCCCATTTTTTTGCTTGGCCTATGCATTTTGGTGATCCTATCTACACATGAAGACTCATGGATCACTCCTTTTTGAAAGAAAGATGTAAGAGTTTGATTTAAATAGTTTCGTGCATTATCTAATCTCACCCTTTTAATGGAAACCCCAAATTGTGTATTTATCATTTTGTAAAAAATGGAGAAAATATTGCTCACCTTTGATTTTCTTTCATGAGATACAATCAAGTTTTTGTCGTGCAATCATCAATAAAAGACACAAACCATTTTTTTCTAGAAAAGTTAGGAATTCTAGACGGACTCCATATATCAGCATGAATCAAAGAAAAAGGTTTAGTAGACCTTGTATTGCTTAATAGAAAAGAAGTACAATGGTGTTTAGCAAGCTGACAACTATCATAATGAATATCATTAACATTGACTTTCTAAAAAGAGATGGAAACATGTTTATGAGTACACTAAAAGATTCATGTCCAAGGTGGAAGTGGTGGAGCCAAATTTCGGCTTTATTAGAAGGAAAAATTTTGGATAAGTAGGAAAGGGATAATTGGTTGTCTGTAGATCCTCAATTTTGTCCCCTTTGCACATACCCAATTAAGTGCTCTTTCAAGTACTCCACAGTAGTTCCTCGGTGGCCCATTGCTAATCACGTAGCTTGCCTTCTCTAAGCCCCCTTGGAAACTTTGGTTGAGGATTTGTTTGGCCTCTCATTGTGACCCTGACCACCCTTTGAATTTAATTAGACTTTACTTAGGTGCACTTTAGGTTAGATTCCACTTAGCTTGGCCCACCTAGGTTCATCTAGGCCCACTTTAGATCACACTTACGTTTCCTTTTAGGCATTCTTTGATTGTCTTGCTCTTGTTGCATGGTTGCATGGCTCACATTTTTTAATGACTTACATAGTTCACATGATCTGCATTTTTAAACATTTGCATGTGCTTGATTTTTTTTATTTTTTTATTTATTTATCTAGTTAATTTATTCATTTATCTATCTTCTATCCTTATGATTTCTAATTCTATGTTTTTTATTCTTTTTGCATGAGATTCCAATAGCTTATGGATGGAAAGTTTGGTCACATTGGAAAGTAGTTTCTTTACATGGCACATAAGGTCTTGCAAGAGAAGATGCGGTGGCCTTTTTTTTAGAGAGTTAAAGATTTGTAGAAAAGGAAAGTAGCAGTTTCTTTAATAAAGGACAGTGGTTGGCTTTTTTACATGGAGAAAGGGAAAGTGGTAGAGTTTTTTATATGGAAAAAGGAGAATGATAGAACTTACCTTGGGAAGAAAGAGAGAGTGGCAGATTTTTGATATGAAAAAGGAAAGTAGCAGATTTATTGAGGGGCTGGAATTCTTTTTTATGAAAAAAAAGATGGCAGAATTTTGGGGAGGGAGAAAGGAAAGTTTTCTTTTGAAAAACTGATATAAGGAAGAAAAAAAGAGTGACAGGATTTTTGGCTGTGGGGGGGAATTTTGGACTCGAGAGGGGAGTTTTTTAAAAGCAAGATGGGAAAAAGCAAGGCAGGATTTTTATGGTTTTCACGGGAAGAAGAAGAGAGGTTTTCATTAGTTTTTTTGAAGGATTTTGGAAAGGAAGATAGCTGGAAGCCAAGTGATTGCAGTCAAAATTGTCTAGGTATGCTTCTTGCTACTCTCTAGACTCTCACTTATATTTGATTCCTCATTTTGGTTGTTTTTGAAAATTCAGTATTTTGTTGATTGGTGTGGATGGTAAGGACCACAAGTTGTTCTGTTGAGATTGGTGGTTTGCCTGTTTACTTAGTTTTGGTTTTTATTCTTTTAATGCCCTTGATTTCCATCTGAAAATAATTTGTGTATGGACCCATCTTTGAGTTTGTTTCCAAAAATCATGCCCTGATTACGTCCAAATCTTATTTTGAATTTGTTGAATATAATGTATTTATAGTATATAATCTTTCCTTGTTAATATAGGTCACATGTATGGTAATTAAGACTCCTAGCCTTGTATATATATATATATATCTCAATTGTAAGTAGATATTACATGAATGAGAATTAAGGTTTTTCTTCTTTCTCTCTCTCTCAACATGGTATCAGAGTCAAGGAAGAAAACCTAATTCTTTCCTATTTCCCGTGTCATCAACTCCGGGAAACCTTCCTGTGACCGTGTTTCATTCCGGTCACCTTCCCCATCTCCCAATACTTTCCGATCAGTCGGATCGTCGTCAGAAACCACTCACCGCAAACTTTTCCGGCAAACTTTTCTAGCGAACTTTTCCGGCGACGTACTTTTCCGACACCGACCATACCAGAAGGAGCGCCTGGAGGATATCTCCAACTTTTGTGAAGGCACCGGCACCAAAAGAGCATCCACGCGTCGGCCACGCTCAATTTTCCGGTCGGCGGCTGCATCTCACGCACCAGCTCGTGAGGGCGCGTGAGGCCATTTCCGGTGACGTGCCTCCTCCTCCAGCTTCGCCTGACGCCGACCAGCCTCCCTGGTTCTCCCATCCGAGCCCTGCACGTACCTCTTTTGGGGATCTTTGTCTCCGTCGACCCTCCAAACAGTCTTTCCGACGAAGCTCCGACTACTTTTTCTCCACTCCAATCCCTGCACGTGCCTTGGGAAGTGTTCTTCTACCTTTCTTGTGGTACCACGCCGCGATCTGAGGCCGTCTCCCTTTTTCGGTGGTGCCACGCCGCAATCTGAAGCCGTATTAGGGCTCTCTTCGATCCAAACATACTTCATTCTCCAGATAAGTGGATATGGCTACTAAAACTTCCATTTTTTTCTCTGTCATATCTGGATCTCCTATGATTACTTCGGAGAAATTGGTTGGCAGTGAAAATTATCTTTCCGGGTCTGCCTCTGTTGAACTTTGGTTTATGGGTCAAGGATATGAGGATCACTTGATTACATAGGAGGCAGATATCCCTGAGGTTGACCGCGTATAGTGGAGGAAGATAGATGCACAATTATGTAGTGTATTATGACAATCGGTTGATCCCAAGATTCTTCTTCATCTTCAGGCCTACAAAACTTGTTTTAAATTTTGGACTCAGGCCAAAGGATTATACACGAATGATATCCAGCGTCTTTATAAGGTGGCTTCTGCTATTGTCCATATCAGCCAACAGGACTTGGATCTATCTACTTATATTGGCCAGATTGCCTCTCTTAAGGAGGAGTTCTTGACTGTGATGCCTCTTACTCCTGATGTTGGGGTTCAACAAACACAACTTGACAAGTTCTTCATGGTTCTTACTCTTATTGGCCTCCGTTCGGATCTTGAGCCTGTCCGCGATCAGATTCTTGGTAGTTCATCAGTTCCATCATTGGATGATGTGTTTGCTCGTCTCCTCCGTATCTCCTCCACTCAGACTTTTCCATTTGATAGCACTTCAGATTCTTTTGTATTAGTTTATCAAACTAGCTCTCGAGGAGGTCGCAGTGGTACCCGAGGTAGAGGTCAACGTCCTCATTGCACCTATTGCAATAAACTTGGCCATACTCGCGATCGTTGCTATCAGTTACATGGACGGCCTCCTCGCACTGCCCATGTGGCCCAGTCCTCTGATTCTCCGCTGCCTCAGCCTCCGAGCTCTTCCGCATCTCAGGCTTCTGTTGCCTCTGTTGCCCAGCCTGGTAATGCCTCTGCCTGCCTTACCCACACATCTTCTCTTGGACCCTGGATTCTAGATTCTGGAGCTTCTGATCACCTATCTGGTAATAAGGATTTTTTCTCCTCTATTACTACTACCTCTGCTTTACCTACTGTTACCTTAGCTAATGGTTCTCAAACTGTGGCTAAAGGTATTGGTTTGGCCCTTCCTCTGCCTTCTCTATCTCTCACTTCTGTCCTTTATACTCCTGAATGTCCTTTTAATCTTATTTCCATCAGTAAAATCACTCGTACTCTTAATTGCTCTATTACCTTTTCTGATAAATTTGTGACCTTGCAGGACTGGAGTACGGGGAAGACGATTGGCATAGGACGTGAGTCTCAAGGCCTCTATCACCTCACCTCGGATTCATCTCCTGCAGTTTGCATTTCCACTGATACTCTTTTCCTCATTCACAATCGTCTGGGCCACCCTAGTCTCTCCAAGTTCCAGAAGATGGTCCCTCGTTTTTCCACTTTGTCGTCGCTTCCATGTGAGTCATGTCAGCTTGGGAAACATACTCGTGTCTCGTTCCCAAAGCGTTTGAATAATCGGGCAAAGTCTCCTTTTGAGCTTGTCCACACTGATGTTTGTGGTTTTTGTCGGACTGCGTCTACTTTAGGATTTCAGTATTTTGTCACTTTCATTGATGACTATTCTCGATGTACTTGGTTATTTTTAATGAAAAATCGAAGTTGAGTTATTCTCTATTTTCCAGAAATTTTATGCTGAAATCCAAACCCAGTTCAATATTTCTATTCGTGTGTTACGCAGTGACAATGCCAGGGAATATTTTTCAGCCCCATTTACTTCGTTTATGTCTCATCATGGGATTCTTCATCAGTCTTCTTGTGCTCATACTCCTCAACAAAATGGGGTAGTTGAACGCAAGAATCGACATCTTGTTGAGACAGCTCGTACTCTTCTCCTCCATAGTAATGTTCCTTTTCGTTTTTGGGGGGACGCTGTTCTTACCGCTTGTTATTTGATTAATCGTATGCCCTCCTCTGTCTTAAACGATCGGATTCCTCACTCCCTTCTCTTCCCTGACCAACCACTTTATTTCCTTCCTCCTCGTGTCTTTGGTTGTACTTGCTTTGTTCATATTCTCACTCCTGGACAGGACAAGCTTTCCGCCAAAGCCATGAAGTGCCTCTTCTTGGGATATTCCAGACTTCAGAAGGGTTATCATTGTTATTCCCTTGAGACTCATCGATACTTTATCTCCGCTGATGTCCCAAGGCACGTGCAGGTATTGGAGTGGAGAAAAAGTAGTCGGAGCTTCGCCGGAAAGACTGTTTGGAGGGCCGATGGAGACAAAAATCCCCAAAAGAGGTACGTGCAGGGCTCGGATGGGAGAACCAGGGAGGTAGGGAGGCTGGTCAGCGTCTGGCGAAGCTGGAGGAGGAGGCGCGTCGCCGGAAAATGCCTCACGCGCCCTCATGCGCCGGCGCGTGAGATGCAGCCGCCGACCGGAAAATGGCGCGTGGCCGGCGCGTGGATGCTCTTTTGGTGCCGGTGCCTTCACAAAAGTTGGAGATCTCCTCCAGGCGCTCCTTCTGGTATGGTCGGTGTCGGAACAATAGGTCGCCGGAAAAGATCACAGGAAAAGATCGCCGGAAAAATTCGCTGGAAAAGTTCGCCGGAAAAGTTCGCCGGCGGTGAGTGGTTTCTAATGACGATCCGACTGACCGGAAAGTATTGGGAGATGGGGAAGGTGACCGGAAAGAAACACGGTCACCGGAAGGTTTCCCGGAGTTGATGACACGGGAAACAGGAAAGAATTAGGTTTTCTTCCTTGACTCTGATACCATGTTGAGAGAGAGAGAAAGAAGAAAAACCTTAATTCTTATTCATGTAATCTCTACTTACAATTGAGAGAGAGATATATACAAGGCTAAGAGTCCTAATTACCATACATGTGACCTATATTAACAAGGAAAGATAATATACTATAAATACATTATATTCAACAATTCTTAATGTGGTGCCATTTGTCTCAAAGGCTTAAAGGAAGTGGAAGAAGCTTCGGCATTGGGATCCCTTGTGGACAACGAATGAGATTTTTGCTCCCTTGGCTAATGTTGTGGAAAAGCTTTTGCGGTATTTTCATCGGATGATAACGTGGGGGTCATCAGGAAGATTTAGTGAGACTGCTGCAATGAAAATGGCTTCTGAAGACAAAGAAATGATGGCCATCAATAAATTCAGCTGTCGTAGATATCACTGATGAATGATTCGTCCAATTTTGCATCTTTCAAGTGTCAGTTCTGGTTCACAGAATATTGAAAATTCCTTAACTTGCTGATTATTTATGGAGGAGTCAGGAACTGAAGCACTACTGAAGCTTCTGCCTTGGCCTAATTTTGCCCATTTTTCTGAAATAATAATGTCTATTGCTCTACATGATACCCTGGTCTACAAAAGGTTTTACTCAGCGTCACCCAGCCCCACTGGCCATTATCACTTTGTCGAATCGGACAGACTCCACTTACAACCAATTTGTGGCTGAAGCAGAGTAAGGGGAAGGGAGATATTGGCTTGTTTCCAGGACTGTTAGCTCGACATACGTTGGAAAATTTCAAAATTCTTGAGCGGCTCAGACCATTTCAGAATTTGTACGAATAAAGGAAGCAAGCCATATTGCAGGCTGAAACTTCAGGACCGCACGATTAGCTTCTGGAGACATTCGAAAGGCAATAGAATTTCGCTTCAGCAAAAGAAAATCAAGAGCTGGGAAACCAAATTACAGCCAAATCAAATATTGTAGAATGTATTAGTTTCATTGGTCTTGGAATAATTGGGTTCAGGATGGCAAAGAAGTTTTCATATCTGCAGAGGTTGAAATTTATTGTCCTTCGTCACCAAAGAAATCATCAGCTTGTTCTTGATAAACAAATAGAATCACATGCAGATTCTGTTCTTTTCTTCAGTTGGGAATCAAATGCATCTCACCATAGTACAGTTGAAATCTTCAAGGTGGATCAGAGAAGAGGAATGCTGGAAAAATGGATTGCAGCTTCATTTTTTTTATTTTACGAGCTCCAATTCCAGAAACCTGGTTGTGGATGTCGATCTGATTCCGTTCATGGTGTTCGTCCTGAAAGCAGTTTGGGGTATTTATTCATGGCATCAGGAATGGTATATGTACACATCAGCGTGAAGGCTCTGAAGCTACTGGCAGTTCAGAGGGGATTCCTTCTCAAACAGAATATTTGTCAGAATACGACCCTGCTGCTGGAGACCCCCTGCTGCTAGAGTCATTAGTAAAAAAGGAAGACAAAAAATAGAGATCCTAGTATTCTCCTTGCCACAATATGATCGGATTCCCAGAATGTCGTTTTGGTGAATTGGTCGTGTGGGCGTGAATTTGTCCACTCAGTTTTGACTACGTTCGTAGCTGCCAGTAAACTGTTTTTGCAGCTACCAGTAAACTGCTTTTACAGTTAGCAGGGCTCGTGCTTCACTTGTGGATCCTATGAATGCCATAGAAAATGGTCCAATTGACAGACACGGTTTTCCAAAGCATGCTTCACACTTCAAAATGGCACCATGTGCCATAGCCTAGTAATGAACGGTCTGTTGCATCATCAGTAATGTTTGAAAAGCCTGCATCAGAGTCAAGACATCCACCGTAAAGATTACTGGATGACATGCACATATTGAGAAGCTAAATGCAAATAGAAACAACCCATCTTGAAGAGATGGCTTCCTGGGATGGAGAGTCTTCTGCATATGCGCTCCAGTTCCCCAGCTGCTTCAAATTACTTCCAGATTTGACTTCAAAATCTTCGATATTTCAATTCTGCTGATGGTTGCATCAAGTTCATAAAAATGACAGTACACACCAAGTGAAATTAGCACCAGACTTGCCTCCAAATGGTTTCCCATCATCCTTGAAGAGGCTCTTATGTTTCACCTAACTGAAGAGGAGTTCACTTACAACTACATTGACATTGTGACTAGGCCAAAGATATAGTCTGGAAATGCAGTCTTTAGACACTGAAAATGTTGACCCTGCTGTGAAGTTTCTGTAAAAGACAACTGACTTACTGGGCAGACCGTATTTCTGGTGGAACACTACAGGTGGTTAATTTATTTGAAACTGTGAAGGTTTTGAGAAGATCTGAGGCGATG
The DNA here is from genome assembly GCA_037355405.1 of Vitis amurensis. NCBI lineage: Eukaryota > Viridiplantae > Streptophyta > Magnoliopsida > Vitales > Vitaceae > Vitis > Vitis amurensis. The sequence goes on from CM074693.1 coordinate 37,909,750, forward strand.
ATCAGAAAATTATCATCAGTAGAGCGGTTTCAGGAGCATATTACAAAGAACCATAATAGGGATATCATGGAGGGTGCATGGGTTGTACTTCTTGATGCGAGTTTTAAATAACCAGAGAAGTGGGAATGCGCGCATTTTCGCATTACAATGGACTTAACGGCAGGCCAGTTGCTGAGTATGACCAGAAAAACCGTGATTATGCCTAATATGGGTGCCTCCCTCCAAAACGTCTCATTTTCAAACCAGGCTTTAACGAATAGCATTGCTTGTCCAGAATCTCAGTACGAAAGCACGTCCTTAAGTGAAAGACTCCTGCTGGAAATTCAGAACACTAGAATCTCTCCAGAATTGGTGCTTAACAAAGCATAGATGGAGGACAAGAAATCGGTGAAGACATTATGGGATTGAAAGAAACAGATGGGCAGAATACTGAAGATGTTGTGCAGAAATTTAAGGTCATTCAGGTTTGATGGTGAAATAGAGCTGGACAGAACCACAACGTTTATGCTAATTAGTTACTCCTACGTCCAAGAACTTCCTAGCTAATACTGCAAAATTCATCCAGTTCTGCTTCAACTGATCAAGTGAACTTTGCCTACACCGCAAGATAAAACAAGTAGTTTCCTTTCTGCACAGTTAGTCAAACTGGACTAGCAGTGAAACAGAAACCATTCATTGCAGGTTCAGTCCCATTATAGATCAAAAGTAGAAAATGTGAAATCTGCTTGGTTCATGGCAACAGCAAGGGTATGTATTCTAGCAGAGCTGCTGAATCAAGTCTTGATGGTGAGAAAATAACACAGAATGCAGGAAATATAACAATGCAGAAAAGTAGGAGTTTTGAGCCTTATGTTCAGTGTTTGACCAATGTTGGGGAGAATCCATTTGAGCTTACGGGTCAAGTTACCCTATAAATGGAAATGCTTCTGACCGCTGGATACTTCGGCAACGAATTGGGTCCATCTATCCAGAATTCCCAGGCTCCACTCCATCATGGCCACCTTGCTGCACACCTCCTCCTCTGTTTGTTTTTTTTTATTGGGAATTTACTGTTTTAAATTGAATTTCCGAATCCTTTTTCAACTAAACATTTCCAGCTTTAAAAAACCCATCTTTAGATCCCTTCTAGACACTAAAATCTAGATTTTAATAAATTTGTTGTCATTTTCCTTTTGTCATGCATTTTCACTATTTTCTTTAATTTTCAACTATTTTCTTGATTTTCTCAATTTTCAAAAAGCATGAATAAATTTCGTGGTTCCAAATAATGGAACTCGTAGAATCAACTCATGCATAATTAATTCGGCCTTGGTGGGAGTCCAACATCCATGAAATCTTCTTTGATATTGATTCAAATGAGGAGATTGTACGATATTTGATTGATTTTGATTCCTCTTTGTGATATATATGAGATTGTTTATACTTATTGTTGAGCTAACCTTGTTTCCCATTAAAGTGCTTAGCTGGCTATCTAGGTACGCCCTTTATAACCCATTTTCTAAATTTTGTGAATATGCCTGCCATTGTGAACTATGCCTATGTTTGATAGTACTTAGGTGTCTTGATATTTGTTTGATTGTTCGATTATTTATGATAAAGCGCAATGATATACTATTCGAACTAACTTTGTTATCTTGTGATAACGCTTAAGATGCCACTTAGGTATACACCCTACCTTTCATTTATGATTGTGATTTGATTTCTTATTTGACATGCTAGTTTCAAAATCACCTTAACCTATTTAGGTATCCATAATCAAATGATAAATTGTCACATTTCCCTCAACCTGGCCAGTAGAAGACCTTTTTAAGGCTTAGAGGGGTGCTACCTCTTTAAAGTACCTTCTCAATAAGTAACCTGATCCCCAGACCAAAACTCGAGTTTTTCAAGACATGCTTTTCCAAAACTATGGAGTCACTTTTTTGGGGTTTTCTTTCTTATTTTGTTCCCCATTTTTTTAATAAAATAAAATAAGTGGCGACTTTGACTTTTCCAAAACTAATTTTTCACCAAACAAAAGCGAGTATCGCCGACTAGTGGAGATGCACGTGAAAAATGCAGGTCCACATTGTCATTTTCCTTTTTGTCATTCAAATATTCAAGATAGTAGAGCCCATGTCTTTCCTTAGCAAATTCAATTGTCTTCCCTGTATCCTGATCCCAAAGAATACAGTGTATGGAAAAGAAAGTTACTTTGCAATTTCAATCTTTGGTGATTTGATGGATGGACACGAGGTTAGTAGGTAATTTTGGGACATGTAACACATTCTTTAAAGGAAGAGAAGGTATTAAATGTATTGTTCCTTATCCAACTACAGTCACAGGTGAATCATTTGCAATAGTTATTTTACTGTTTCTAGGACATGGGATAAGACACTGAATTTTATTGTTGTATGTGTTATATGATTCGTAGCTCTAGAGTCTATGACCCAAGGACTAGAAGAGTGACAACTTGTGGCACTAAAAGAATAAGAGACCATGTACTTACCTGATTGAGCTAATGAGCATGTACTTGAAGTTTTTTCCGAGGGAATTGAGGAGATTTTCGAGTTTGTTAATTTCTTCTTTATTGAGCTCTCCAAATTTATCACTACTAGACTCACCAAAAATCTAGAAGATCAAGGAACACTAGATGGTGCAAGTATGAAATTCTAGACAAATAGGATGGCGGATGATATTTGCAGCAGCCTACTGTTTGTCTGAATTTGATTCTTGAAATTCAATTTCTCGAGTTGTTCACTCTTTGATACCAAAGTTTGATAGAAAGAAAAGAATAAAAAGAGAAGGGGAAAATGAAGAGAGAAAAAAAGGTGGTTGCCTTGTAAGTCTGTTCACACCCTAAAGCCTATGTATATTAACTGCTGCAAATTTGCTTCATTCCAAACATATATAACACATTTGGTAGACTACTTTTTCTACTACTGTTACTAAAATTATAAATAATAAGTATGGCTTCATTCTGGAACCAAGTACCCTTTTTCCTAGCTTCAGAATTAAGGCATCTTCTAGGAACAGGATATCTATTTTCTGGGAACAAGAACACTGTCTAACAAATGTCTTTGATGCCAAATGTCTTCTAGGAACAGGCTCTCGACATAGCAACCTCACACCAACATTGCCCTGCAAGGCTGCAATGCTGGTTTCTTTCATGTCCAACACACGTTTTTTTGCATTTGGCATAACACAAAAGTGCTAAATAGTCTACGTTCATATGAGATAATAGCAACGTCCTGTTGTGGGTTGGTTGTGGTTATCAGTGATTAGTGATCAGTGACCAGTGAATTGGTAGTGATCACTGGAATCATAGGTACCAGCAACCTCATAAATTCCATTATTATCTTTGTGTATTGAAGCATGTCATAGATCTCAATTTTCTCATTATATTTCTTGCATATTTCACATTTGCGAGATTGTTGTTCTTAGGCTTCAATTGTTCACTACTGTCATGATTCATGCCTGATATAGTGCTCAATATTCACTTTGACAAAGATCAACTCAGTCAGAATTGTTGGAGTTGCAAAGAGAGAAATGAAGAGCCATGCATGTCAGAGAAACAGTAGCAAGGATAGATGATTCTTTATAGCTAGTTAGAAAGTCTATTTCCATGGTTGCAGCCAAGCTCGCTATTCAATCACTGGAGGTTCAATAAGGTATGAACTTTTCACTTGTAGCTTCTCATGTTCCAATGATAAAATTGTTGAATTTTCTTTTAATCTCATAATATCCATTGAAGCATGGTTGAAGAAATGTGCAGATTTGGCTACCTGTATATTAGTAGTATATATATGTTAAAACTGCATACTGTCGAAATTTTCATCTTGGGGGATAATGCTTAATATAACTTTCTTCTAAGGAAACTGTTATTGATAGTTCATGTAAGTGGACAGCATGTTCCATGAAAAAATAAAGGGTCTGGCTACAGTATTGAAGAGGGTATTTATCTATTTATCAAAAAGTGCGACTAATCAAGTCATGTCAACGTAAGTGTGCATTTAGGTCCAGTTGTTTTATTCTTATTGCTTTGTACATTGATGTCATTCATTTATACTCAAATCTCATCCATCGTAACCAATATCATTACCTTAATCCCCTTGTTCATACCTTCATCCAACAACCTAAATTTTTTCCTACACTTCTAACAATAAAGGACGGGAGTTCCATAATTACCTTTTAGGTACCTTACGGCTTGTTTGAGAATTATTTTTGAGAATAGTTTTCTATTCTCATAACAAAAAACAAAGAAAACATGTTTGACAACCAAGAACTGTTTTCTGTTCTTGAGAATAGAAAATATGATATTTTTATATACCATCTTTTAATTGTTTTTATTTGTTTTCTGATGGTTGTTTTAAGAAATAATTATACACATAGAATGATTAAAAATAAAATTGTACAAAAATTATTTTAAAAATATTAAAAATAAGTTAAGAACATTTTAAGTTTTCAAACAGACTTTTGTTTTACAAAAATCATACAACAATTTTAAAAAAAAAAACTATTTTTTAGAATTTTTTTTTAAAACAATTACAAACAGACCTTAAAATAGTTCCCAAATATGCCCTTAGTTTTTTTTATAAAAAAAAAAAACTAAAAGTATGGGGAAAAGGGAAAAAAATAGTAAGTGTACTCAAATTCTTTTATTTGGTTTATAATAAAAAATTTTAATTAAGATATAATGAAAATCATTTATAAATTCATTGATGTCATTGAATAAGATACTTTCTCGAAAAGAAAGTGATGATGTAAGAATTGGAGATGTCATTGACATAGATGCTCAACTCACAAGTTTTAAGAAAAATAAGTTGGACATGATAAAAGCTACTAATCTGTATAACTCAGGAAATCTTTCTAAAGCAAAGATTTTCAGACACTACAATAAAAGGCTCATCTCCTGCACCCAGGAAGATGGGACTATTAGATTAGATCTTGAGAAAGTATCTTATTCAAAAGGCTATTTCTTTCCATTGTAGAAACTGCTATGGAAAGATCCATCTAATAATATTTTCCTTTTTCCTTCTTTAGAGGAATTGAGTGAATATTTCTAGTTGAGTTATTAATATTCAAACTGTTGAGCTTGGATATAATATCATCAATTTTTGTATTAGGACTTGAAATTATAGACTTATTTTCAAGCTACCTTAATCGAGTAGAAATATTTTATATTTCTTTGGCTAAGCTACGAATTTCGTCCACTAACTAGAGCAACAAAATTATTTCAAAATTATGTTGTCTCACAATTACCTTGTCAAATTGTCCTTGAGGATTTGCTTTACTTAGTCTTATTGGATCATTATGGATCTTTTTTGCTTCATCTAAAGCTTTCTTATATGATGGATCATTTTCCATAAGAGGAGCATTTGACTAGACACCATTGACTAGTTTTTCAAGTCCTTTAGTTGTTATTGTAGAATCTTTTGAAATTTTCCAAGTGTATGTATGTTTCTTTGAACTTTTTCTAAAGTTCCTTTAATTTCAAGTTCTACAGCTTTTGGTAGAAGAACATTGATTTGTTTGATCAGAGTTTGAATTTCCTATTTTGAAGGAAATTTTTCTAGACTAGCATTTTGGATTTTTTTTATCCCAAATTCTATCTAATTCAGCTGATTTTTTATATAATCAAAGTTCAGGTTTGATAAAAATCTATCAAGCTTTTTGTGGTAACTAAGAAACTCTTCTAAGACCTTGTATGTGTTAATAGGATGTGTGGCAACCTATTAGTTAGGTTTGCCGCAGCTTGAGCCCAAGCCCGTTGAGGCTTGCGGCAAGTCTTTAATTGTTGTAGCTTGAGCCCAAGCCCATTGAGGCTTACGACAGGTCTTTAAGCCCTATTTTTATCTATATGCAACAGGTCTTTATTGTCTATATTTTGTACAATTGGGCTTTCCATATAGGAGTAGCGTGTACAGTTAGGGGATTGAGAGAAAATCTCTATTATCTTTATTTTGTACAGTTGGGTTTTCCATATAGGAGTAGCTTGTATAGCTAGGGGATTGGGAAAAAATCTCTATTATAATTAGCAGAAATGCTATGAAATCCTTTTGTATAGTTCATATATATATGAAAGGTGTAAAGATGTGAAGGTCATTAAGACAAATTGACAGTATGACCTATCTGGACTAGCTTTGTTGTTTTCACTCAAGTTGATGAACAAGTCAACTAAAGTATTGAATTACCTATTTTTGTTATGCAAAGTGTGGCAATATCTTAACAAGACAATCCTAATAATAGCCTACCAGTACTGATAGCGTCAACTAACCTTCTATAGGTAATTTGTCGTTTAAAGCTCCCAAACAGAGTTATTCAAGTGCTCAAGGCAATGATTGATACAGGAAGTTCAAAGTCTCATCTAGATTTTCCCTTAGTCCCTCTAGAGTGTCGATATAAGCTTACGACCCTCAGTCAACCTCCACAATGACTAATGAGAAAATGGTCTTCAGAGAATGTCTTAGAGATTCTCAAATCTCTTTCTTGACTCCTAATGATCATATTGAATGGTACCCCCCTACCTCAAACTTGGATTTCACTTGTTAAACATAGTTTTAAATTCTTATTAGGGCTCAACTTTATCCGGCCTCATAAAGGCGGACCTTTATTAACAAAAGATTTTCTCTCATTTTTCAAAAGAGTTTCTTTCACACCCACTCACTTTCTACTAAATCAACAACTTTCATCAGAGTTGACAGGTAAGCGTGGTGGCACCCTACCACAACAACCACACTGTACATTGCACATTGATACCACTAATTTACCTCTTATTAACCTCTAGCCTAACCTTTCTGAATTCAATCCAACTTATTTAACCCTAACACAAGAAGATGAATTAGACATCGAAAGTGATCCACATATTGATATTAATGATTATGATTTAGAAGAAAATTCTTTTAAATATACTGGTTTTAAGAAAAAATCTTTAAACCAATAATTAATCTACTCAACCTTCTTGCCTATCTTTGCTTTTCAGAAAAAGCAAAATTTCGAAGAACTCATTAGAATAGCAGAGCAAACCCAGATTCTAGGAAAAGATCCCCAATAATTTTGGGAAAGAAATAATTATCTAGCAAAACTTGAAATTATAAATCCAAAAATTCAGATCAAAACTGCAAAAGGAGATTATACCCCACAAGATAAAGACGAGTTTCAAACTCAAGTCAAAGAACTCCTAGATCTTATAGTAATAAGTCCTAGCAACTCTAGGCATAGAAGTACAACCTTCATGGTCAGAAACCATAGTGAAATCAAAAGAGGTAAGGATAGAATGGTCATCAATTATAAAGGTTAAATGATAACACTTACGATGATCAGTACAAAATACCTGATAAAGATATGCTAATCAATTGCATACAAGGATGTAATATCTTTAGCAAGTTTGATTGTAAATCAGGATTTTGGAAAATCAAAATGGAACAAAAAGTATAGAATGGAAAATTGTCTCTTGTCTCGAAAGACATTTTTAAAGGTTGGTAATGCCATTTGGGTTGAAAATTGCACCTACAATTTTTCAAAGAAAAATGGATTTGATATTCAAAAAATATCAAAAGTTTGTCCTAGTTTATATTGATGACATATTGGTCTTCAGTCAAACTCATGAAGATCATTATGATCACCTGTCTATTGTGTTCAACAAATTCCTAAAAAATGGGATTATTATCTCTAAAGAGAAAATGGAACTCTTTAAAAACTACATTGATTTTTTAGGGATGAAAATTGGTAACGACAAAATTAAGCTTTAGGAACATATTGTCAAGAAAATCATAGATTTCCCTTATAAGCTTGAAGATAAAAAGACTCTTCAATCCTTTTTAGGTTTTTTGAATTATGCTCGAATGTATATCAAAAACTTAGGAAAGCTTATAGAGCCATTATACAATAAATTGAAGCCCACTAGGCAAAGGTTTTTTAACAGTGTAGATATAGAGCTGATTTGAAAAATCAAATCTATATGCAATAATCTTCCAACCTTAACTTTGCCACTTGAAACAAACTACAAAATAGTCGGAACAGACTCTTCAGAAGAAGGATGGGGCATTGTCTTGTACTACAAACCTTCACAATACTTAGAAAAGAGTACTGAAAGGATTTGTAGATACTCCTCAAGTAAGTATAAATAGTTTTAGGTTATTTCTAAATAAATCCTTCACCCTAAGAACAGATTGTGAAACTATTGTAAAATTCTATGGCAAAATGAACAAGGAAAAACATAGCACAAAAAGATGGATAAATTTTGTTATAAAATAAAATTTGAGCATATTAAAGGAGATGATAATAAGCTAGCTGATTTTTTATCTAGTGAAGTGTATTCTGCAGAATGGATCAACAACACGGGAAAATGAGGTTTGACAGCTACTACTCCCCTTATATCCCAAAGGAGATAGGAGGTTCAGAAAGCTAGCTGGATCCGTTATCAATGACAGCCAACAATGTCTTGTTGACAACCCTTTTTGTTTTCTCCATGGCAAAGACTCTTTAATCACTTCCTTAAATTCTCTTAGTGTTTATTTTTCAAAAATCAAAGAAAAACCTCTTTAAAAAAATTATCTTTAATGTAGTTTTTAAAGGTGCCAAACCAGGTATTTTATCTTAAGTGGCCATAAGTCCATGATTAGATTCAAGGTTTTTAAAAATCTGGTTTTTAGAGGCTACTATAGCCTTGAAGCAGCTCTAGGGGATTCAAAATATTCCCTAAAAACAGAAAAATTGTTTATCTCTCTTCTTATCTTCGCAAAATGAGAATATTGTGAGATTATAAAACAATTTGATACAAAAGACAGTCTGTTTTCTTCCTCAGTCCTCAAAAAGGACAAAAAAAAGATATTATCTTCTCGTCAGAATTGGAATTTTCTTCACTTAGATCCAAAAGATCTTTTAGTGAAATCTCTACAGAAACTTCTGATCTTGATGAGGCTGAAATTTGATCACACTTCGAAACCCAACTTCAAGAAAAAAAATTTCAAAAATTATCTTGCATTGCTTGTGAAGGGATCAAAATTCCTGGATTAAGCATCGTCTGAGAATGCAATTACTGCTTTTATTTACCATGCAGAAAAAAGTTTCAAACTGTGATCTCATCCCTTTGGAAAGAAATGAATGCCAATGTCAGTTGCAATATTCAATACCAAGAGCTACTATCATATTAAGCGAATATAAAAATCATCCTTCAGTTATCCATGATGATACGGTAGTATCACTGACTGCATTAGTATTGATGGACTATGGTCATCTCTACCAAGTTATATTCTCCTCTCCAGAACAGACGGATGAATTTGACTACCCACTTTCATGGTGTGTTCTGTCTGCTTGGGATATCATGCCAGCAAAATCTTTCATTGAAGTTCTTATCAAAAGCAAGGCAGTGGAATTCATAACCGACAAAGGCTATGAAAGATATGTGTCCTCTACTCAACATCGAATCCTTATCAATAACCATGCTACAAACCTTGGTACAGTCTCCTGTGAAACTACGTGGCCATGTTCTAATTCTGCTCAAAAGCAAATTAAGCATTGGGGAAGCTTTGAGATTGCTTCCAATCTAGAGTTTTCTTCCATTATGGGAGAACATACTATTTATTCTGACAAGGAGTTAAAAATACACTTTAAGATTCCCATTGTTAAGGTCCCCTACTACCAAGGAACTTATTTTAAAAAGCTAGTGCAGTACTACAAAGATGTCATTGCCAGCTGTAGCCTACCTTGCAGCGTATCACCTTAGGAATCGAATGCCAGCTGTAGTGACGTTGTTGACACCCTCAGCAACTTGAGTCTTCGTCTTTAAGGACTGTGGTCCAGGATCACCCAAAGCCTGCCGAACATGTGCAGGAGTCATATCTTGCATTCCTTTATCAAAGTTAAAGGAATATATTCTTTAACAAAAATGGACTGATCGACTGCAACCCTCCAGCACACATCTCCATTATGTGTCAGAGCTATCTTTTGTTTAGATCTAGGTCATACACTTGTATGGTGAGGATGGGATCTATCCATTCCCCCATTAATATAAATAAGGCCCTTTCTGTATGTTAGAGGCATGAGCAATTCCTACTAGAGAACGTGTGTGTGCTCAAAAAGAAGGAACTTTGCCTCTTTAGGTATGGCTTTTTAAGTTAATCTCTGTATATATGAAAGCATGTAAATGAACTCTTGTTTATAATATATGAAGTTTCTGGTGTGATCATTTTACTCTTCAATATTTCAAGTTCTTTTTAAGGTTTCTTGAGAAAATCTTTTAAACTACAACTGCTAGAGTTAAAGAAATTTGTGAAAACTTTTGAAATGCTTTGAAGAATGATGCTAAAAGTACCTATGCTACCCCCTTTTGACTAGGTGTTGTTTAGGGTGTTTTAAGGGAAGATTAGCTAGACGTTTGCAACATTCTCCTTTATTTTTCAAAAATCTTTTCTTTAATGAAATTAATAGTGATTTAATGATTTTCAACACGGGTTTCTTAGAAGAAGATGAAAGAGATATACATCTTTAAGCATTGATATCTTTACATTGTTTTCTGGTGCATCTGAAGCTAGAGCTAAATTATATAATTCTATGATCTCAACTCCTAAGCAAATATATTGTATAAATAATTGTAATTTAGAATCTTTTCAAAAATATGTGGATCAATATGACTTTGTTGCTTGTATTGCTAGTATAAAAGTTTGTTTAATCGTAAATGAAGAAAATTTCCAAAAAATAGCTCTCTGTAATAAACTTATAAAAAAAAAGTATAATCTGCTATAGTATTTTGTGCAATTCTGAAAATTGTTCAAAATCAGGTGGCCAAGGAGTTTCTTCTAGGTCTTTCCTCAATTAGCTAGATTAAAATTTAAACACAGTTTCAGAAGATTCTGCTTCCACAAACATAGATGTCTAGGTTTTTAGGACGTCAAATGGTGGCTTAACTCCTTTCATAATATCATCAAGATAGTCTAGGCTATACATATCATGATAAATGTTCATTACCATCTTATGATCTTGATTATGTTTTATCATAAGTTGTTTGAACTCATGATCTAGTAGTTCTTTCATCTCATCAATATTGTCTGGAGAATTATCAACTAGTGTCATCGAGATGTTTTCTTCAAATTCTTCATCTAGTAAATTCAGGTCACTAGATGATGCTCCTTGCTTTATATAATTAGTGAATCTTGACACTAATATTGTCCTGAGTATCTTTATACATCATGATTTTTGTGGAACCAAAATCTAATTTCCTAAGAGAGATTGAGTGTCTAATTTCCAATCTAATCCTACATTTAGTTCCGATGAAAATTGTTTTGCAGGTATTACCTTAATACCTTTTGAGGTAAGTGTTGTGATAAGGTCTTTTTCACACATTCTAAAATTAGTTGTGTTGTTATTACTCAATCTTCCAATAAAGCTGTTGAGAGAGAGAAAGAAGAAAAACCTTAATTCTCATTCATGTAATGTCTACTTACAATTGAGAGATATATATATATACAAGGCTAGGAGTCCTAACTACCATACATGTGACCTATATTAACAAGGAAAGATAATATACTACAAATACATTATATTCAACACTCCCCCTCAAGCTGGAGCATATACGTCATATGCACCAAGCTTGTTACAAATATATTTAATCCTAGGACCTCTGAGAGATTTAGTGAAGATGTCTGCTAGTTGATCATTTGAATTAACAAAACTTGTAGCAACACATCCTGATGTGATCTTCTCTCTAATGAAATGACAATCAACTTCAATATGATTGGTCATTTCATGAAAGACTGGATTGGATGCAATATGTAATGCGGCCTGGTTATCACAGATGAGTTTCATCTGTTCATCATTTCCAAATCTCAACTCCCGAAGAAGATGTCTCAACCATATGAGTTCACATGTTGCCAAAGCCATAGCTCGATACTCGGCTTCAGCGCTAGATCTGCCACTACATCTTGTTTCTTACTCTTCCAAGATATTAGATTACCTCCAATAAAAACACAAGACTCAAGTGGAACGTCTATCTCGTGGGTGAGCCAGCCCAATCTGCATCAGTGTAACCAACAACCCGAGTATGACCTCTGTTCTCGTACAATACACCTTGGCCTGGTGTACTTTTGATATATCGAAGAATGCGGATTACGGCATCCCAATGGCTATCACATGGTGACTATAGGAATTGACTAACAACACTCACAGGAAAAGAAATGTCTGGACGAGTAATGGTGAGATAGTTCAATTTACCTACGAGCCGTCGATATCTCCCGGGGTCTCCTAAAGACTCCCCCTGTCCTGGTACAAGTTTGACATTCGGATCCATAGGTGATTCTACCGGTTTATAGTCTAACATACCGGTTTCTTCCAGGATGTCTAAAGCATACTTCCTTTGGGAAAGGACCACACCAGAACTGGATTGAGCTATCTCAATTCCCAAGAAATACTTGAGTTTCCCCAAGTCTTTGGTCTGAAAGTGGGTAAAAAGATGTTGCTTTAGTTTCTGAATACCATCCTAATCACTGCCTGTAATGACGATGTCGTCCACATAAACAACCAGATAAATACACTGCCCCAAGGAGTTATGATGATAGAAAACTGAATGGTCTGGCATGCTTTGCGAAGCATGCCAAACTCTTGAACAACAGAACTAAAACGGCCAAACCATGCTCGAGAAGATTGTTTCAAGCCATATAGAGAACGGCGTAACCTGCACTTGACCCATAAACCAAAGTTCAACAGAGGCAGACTAGGAAAGATAATTTTCACTGCCAACCAATTTCTCCGAAGTAATCATAGGAGATCCAGATATGACAGAGGAAAAAATGGAAGTTTTAGTAGCCATATCCACTTATCTGGGAGAATGAAGTATGTTTGGATCGAAGAGAGCCCTAATACGGCTTCGTTTGCGGCGTGGCACCACCGAAAAAGGGAGACGGCCTCAGATCGCGGCGTGGTACCACCAGAAAGGTAGAAGAACACTTCCCAAGGCACGTGCAGGGATTGGAGTGGAGAAAAAGTAGTCGGAGCTTCGCCGAAAAGACGGTTTGGAGGGCCGACAAAGACAAAAATCCCCAAAAGAGGTACGTGCAGGGCTCGGATGGGAGAACCAGGGAGGTAGGGAGGCTGGTCGGCGTCAGGCGAAGCTGGAGGAGGAGGTGCGTCGCCGGAAAATGCCTCACGCGCCCTCACGTGCCGGCGCGTGAGATGCAGCCGCCGGTTTGAAAATTGCGCGTGGCCGGCGCGTGGATGCTCTTTTGGTGCCGGTTCTTTCACAAAAGTTGGAGATCTCCTCCAGGCGCTCCTTCTGGTATGGTCGGTGTCGGAAAAGTACGTCGCTGGAAAATTTCGCCGGCGGTGAGTGGTTTCTGATGACGATCCAACTGACCGAAAAGTATTGGAAGATGGGGAAGGTGACCGGAATGAAACACGGTCACCGAAAGGTTTCCCGGAGTTGATGACACAGGAAACAGGAAAGAATTAGGTTTTTTTCCTTGGCTCTGATACCATGTTAAAGAGAGAGAAAGAAGAAAAACCTTAATTCTCATTCATGTAATGTCTACTTACAATTGAGAGATATATATATATACAAGGCTAGGAGTCCTAACTACCATACATGTGACCTATATTAACAAGGAAATATAATATACTACAAATACATTATATTCAACAAAAGCCAACATGAATAAGCAAATTTTCCATTCCTTTCTTCATTTCATAGCCTTTTGTCTTTATTGCTAGTTTGATTTCTATAAGATAATCAGGGACAAAATATACCAATTGCTTGTTGCGATTCATGTCTACTTCCATGCATCCCAAGATTGCTTTCTCTGGGTTGGTGAACCTAGAGTCATAAAGGGAAACGAAGGTTTTTGCACCTAGTCCTTCTCAATGCATTCCTTTAATTCCTAACACAATTAGCCTCATGTGCATTTGTTTTAATCCCAGATTTTTCACGTCATTATAGCTATGGTTGATGATTAAGTCTTGCCTAATGGTTTCATTCTCTTGAGTGCAAGAGACGAGTCTTTCACTATAATGTCTAAAAATCTTTGCTTTAGAGAAAAGATTCCCATAATTATAGAGATCAGTGACTTTAACCATGTCTAACTTGTTTTTCTTAAAACTTATTAGTTGAGCATTGATGTCTATGACATCTTCAATTTTTATTTCTTCACTTTTTTATTGAGAAAGTATTTTATTTAGAAGACTATTCTTTTCCATCTCTTTTCCATCTAAGATACTACTGTAGAAAGTGTCATTTTAGTAGTACTTCACATTTTCTCTTTTTGGAAGAGTTGAAGGATTCTTGGTCGAACTATTAAGACTCAAACTGCTTAGTTTGATAATATCATCAACTTTTGTTCCATTACTGTCTGATATTGTATTCTTTCTTTCTAATTGCCTTATTTGTTGCATAAATATTTTGTATTTCTCTTCTCGAATTTCTTACTTCTTTTGCTAATTGAAGTAACAAAATTATTTCAAAATTTTGTTGTCTCACGGTTATCTTATCAAATTTTCCTTGAGGATCTAGCTTACTTAACCCTATTGGATCAATATGAATCTTCTTTGTTCCATGTGTTAGATTACAATTAACTTATGTTTAGAACACTTTTTATCTATGATTTGATATACATATAACATTTAAATAGTTGATCTTAGATTGGATTTATTAAAACCTTTATTTAGGAGTCTTTCGATATTGGGATTTGAAATCAAAATAGGACACAATAAACCACTTAAATGGTTGCAAGTTCAGTTCATATAATAAGTCATAATTCATACATTGGATCGCCTAGTTCTAGCGCACGCACACACACACATTTGTCTTTAAGTGCTTTCTGGTGGTTCTCGATTCCCATATGTTTTAATGATTTTAAAAAATGTTTTCAATTGCTCCTAAAAAAAATGAGTTCTCAAAGTTCTATATTTAAATTAATCTTAGATCAATTAGGTAATGAAAAGTTTACTTTCTAAAAGACAATGCTACCTATTTTATTCGGTATGTAACTTTCAAAAATTTTAAAAATGAAAAATGAATTTTGGTTTTGAATACAGATGAATTAAAATTCATAACTCCAATCAATGGAGTCTCTATGGATGAATTCATGGAAATTAAAATCGAATTTGATGGATCCCTACAAACAAAGTTTTCCAAAATATGGTTTTCTACTAACACTATTGATAGTCCATTATACCCTTGAACTTGCAAATTAGAATTCGACAATTTAGAAACTCTTTTAAAAATTTCTAATTATTCCATGGTGTTGTAAACTTCTTGAATTTGATTTTAGGATTTTGTTTAAGGCAAAAATAATTCCCCAATTAGAAGATATAAATCAATCTTTTAGAAGGTATGGTTTTCCCTTTGTTTATGACACTGTTTTGTTTTGCAAAATTAAATTACTAAATGGTCCTCTTTAATTCTTTTAGGCATTTTACCTTAATCTAGACTTTCCAATTTTAATTTTTGATATCTAAAATATTAAGAAATGATTTCTAAAATGAGAGATATAATTTTTTTTTCTTGCACCCACTACACAAGTACTCTTCTGGAGCTGAGAGATGTTTACTTATTTTTTATGAGATAACACTTCTTGATATTTATTTGGAGTTTATATTATAAATCAATATTCTACCCTATTAATGATAATTCCTTTGTTTTTGATAATATGGTCACTTTTGAACATGCTTGTGTGAACTTTCTTTGATTTGAGACATGCTAAGTATATAAATATAGGTTTAGTTTTTTATTCCTCTTTAAACTCATTATTATTATTTGTGAATTAACCTTATTTTTATGAAAGCGCTTTTAAATGCTAAAACGCTTTTAAATGCTATCAAGGTACGCTTCCTTCCTTTACCTCTTTGTGTGCATTAGCATCTATGCTTATTTTCTATAATTGGTTGGCTTCGCTTTGTTTGATCTTTGGGTTGATGACCTTGCTTAATGATCTTGAGTAGATTGCATATTATATATGTTATGACATTGTTGCCCATGAACTAATTTTTTTTTTTTTATAGAAGCGCTTAACAAACTTTAAAGGTACGTTTTTCGCTTTCTATGATTATTGCTTATTGAGAGTGCGTGTTTTAACATATACTTTGATCTATGGTATCCACTGATTTACCCATTAATTGTCATAATTGCTTCAACTTACTTAGTAGACCTAGCTTTTAGGGTTTAAAGGGGTGCTACGATTCTTCGACGTACCTTCCCAATAAGTAACCTGACCCTCGGACCCAACTTGGTTTTCACAGACTTATCTTTTTTTAGGAGTCACATTTAAGGTTTTTATTTCTTATTTTGTTTGCCCTTTAAAAACTAAAACAAAAATAAGTGATGACTCCATTATGTAAAAAATTAGTTTTTCATAAACAAAAAGCGAGTCTCTCCATCGAGTTGGAATGCATGTGGAAATGCGGGATCATAAAGTGGCGACTCCGCTGGGGATCATAGAGGGTCAAACTTGAAGTTAGGTTGAGGTAAATCTGGGGTTTGATTGGTTGATTAGTGGATACCCCTTCTTTGTGCCTTTGTATGATTAAGTGATTAATGGCACATTGAAGATTTTTTGATACTATAAGTATCTATGATGCAAATTAGATTATGATGTTTACTTATGATTGCTTCTTTTGTCAATTGTGTTTGTCTTGATATGATTTGGTTATGCTCTTATCACATGATTATTATACCATAGCATGATGATTGATCTAGCTATATGTTTTATTAGATTATCATATTTTTGCTTAATTCAAATATATAGATAGATGATTTATACCTGTATTGCATGATTGATTGTTGCATAACTATCTTTCTCCTATTTGATGCATGATTGTTTGTCTATGTTTTATTTTCTTATTTTAGATGAGAGGTTTTTCGAATACACCCAAACCTTTCACTGTGCACATTAGATAGTCTTTGAGTGATTGAGAGTTGTGAGATGCGCTAATCAGTAGGAGAGCCTTCACCATAGGAAACCCCTTGGGATGTGAGGAAGTGCATGTGTGGAGGTAATGACCATCTTGCATGGAAACACCCTGTAGATTGTCCATTTTGTCTCTTTAGCACATGCCCTATTAGGTGTTCTTCCAGTACTCTACAACAGCTCTCTAGTGGCCCATTGCTACTCATACTGCCTATCTTCTTCAAGCCATCTTGGAGACTTTGGTTGAGAAATTTATCTAGCCCCCCCATTGTGACCCTTGGCAGCCTTGAATTTGCCAGGATTTTCCTTCATTTTTTAGGATAGCTCATTTAGATACACTTTTAGGGTAACATACTTAGGCATGTTTAAATATACTCTTTAGGCACATTTAGACATTTCTTAGGTTTACCTTTGTCCACTTAGATTCTTCTAGGCCCACTTTAAGCACACTTAGGTGACCTTTTAGGCATTTTTTTGCGTGACTTGTATGGTTTGCATAGTTGCATAACATGCATGGTTCGTATGACTTGTTTGTGCTCGATTTTTTTATTTTATTTTATTATTTGCTAGTTTTGTTCACTTTAGAAAATTACATGAGTTAAATAATTATCTTCATCTCATTTTCACATATCTATTTATTAATTTATTTTGATAAAGAGTTACTTGAGTCGATAATTCATTCTAGATATGCATGTGATCTATATTTTTAATTTCTTTTAAAATTACATATTTTGGATTTTTTACTTTTTCATTACGTTTTTTTTTTTTGCATGGATTTCTACGTACTCAAAAGAATAAATGCAGGCTAATATTGGAAAGACAGAGATACACAGATTGAGATTGACTTTGAAGGGGGAATTTTAGCAATATATGAAAACTCACATGGCTGCAATTTGGGAAGAGATTCTTATAGCACATGTAAGGAAAGTCTCCACCATGCGTCCATAAGGAAGGAGGCCACCACGGATCATGGAGCAAAAAGGGAGGAAAAGGATTTCTTTGAGAAGGATCATGCATATGATTGATTCAACACAACTGTTGCCCATAAAAAAAGGATATGGAAGTTTCCATGCAGAGGGGGGCGGGGGGTGGAGAACAGACACACGGAAAGAAATCGGGAGGCCACATGGCGCAGGGAGGCAGAGAGAAGAAAAGCTTGAGACAAAAAACAGAGAAGAGGGGGAGAGGAAAAAGCATCCACAAGGTTGGAGAGACAACCAAAGAAAACCAGGAGAGGAAGAGTATTCGGGATTTTTGAGGGAGTAAGCTGAACTGTGAAAGAGCAGAGAAGAGGTGAGGCTGTGCTGGCTTGTGAAGTTTTTGGAGAAGATGGATCCCACTTGAAGCCAAGCGTGAGCATGGTTTGAGTAGAGTTCTCCCAGGTATGGTTCTTGTCATTTACTATTCTCTCATTCACATTCTGTTCTTTATTCTCTTTCTAATTCCTAGACATCGTTTGTATTGGTATGGACATCGCGATCACTTGTTTGTTTGTTGAATCTGATTGCTTGTAACCTTTCTCTGTATTAGTCGTATTCTTGGATTCTTTGTTTTACCCTCTGTAAGCAGCCGGATTAATTCTTGAGTCTGGTACTTGGTGATCATATATCTGCTTCCATGGCTGTCTCACCTGTTCATATCCTTTATATCACAGCAACTATCAGCATATTCAGGAATGAGAAGGTTTTGGCTCTCCATCTTCATCTTTGGAAAACAGTCCATCAGAAAGTGAATAGTTGTCTCATGAACTACAAAATGGCTCAGATAGACCTCCTATTAGAATTCTTCAGATCATAACAAACATCATCTCCATTGGCATGGGGATCTCTGCTGGATGTGTCTTCAGTTCACCTAATCCTGCAAACAAGCTCTGGTGGTTTCTCGGTTCAGGCTAAAGGCTTTATTGTGGAGTCCCCATACGGGAATAAGGCCCCTAATTGAAATGGATATGTTTTCCAATAGACCGCAATGCTTCCCACTCAACAAAAGCAATTTGTTCTTCAGAAAATTTACATGGTTCTGAAGAGCATACCATTCTAAGTGTTGAGGATGGGTTGGAAGTGACTGGTGGTCAGGTTGGCATGCCACTGATGGCAATGAAGCCCCATAGAAACTGGGAGATCAGTCTTCACGGCATTGACACCATTATAGAGATGGACTTCTCATATGATTTTAGAGGGGAAATATTTGGTGCTTTTTTTTGTATGCAGTTGCTAAGGTCTTCACAGGATAAAGCTGATATACTTATGTTTCCCTTGAAAGCTGATCTGGATAGGAAAATTACATATGATGATGCTATAAGGCCTATTTCAGTATCCCTTGAATCTTTTGGACCATGGGCGCCCTCGCTCAACCAGCAATGACAGTACCTCCCACTCAGCAGATGCCACATGTAGAACAACCAATTCCTCCACAAGTTAGCCATCCTTCTGAACCTTCACGTGGACAACCCTATGGCTATCCCTCTTCTGGTCAAGTTCAAGATTACCTCGCTGTTTGTTCTCTTCTTCACATGTATGACCACCTTGGTGCTTCTCCATTACTTTATTGAACAAAGTAGACAGATGGGATGAGGTTATGAAGATTATTCAGCGTGTCTAGAAACTCATGAGAAAAAAGTGTGGATTCAGAAGTCAAGTTCAGAAGCAGCAGATGATAATGCCAAGAGAATAGACCTAGCAAAGAGCCACCTACCAGGCCAAGATGGAATTTGTCCTTCAACCTGATTCTGTTCAACACTGAAAGAGATGATTGATTATGATAAACCACTGAATTTACCCGGCAAAAACCCCGTGCCAATCATTGTGCAAATCATTGAAACTCAAAGAGGCAATTTCTAATGGCAGGATTGCACTAGAAACTCCATCTCAAGAACCTTCAAACAACCACTTCAGAAAGGGCAGTAAAGCAGACTGAAATCCATAAAAGCTTTGATGAAGCCGCACTTTCTATTGATGATTTGGTAGATCGGATTGCTGAGGTCCTCGACTCTTTTAGGACTCGGTGCAGTGATGTACATGGGAGTTTTGACTGAGCAGCTTGCATTCCATACAGACGCTACAGTTGGGGATTTTCTTAACTCCACTTTCGGCAATGCAACTTGAAAAAAACCTGGATAAGACTAACAACCTTGTACCTAAAAAAGAGATCATCTCAAAAACCACGGATGGGCCTATGGATTAATGACAGCTGTGATATCAATTCTGGAGGGTCCTGTTACAACATCTTTACAAAATTCTTCATTTGGTAAGATGAATTCAGAATTGTTCTAAGAGGAATCAGTCAGAATCCAGATGCAAAAAAAGAAGAATGAGTTATTTGGCTTTTTCTTTAGAGTGAATCAAATACTGGGTCGGAGCTTAAGGTGAAACTGCAGAAAGAGTGTCTCAAGCAGGAGGTTATCACGAACTTGGATGGCTATCCTAAAGGAAGAACTAAGACTGATCTTGCTGAAGCTAGTGGTAGCAATCTGGTTAGAAAATTAGATCCCTTTAGAGCCAACTTGCCATCCAAATCTTAAAGGTTCAGAATTTCTAGTTATTTGAGGTGAAATTATGAAGCAGTCTTGTTCATTCTCCAGCAAAGACATAGTTCAGAATAATCCAGTAGATGCTTCAATCCTAGATTTTGAGGGGGGAAATTGTGATAAAGATTGAGCGACGCATCTAATGATGATTTTTTTTTTTTTTTTTTTTTTTTGTGTAAACAGAATTTAGTGGCCCCTAAAATACCAGAAACCAGAGCAGAGTCTAAACCAACCGCTGGAATAGCACTTCCACGCATTTCAGTAAAGGCCATTTGCCTGCTACTTCATTTCTGAAAACTGCTAGGTGTGGAATTAAAAAATCTGATCTTCCATATTGAAAATGCTAGAAGTATGGAAAATACCCGGCTTTGCAAACTGTGCTGTGTTCCTCAACTCAAAAAAACACTAATCGAAACTTAAAATACAGGAGGAGATTGCAAAGCCCCAACGTTTGTTCAGATCAGCCCAAGTGCTGCAGACTTAGGAGAGACCCTTTGCTCACTGAACTTTGCCAGCAGAGTCCGGGGAATTGAGAGTGGTCCTGTTCATAAGCAAGCAGATCTCACCGAAATTTTCAAGTATAAGCAAATGGTATGTGAAAATAAGAATATACTTTTCCAAAATAATTCTGTGCAGTTTCAAGCTGTCCGAACTTAGGTCTTATTTATGAACAGGCAGAAAACCTAAAGCATGATGAGAAGGAAACCAAAAAATTACAGGATAACTTGCAGTCACTGCAATTAAAACTTGCAGCCAGAGAACATATCTGCAGAAGTCTTCAAGAGAAGGTAACCACTCATTTTTCTCCTTCAAGAATGGCATCTGAAATACAACAAAAGAATTTACGATCTTAACAACAGATGCCTAAAGTTATGCTTTTCAAGTTTTATGCAAACACAAATTAGTAGCCAAGTTTTGTCAGTTTTTTATTAGTTTTCATGCCATTGAAACAGATAGTTGATTGTAATTTTTTCAACAGGTTTGAGACCTTGAAAATCAATTAGCAGAGGAAAGGAAAACCATATTAAAACAGGAAACTAGGGCCATTGCTGCTGCTTGTCCAAAACCTCCTGCTTCATCCTCTTTAAAACAACCACTGAAGACCATAGCAGTGAAAAAGCCAGCTTTAGGTCCCTCAAAACCGAGGATGCCCTTGAGAAGAATCTCCAATTTCTTACTCCCACCATCTCCAATCCCACCCCACAAAACCATGAGTTCCTCTTCCATCCATCCAGCTTCAACAGATGACAAAGAAAACATGCTCAGACCAACAGCTGCAGCAACCAATACAAAATCCTTTTTGCAACCAAGCCGGACCTCCATTGCTGTCAGACTTCCTCCAACATCAGCAGCTCAGGTTCTTCAGCCCAAGAGACGAGTCTCCATTGCAGCATTCTGCCCTGAATCAAACTCCCGCATGACCACACCCCTCAACACTCAATTAAAGAGTAGAGGTGCAGTCGGCAGGCAATCCTTTATGAGGGACCCACATAGGATACGGCTTATATCAAGGATTTTCTCTCCATTGAGGAGGGCATTCGGTAACAATGCAGGGAACACCAACTGCCATGAGAAGCAATAGTAGATTCATGGGCTCATCGCTGCAGGCAACACCAACTTCCATGAGGAGCAGTAGTAAATTCATGGGTAGTCCTCCTATGGAAGCAGGTTCATTGAGGTCAAAGTACCCAACAATAATTGCCCTGCAAAGGAAACAGTTAGTGTGGAGTCCACTGAAGATGAGGGGCGGCATGAGAAATTACAGAAGGTCATTAGTACCTTCTTGATCACCCACTGGGGTATGAATAAAGTCTCAGCCTGTATCATCAATTACACTAAAATGACAAACTCTTCCTCTCCCTATACATTTTTCAATTTTTTGTTCTTTTGGATTTTATTGCCATTGTATCCTCTTACTAAGATTAACAGTCCCTTGTTGAAATCTCGTCTCGGTTTCTTAGTTTCCTATAAACAAGTGTTTCTAACATTTGCTCTATCTTCATTCTATAATACATTGTTCCATTTATATTTTCTTATAAGAAGATTGGAAATAGCAGTCCCCTTGTGTTGCTTTCTCCTCCACACCTTACAATGCCAAGAAGGGTGATATTTTAAATGCTTATCTACAACAAAGTGCTTTGGAAAGTACTTTCAAAGGCACAAAGAAGTAGCAAAGTCTTCTACGCTGCTAAAAGAGTCTTGATGAAACTATCTTTGATCCCACCCCTATTAAAGAACTTAAAAACATCAATGTACATGCCACGGGTTGCTGTGATTGCTTTGATTGTGGAATATATCAAATGTTGATGGGTTTTCTTTTTGGTTAACTTTGATGATAATTTTGGTTTCAGTTGTTTCATGAGATCGTGGAGGTTCTCTCTTGTGATAGTTTCTTACACTCTTGTTGGATCCCTTCAATTAGAATTGCTATCTGAACACCTCAATACACTGATAGATTACTGTGCTAGTCCCTAAGAATGCAGAGTCCCAAACCATTTCTGGGGTTAAGTTGTCAAGCCTTCATCAGCTTCTCAATTCACATGGAGGAATATACCCAACTGAACCCTGTAGAAAAGCTGTTGTGCTAGTAACATGTCCATTTGGTTTGTCAGCTGCAAGGAGCTCTCACCATATCATTGTCCAAAGGGAGATTTTGTGGTTTCAGGTCACAATGTACAACCTGAATAGGTCATGACAGCCCCCATGGAGATACATACTCCAAGCCATGAGCAATATCTACTGCTATTCCCATTCTTTCCATCAATTTCAATTCACCAGCCCCTCCTCCTGGCCCCCACAGTATAATACTGATGCTGTTCCAAGTTCCCATTTCCCACAAACTCCAAAAATTTCTTCCCATATATAATTCAATTTCCCATTTTAAGAAGAAATTCTTGAATTAGAAAATCACCCCATAATTCACAATTCAATTATTAATGTTAACAATAAGATTTGAGGTCTATTTTCAAATTACCTACATCTGGACCACACGATGCACACCACGTGTCCGATGCATATCCCTAGAGGATCATACGGCGGTGAATATATGGGTTCTCATCACTTGGGTCTCACTTCCCTTAGAAAAACTTTGAAAACTAACCGTTTGGATGAGGCGTATGGTGGGATAGAATCTAATGTTTTGACTTTGACCTCCACTTTCAGTTTGGTTCTAGAGAAAGAGAATGAAACAGAAAATGCAAATAATTTAGAGAGAGAAAATGCGTATTTTAGGGAGACAAAGTGATAAATGTTGTGTTTACAGTCTTAGAGAGAGAGAGAGGGGGAGGAGGAGGAGGAGGGACAGATAGAGATATATGAGACCCACCATTTGTGAATTGTTTTCTCTGGGGGAAAAATAAATGGTTGCAAGAACCCCGCCGGGGAGAGTCTAAGCGCTCGGAGTACCAGAGGCTATCTCAGAACTAGTCTCAGATGCAAGCAAGAGTCTCTCAGGTATCTCTCACCACTTCTCTCAGATTCTTCCCTTTTCCCTCCACTGTTTGGTTCCTGAGAAAATGAATCTTATAGTAAATTTATATCAGTTGGTTCCCTTAGAAAAACTTTGAAAACTAACCGTTTGGATGAGGCGTATGGTGGGATAGAATCTAATGTTTTGACTTTGACCTCCACTTTCAGTTTGGTTCTAGAGAAAGAGAATGAAACAGAAAATGCAAATAATTTAGAGAGAGAAAATGCGTATTTTAGGGAGACAAAGTGATAAATGTTGTGTTTACAGTCTTAGAGAGAGAGAGAGGGGGAGGAGGAGGAGGAGGGACAGATAGAGATATATGAGACCCACCATTTGTGAATTGTTTTCTCTGGGGGAAAAATAAATGGTTGCAAGAACCCCGCCGGGGAGAGTCTAAGCGCTCGGAGTACCAGAGGCTATCTCAGAACTAGTCTCAGATGCAAGCAAGAGTCTCTCAGGTATCTCTCACCACTTCTCTCAGATTCTTCCCTTTTCCCTCCACTGTTTGGTTCCTGAGAAAATGAATCTTATAGTAAATTTATATCAGTTCATTTACCTACATTTTTCCAGACATTAGGTGACGTGGCACCCCATCTAGGCGACGTGGCAACCAATGAGGTCACGTGGCCTCCCCAACCAGGTGACGTGGCATCCCCGATTAAGTGACATGGCATACCCAATTTAGAAACAATTGGAAATTACCGTGTCCAATGAAAAAAGGCGCCATAGTTTATAGCCGTTGGCGCAATCTCTCCCGGTCCAACAGCCCACATTCATTAAATTCAAACTTATAAAAACCCTATGTGACCGTTGAGGAATCCACTGTCTTCTCTGCTTTTCCTTTTCATCAATTCCACCCTTTCTCTCTTCTTCCAACTTTTCGATCTGCGAAACGTCGTCGCTTTTCCGATCGTATTGCTCTCAGATCACAGGGCTTTGTTCAATTTCTGGATAAAGTTTCTTCTTTTATGTTTTTGTTTTTCTTTCTTTGATTTAAGAAGCATAAACCCTAGAAACGGTAATTGTTTTGGTCTTCTTGGATTTTGAGTTCGAGAAGATGTTTGGGTGTCTGCAGTCTTGAATTCATGAGTAGTTCGTTCTTTCATTTGGTTGTTTTGAGCACTGTTTGGATGCTGAGAATGTGGAGGAGAAATCCGAGGAACTTATTTTATTGGGTTCAAGAAATTGAGAAAAGGTCAGTCAGGTGGTGGTGTTAGGTGCAGTTGAGTGGTGGTTTTTGTTTTCTTGGGTCTTAACTCTGAAGTGATGGGAATTTGAAATTCTAGTTTGTTGGTTTGGGGTTCTGTGATGTGTGTGTTGATCAAGGGTTTCGGATGTTGCTCCAGGAAAAAAGTTGAACTGAATTGGGACAAGATGGATGAGAATGATGTTTCCATGGAAATCCAAGAAACTTCTTTGGATCATAACCAGAGACTTCCGGTTTCTCAGAAAATTGATGAATTGAGCACCAAGACTCAGGTACGGTTTTGGTAATGATAGCCTAACCATAATCTTTAGATGCTGAGAAAGCTCAGATTAGGGCAACCTAAGGGAAACTTTTGAATCTTATATTTTACATAATTTAGGTTTGTCAAAAAATATGAACAACACGTTTTAAGTAGGCAGAGTAATGCAAAATTGAAGATTCAGAATTTTACTTCTCTTTTCTTGCCTTTTCTTAGCAACCAATCAGAGCCTGGACGTTTTGTGTCATAAGAAAATTCATCTTCATTTATTTGTCATCGACTTTGAATCTTCATGTGACAGACTTTGAAGGAGCACACAATTTTATGTAATGAAGTGAAGAGCATTAATGCAGATTCCTCTCCTGGGCCTGAAGTTTACGATGCTCTTCTGTTTCTTGGAATGTCTTCTTCACTAACTACTACTGATGTTCTATATCCTTCTTCTAGGGGGGTTTTGATTGGTTTGTGATTTTCTTTATTTGATTTTAGGTATTGAGTATGAAAATTTGAAGAAGAAACATTTGAAAGAGAGTGAGCTTCTGAAGAAGTACCTTGAAGAGTGCTTGGAACGGAAGCGGCTGTACAATGAAGTTATTTAACTCAAAGGCAACATCAGGGTCTTCTGTAGATGTAGACCCTTAAATCAAGCTGAAATTGCTAATGGATCTACTTCTATAGTTGATTTTGAGTCATCTCGAGAAAATGAGCTTCAAATCATTTGCTCTGATTCTTCAAAGAAGCAATTTAAGTTCGACCATGTGTTCAGGCCTGGGAGTGACCAAGGTAACCTGAACGAACACATACTTGATCTTGTTACTCTGGAGTAATTAGTTAATGGGTCTTGCACTGTTTACAAGTTTTTAATTCCAGGTTTGTTAAATATGCTAGGCTGTTTTTGCACAAACTTCACCAATTGTGACTTCCATGCTGGATGGGTACAATGTCTGTATATTTGCCTATGGACAAACTGGAACTGGAAAGACCTTTACAATGGAAGGAACTCCAGAAAATAGGGGAGTCGACTACTGGACTTTGGAGGAGTTGTTCTGAATTTCAAGGGAGAGAAGCAACATAATAAATTATGAATTGTTTGTTATCATGTTGGATGTTTACAATGAGAAGATAAGGGACCTTTTGGTAGAAAAATCCAACCAGCCTCTTAAGAACTAAGGTCCTCTGAACTGAATTCTTTACTATAGCTGTACCATTTCAAGTATGGTATTCTGTCAAACATGTAACTTGTATATATATTCTGATTCTGATAACAGTAGAATAACGGAATGGTTTATTTTACCATTAGAAAAAATATAAAAAAAATAAAAAATGAGAGAGAACCATGATCATAAGCAAGATTAATAGTGTCATGCTTATGGCAATTTTTTTTTAACAGAATTTATTTTCTACTGAGAGCCTACATGTAAATTGGATGATAGAATGCACTGTAGTTGTGTAGTTCTCACTTTGCCACTTGCACAAACATTACACTTTTTTCTATGTAAAATGATGTTTGAATTTTGGACCAAGAAGACATATTGCAAACAAAGAGAAATACTTTATTTATTGGTGATTATATTTATTAATAAACACAACATAAGTAGCTTTGGATTAGTTGGTGTAGACCCTTCATTTTGTCCTCTTGGTACATGATACCCAACTTTGCCCTCATTCATCTTTTGTTATTTGTTTAATATCTTATGGTCATTTTTTGAGCTATTTTTAAGCTCTTTTCGGTGGTCGACTCTTTTAGTCATTACCTTTGGATTTTTATTGGATATACCTTGGGGGACATTTTAGGGATCCCTAGCGTGCTTGCTCAGTGACACTTTTTTTTTTTTTAGTTTAGGATTTTTGTTAAGTTTTATTTGATTTCAAATGCATTTAGGTTTAGGTTTGTTTTTTTATTGCATGGTTGTAGGATTTGATCCTGATTTGCATGAAGTTGACATTTTTTATGTTTGATTGCATGTACCTAATATTTTGATCCTAGTTTCATGAATTTGAACTTTAACTTTTGGTTGAAATAAAATTATTTTATTTATTTGTTTATTTATTTATATTTTTAAATAGTCTTTTTTAATTTTGTAATGCTGGTGCCCTAACTTTAGTTTTGTCTTTTTTTCTTTCACATGGGATCACCTTTTTAATGGATGCAAGGATTCTTTATGAGGTCATGAGGAGATCACATAGAAAGCATTGGAGGGAAGAAAAGGCTTCAGTTCTCAATCATGAAGACTTTTCAAGAAGTTTTCAGTTTTGATCTTTTCAAAAAGGTTGAGATAAGTTCGCTGAATTTTAATCTTGGTTTTGCTCCTTTTCTTTTATTAACTCTCTTTGGTTTTAATTATTTTAGATTAGGATTGGGTATGGACAAACCGGGCCACACATGAGTGTTGCTAGAATCCATTGTTTAGGTCAATGTGTGAATGATCTTTGTTGTTTCATGGTTTAGAATGGAATTTTGATTTGATTTAACCTAAGTTTTTACCTAATAAAGCTGTTTGATAATCCTATGATAATTGGCTTTGAAATCATCATTTTTATTTTGATTTATGAGGATTTGATTTTATGTATTTTTGTTTAGTTGATTCTTGGGAATCCACATTTCCTAATTCACATACATGCTTGTTACTTAAAGAGGAAATTGTATGATTTAATTGGATACTCACTTAAGGCCCTTTAGGCATTTATTTTAGCGTTTAATTTAGGCATAATTAATCATTTATACAGCTATAAATTTGTTCCATGTGTTAGATTACAATTAGCTTATGTTTACAACACTTTTTATCTATGATTTGATATACATACAACATTTAAATAGTTGATCTTATATTGGATTTATTTAAACCTTTATTTAGGAGTCTTTCGATATTGAGATTTCCAACCAAAATAGGACATAATAAACCACTTAAATGGCTGCAAGCTTAGTTCATACAATAAGTCATAATTCATACATTGGATCGCCTAATTCTAGCGCACACACACACACACAAAGACACAGACACACTAGACACACACACACACACACACTTGTCTTTAGGTGCTTTCTAGTGGTTCTCGATTCCCATGTGTTTTAATGATTTTAAAAAAATGTTTTCGATTGCTCCTAAAGCAAAATGAGTTCTCAAAGTTCTATATTTAAATTAATCTTAGATCAATTAGGTAATGAAAAGTTTACTTTCTAAAAGACAATGCTACCTATTTTATTCGGTATGCAATTTTCAAAAGTTTTAAAAATGAGTTTTGGTTTTGAATAAATACGAATTAAAATTCATAACTCCAATCAATGGAGTCTTTATGGATGAATTCGTGGAAATTAAAATGGGATTTGATGGATCCCTATATACAGAGTTTTCCAAAATATGGTTTTTCACTAACATTGTTGATAGTTCATTGTACCCTTGAACATGTAAATTTGAATTTGACCATTTAGAAACTCTTTAAAATTTTTCTAATTATTCCATGGTGTTGTAAACTTCTTGAATTCGATTTTAAGATTTTGTTTGAGGTAAAAATAATAACCCAATTAGAAGATATAAATCGATCTTTTAGTGATGAGGATTTTAGTATATGTTATGACATTGTTGCCTGTGAACTAATCTTTTTGTTTTATGGAAACGCTTAACAGACTATAAAGGTACGTTCTTTACTTTCTGTGATTATTACTTATTGAGAGTGCATGTTTTAACATATACTTTGATCCATGGTATCCACTGATTTACCCATTAATTGCCATAATTACTTCAACTTACTTAGTAGAGACTTAGCTTTTAGGGCTTAGAGGGGTGCTACGGTTGTTCGTCGTACTTTCCTAATAAGTAACCTGATCCCGGGCCCAACTTGGTTTTCACCATGGATGAAAATTTCGGAAAAAATCGAGGAAATTTCATTGAAATTTCGTGTTTCGACAAGGGATGACACAAAAAATGGGAAGAAATATCAGAAAAAATTGATGATTTTCGCTGCAAAATCATTGAAATATTGGATTTTTACTGATTTATTGATGTTTTTGCCGATATTTCGGTTCAGTCAGCACATAGTGGCCTGGTCAACATGTGGTCAAACGGTCAAACCCTATAAAATATCAAATTGTTGCGTAGGCATTGGGGCTTGAACTTGAGCCCAAACCAAAACCAAATAACCCTAGTCGACCACTAATCTAACTTGCCATTTGTTAAAATATGAGCACCAGATAAATATATAGTATAACTATCATAAACTAAAATATTAAAAGAATATCTTAATAAACAAATGAATTCTAATTATTTTATTTTTAAATTTCATTTAATTAATTACTAAAAATATAAAAACTATAATTGTAATTTTTCTTAAAAGTTTTTTCTATTATATATTAATTAAATATAAATATTAAAAAAATTTATACATATATCATTATTTATTTTATATTATTTAATACAATTTAAATTAAATGGGTTATAATTCAAAAATTAAATATATTATAATCACATATCACAATATAATTTTCGAACAATATTTAATGTAATTCGATAATAAATATATATATTTATAAAATTCATATTTTTTATTGATGCATACGATATTATTATTAAATATGATTAATTATATCATATACATATATCATTTTTTTTATAAAACAACTTTAAAGTGTCTATTATTGTTTATTATATCATTTTTAGAGTTTTTCTCAATAGTTTCATAAGTTTTAATCAACTTTAGGTGTACCGAAATTTTTTTCCAAAATATCCGTTGATACATTTGATATATCCAAATACCGATATTTTCATCATTGGTTTTCACAGACTTGCCTTTTCTTTTAGGAGTCACATTTGGGATTTTTCTTTCTTATTTTGTTTGCCCTTTAAAAACTAAAATAAAAATAAGTGGCAACTTCATTATTTAAAAAATTAGTTTTTCACAAACAAAAAGTGAGTCTTGCCATCGAGTGGGAACGCATGTGAAAATGCGGGATCACAAAGTGGCGACTCTGTTGGGGATCATAGAAGGTTAAACTTGAACTTAGGTTGAGGTAAATGTGGGGTTTGATTGGTCGATTAGTGGATACCCCTTCTTTGTGCCTTCGTATGATTGAGTGTATAACGGCACATTGAAGATTTTTTGATACTATAAGTATTTATGATGCAAATTAGATACGTTAACCAATTGGAGAGCCTTCACCATAGGAAACCCCTTAGGATGTGACGAAGTGCATGTGTGGAGGTGATGACCACCTTGCATGGAAGCACCTTGTCTCTTCAGTGGCGTGCAAAGGGTTGCATACTGCCGGAGGGTACGATCACTTGTGCTAGGGATTCCCTTAACCCACCCACTTATTTTTTAGAGCCCACCTTGTCCTTCTAGGTTGTGCTTAGATCCTTTTATTAGGAATTTCCATCCTACACATGGGTGCATCTGAGGGCCTTCAGAGGTCACTCTAATCACAGTTAGGATCCCATACTCCTTCCATTTGGTTTCTTTCTAGAATGTTCAGAGTTTAGTGGTTTTTTGAGTTTCAGTGGACCACTTTATCGTGTCGTATTGGTTTTTTGCCTATTGTTTGGATCAGAGTACTTTTTTCGTGCTTCCCTTGTGTTGTATCTTATTCAATTCTCTCTTTCTTGAGTTAGCATTCATTAGTTTGTTGTCACCGCGTTTGATACTTTATGATATGCTTATCGATCATGATCACCTTTTTACATCCTACACCTATCATGGGCCTGATACTTTATCATTTGATTAATTCACTTGATTCTATTTTTACCCTGATGCTCATCATTTTCATTAGAGAAAGGTAAAAGGCTTGTTTTCACATTCATACCTTTTTTGAGGGTTTGCCTTGATCACCTTATCATTTTCTTTATGGAGCTTGGGTTGAAAGTGAATCAGGTATGTCTTGTTATAGATAGTGTATTGGTCCTGTGATAGTGTTGTTCTTCACACCTCACTCATTTTTTGGATTATTGATAGAAATTCTTTAATTAGATTTGTAGCCATCTCATAATGGACACCCTTATGACTCTAGAGTCTCTATCATACATCCAGATTTTGATTGTCATCACAGGACCACACTACGTGTGTTGTGTTAGATCTTTAGACATAAGCCATCTCTTCACTTGCATATTGTGATCTTGAGGTCTGACCCATCATGGAGGACATTGAGCTTTTTGACCTTGGACCAGGAGCTTGACCAAAAAAATTCAAGATTGTGACTCATTTATCTTATGATCAAAGTAGTACCTACCCATTTCCACATCTTCTATTCTTGTGTGCCCACCTATTCTGAGCCTTATGTAGCATCACCCCTCACCCCATTATCACTCGACCTTTCCATCCCTACATATCCTTGCATAGCACCATTATCTGTTCCTTTTATCCATTTTCTGACTCGACCAGGTAGAGTTTGAGGAGACCGGACTGGAGATGAGCTTTGCACGATGAGGGGATGATCAGTGGATTATGACGAGAGTACTTAGATCGCTTTTTGAGATCATTATGGAGCATCCAGATTAGACCCATATGCATGATTTCAGGGGGTTGGCATGACTATAGAGGTCGATCTTCCATGATGACCATTGGATTGTGATGAGAGGTTGTGGTTGATGAGATCTTTGTCTATTCTGTCATTGAGAGGATCATCTTTGAGATCATTGTTGAGTATTCAGATTGAGCTTTTACACATGACGCCAGTGGATTGGCATGGTTATAGGGGTCGACATTATGAGGGGATGATGAGTGACTTGTGTTTACTGGATGACATTATTGACTATTCTACTGTTGAGAGGGTTATTTTTTATACTACTACGGTGCATTCAGAGTGAGATTTTTTTTTATATGACTTAGAGGGTTGACACAGTTACATTGGATGGACATTGATCTTTAGTGTTGATCATGTGATAGTTTCAAAGCACAATGTTTGGAATCGTGGTTGCAGGATGGGTGGCCATCATTTCGGTCAGCTTATACCTTATCACCTTTATTGACATTTAAACCGTTGCTAGCCTTTTGAGCCTCGCATGATCATCTTGGCCTTTTTCTTTCTTATAGCCTTGCTCACCTTTACACCGGGATAGGGGCCCTCTGATGTACATATGCTTTGTTCAGGAGTTTCAGGAGCCTTGGACTTAATGACATATTTTCTTCACTATTTTGTTTTCCCCATGATATCCATGTTTCATTATTCCCACTATTTGTGTCATTTGTTCCATCTTGTTGACTTCCTTATCATTTGATTTACTTCGTTTCTTTTCATTCCTCGAGTACCGATTTTTCACTTTTCATTGCATGGAGTACAATCATATCACCACTTACATCCCATCCTATGGACATTGGTCCAGAGATCCTTAGTTGAAAAGGTTATCTTGTTAGTGAGAGTTTACATCATTGTTTGAGAGTTATCCATGTCATCATGTATTCTCATTGGAGCCCATGTATTGATATCCAGATTATGCGCAAAAAAAAAAAAAAAAAAAAAAAAACCTTATCCATGTCATTATGTATTCTCATTGGAGCCAGTGTATTGATATTCAGATTATGCACAAAAAAAAAAAAAAAAAGAAACGAAAAAGAAAGTTACCTTGTCATTATGCATTCTCATTGGAGCCTATGTATTGACATTGAGCATGTGGTAGTCATTGAGGATTGTTTTATTGAGTTCATTTATTGATGAGAGTTCGTATGTGAGCTCTCTAATCCCTCACCTAGTGGGGTTTGTCTTGTACACTTTGTGCGTGAGAGAGACGGATGACCTTTTCCTAAGGACTCTGGATTATTGTCTTTTATCATTTCATCCATTGGTGATTTGATCATTCTCCATGTCTTGATTTGAGCAAATCAGTGCTCGTTGATTTCTTTTCGACCCATTATTCTTCACACTCTATTTCATTCACCTTGGCTTCATCGTTTTTCATTCATATCCATCCACATTTGATATTTCTATTACATCATTGCTATTCCTTTGCAGCCTGATGTTATTTATTTCTTTCATTTCATTATCGATACATTCACATTAAATATCTTTATTCCTCATCCATACATCCATGTTGGACGTTCTTAGGTTCATGGTTTATGAGATTTTCTGCACATATTGCATTTTGATACACGAGGGTATGGGTTTGGTCATTGGGTATTTGAGCCTAGTTTCCCTTCATTTCTTCACCTTATCACCCTAGCCTACGTTACGTCCTGTGTCTTAAGTCCACCTTGAGGCTACGAGATCATACATTGTGTTTGATATTTCACACATGAGCGATACTTGAGATTGATTAGAGATTGGTCGAATTATGATGGATCATTAGATATGGCATGACCTCACACTGCGGCATAGCCATCTTAGAGAGTTTTGTTGGATATGTAGTCACTTTGTCCGATGTATTACACTGGGGCATGCCCTTTTCAGCTAGTGATGGATTTTTGAGATGATAGTTTACATCGAGAGGTGCTCATTCGTCAGAGGAGATTAGACACCCCCTTCATATTGGAGTATAAGATGGATGATTTCATTTGATATGACTATGTTGGGACATACCCCCTCATTGTGTTTGATAGTTCACACATGAGCGATACTTGAGATTGATTAAAGATTGCTCGGATTATGATGAATCATGAGATATGACATGACCTCACATTGGGGCATAGCCATCTTAGAGTGTTTTGTTGGATATGTAGCCACTTTGTCCGATGTATTACACCGGGGCATACCCTTTTAAACCAGTGATGGATTTTTGAGATGACAGTTTACATCGAGAGGTGCTCATTCTTTAGAGGAGATTAGACATGCCCTTCATATTGGAGTATGAGATGGATGATTTCATTTGATATGACTATGTTGGGACATACCCCCTCATTGGTGTTGATTGATTCGATATGTTTACACAGGGGCATACCTCCTCAAATGATGATGGATTTTTGAGGTGATAGTTTACATTTGAGTCATAGTCATTCTTTGGAGGTAGTTGACATTTCTTTCACATTTGAGTATGAGATATGGTTTGATGGTTTGATATGGTGAGCCTTATAAAGGGGCATGTTTCTCTCAGTCGATGGCGGATTATGAGTCAGTACATTCTTTAGAGGTGATCGTATTGGAGTATGAGATTTGGATAGGAGATTTCATTTGATGTGCTTACACTGGGGCATATTCCTCTCAAATGATGATGGATTTATGAGTTATAGCCATTCTTCAGAGGAGATCGGGCATTCTTTTCACATTGGAGTATGAGATGTGTTTGGCATATTTCATCTGATGTACTCTACACAAAGGCATACTCCTCTTAGATTGATGATGGATTTTTGAGCCATAGTCATTCTTTTAGAGATGATGAGATTTTCTTTTCACATTGGAGTACGAGATATGACTGGGTGATTTTCTTTGATGTGACTACACTGGAGCATAGACTTCTCATCGGTATTGATTGATTTTTGAGATGATTTGATCAGGGCGTACACTTGTGAGGGTTCATAGTGGATTTTAGTCATTTCAGAGATTGCCTTACATAAGGGCATAGCCCTCTCATCGGCTATTGACCTCGGAGTTACATTGAGACATGACCATGTTAGAGTTCGGAGGTATAAGCTTATACTGGGGCATAACCCATTCATTAGTGATGGATTTTGAGATGACAGTTATACCAGATGTACACTTTCCAGAGGTTATCTTACATGGGTTTGACCATTTTGCATCTTCACCCTGTGGGGTCATATTTCTCTCATCCGTTATTGATTTTGGAGGTGTTTTTTCTTTTCGGAGCCCCCCTATTTTGAGATGATGTATTCATACTGGGGCATAGCCACTTTTTTGATTTTTGACGTTGAGACTTGACCTCTTGTTTATGAATGTTGCTTTCTATGGATTATAGAGATGATGATATTTTGGGATCAGTCTCCTCAGCTCACCTGGTTCGACGTGGATATCCATTTACCTATGTTACACACCTGTACATTCTACCTTTGACACCACTATACCTACATCTATCTCATTTTGCTAGAGCTCTACTGATATTTCACTTTGAGTCTACCTTTTTTTATCATCCTATAGGATCTTATCCCACTTTCTCGATCAGAGGAGAGGATGTAGGCCGGTTTTGAGTTTTTTGGTTGAGTGTTCGCATACCTTTGGACATTAGGTTCGGTATCTTCCATGATGGTAGGGCCTATTAGATTGATGATGTATTTGAGATGGTGTCTTCATACTAACAGTTGATATGTTGTGTCTTGACCTGCTTGCGTTGTAGACTTGTACGTTTTTTTAGACATTTGTTTTGTCCATCATTTTGGTTTGTCTTTATTAGCACAGTTTTTGTGATGCATTTGATGATTGAGGTTAGACTTTTCCATTGCATTATCATTGAGCATATCCTAGAGTGTCTCGTGTCTTGACATTCTGTCTCTTATCGACCGCCATCACATACTGGTGGCATATCTCCTCTTAGGATTTATAGGATCCTCTACCGATATCCTAGTTACTCGGTTTGCTTGTTGTTACTTGAGAGTTTTTATACTAGTGTGTACCTTTTTTATCAAGATTTTTCACTTGGTTGTTATTCTAGTCACTTTAGTTCATGATGTAGATCATCGTTTTGACAATCCATTTACCCTAGTTTCCTAGTGGAGCCATTCCTAGGCCATCGACTCAAGTTTGCATTTTTAGATATCATCGGGATTTTTATGGGAGTCACCTTAGCGAGATAGGTTTTCATCCATACTTCCAATGGAGTAGTTTAGCATGATCATTTTTTATCCTTAGTGGAGTTTCCTTGAGCTAGCACGATTGGTTGATGATGTACATGTACCTTGAGTCGTTTGATCATTTCATCATTGGAGACAGATATGACAGGTTTGTATCATTTGGTTATCCTTGTGACTATGCATCGGTTGTTATACTGGGGGATATTCCCTTTTCCTTTGTTGAGGCCAGTCCCCTCCCCCGGAGAGCGTTTTATTTGAGGTTGGACATTTTCACTGATTAAAGTCCCCAGTGGAGCATTTTTGAGATAGTACCTATTCCAGTGGAGCATTTTCTTAGTAAGTTCGCATTAGTTGCTATACTGGGGCATATCCCCCTTTTTTGTTTAGGGCATTCCCCTTTCATTGAGTTGTTTAGGGCATACCCCTTCGATTCAGATTCTTACCACCATAAATTTGACATCTATGGGCATTATTCATCAGTTTGTTTAGGGGCATCTCCTTTTTGTTGAGTTCTTTAGGGAATCCCCCATTCGTTGAGTTGTTTAGGGCATCCCTCTTCCATTTAGATTTTCACCACCATAGATTTGACATCTATGGGCATTCGATCAGATTTTCATCACCATAGATCTGACATCTATGGGCATTCGATTAGATTTTCACCACCATAGATTTGACATCAATGGGCCTTCGATTTAGATTCTTACCGCCATAGATTTGACGTCTATGGGCATTCGATCAGATTCTTACCACCATGGATTTGATATCTATGGGCATTCGATCATATTCTCACCACCATAGATTTGATATCTATGGGTATTCGATTAAGATTTTCACCACCATAGATTGGACATCTATGGGCATTCGATGTAGTTTCTCACCATCGTAGATTTGATATCTATGGGCATTCTCCTTCATGGTTGATTTACTAGTTTTCAGAGCAAAGGCATTTAGTGTAATCATTCAAGGTACAGATCATACGATTGATCAGGGGTTTGTGTATCGTTTCCTCCTTCCTGGATGATTCCTTAGCTTTTAGAGCCATTTCTCTTAGATTAGCTTTCTGTGTCACTTAGGTTTTAGAGTTGATTTTTCGGTTTGGCTATCAGAGTCATTCTCTATCAGTTTTTTCTTAGTGATTGGGATTCCTCATATACCCTTTTTGTGTTTTAGAGCTATATTTTCTGTTTGACTTTTAGAGTCAATTTTGTTAGTTTTCAGGGATCAGGTTTTCCTATAGATCCACTTAGTTTTTAGAGCTATCTTTTCAGTTTGGCTTTCAGAATCATTCTTTGTCAGTTTTTTATAGTGTTTAGATTTCCCTGTTTCTCTTAATCCAAAGTTTCTCTGCTCTAGTATGTGACTCCGATTGATTTTGAGTTTGTTATGTCCTGTCCAAGGACAAAATTTTGGGGTCTTTTCTATTCTTTGGTGTAGTTCACTTCATTTCATTTATTACTCACGTATCCTTGATTCATTCATTACTCTCTATCGAAGAAGAACATATTTGTAGACCCTCCATTTTGTGCTCTTGGCACGTGATGCCCAAGCCTGCCCTTATTCATCTTTTGTTACTTGTTTATGATCTTATGGTCCTTTTTCGAGTTATTTTT
Organism: Vitis amurensis; assembly: GCA_037355405.1. Lineage (NCBI taxonomy): Eukaryota > Viridiplantae > Streptophyta > Magnoliopsida > Vitales > Vitaceae > Vitis > Vitis amurensis. The sequence continues at coordinate 37,947,351 of CM074693.1, forward strand.
AAGATCTTTTTGGTGGTCCATTGCAACTCTTTCGGTCACTACCTTTGGATTTTCTTTGGAGATACCTTTGGGGACTTTTTAGGGATCCCTAATGTGCTTGCACAGTGACCTTTTTTTTTTATAGTTTAGGATTTTTGTTTAAGTTTTATTTGATTTCTAATGCATTTAGGTTTAGGTTTGTTTTTCTATTGCACGGTTCTAGGATTTGATCTTGATTTGCATGAAATTGACATTTTTTTATGTTTGATTGCATGTGACTAATATTTTGATCTTAGTTTCATGAATTTGAACTTTAATTTTTGGTTGACATAAAATTATTTTATTTATTGATTTATTTTTTTTACATAGTCCTTTTTAATTTTGTATCGTTGGTGCACTAACTTTAGTTTTGTCTTTTTTTCTTTCACATGTGATCACCTTTTTAATGGATGCATGGATTCTTTGAGGTGATGAGGAGATCACGTGGAAAGCATTGGAGGGAAGAAAAGGCTTCGGTTCTGAATCATGAAGACTTTTCAAGAAGTTATCGGTTTTCATCTTTTGGGGAAGCATAACCACAGGCCATGCAAGGAAGCTACTGCCAGTCATGTTTCTCAACCACCGTGCATTCGGTGAGGCCCTTTTTGGAGAAGTCTCCAGAAGAAGAATCTTGCTGTTGAGGGAGCATGCACACCACGCCTGAGGATGAGTGACAGTTTGAGTTCCAGAGATTTCTGATGCTGGTAAAAGAGAGTTCATCACTGACAGAGAGGACTTTTTTTGGCATTCTCAGACGAGCAGAGTTCACCACAGATAGAGGGAGGAGGGAGACCTTTCTGGAGGTGGGGAGCTTTCATCTTTAGGGGGAATCTTTCAGCGGGAAGGGAAAGAAACAGAGAGGTGAAGGTGGTTGGTGTGGGTTTAGCTAGGGAGGTTAAGAGGATTAAGGGAAAATCAAGAAATGGGAGCAAGGATTTTTCTTTGAAAGCTTCATATGGATTTGAGGAAAGATCACCAACATCTGATAGTTTATCACCGCAGGAGAATGAAAGTTCATCGCTGCGGGAGAATTCATCACCACCATCAGAGATCGCCATTGAAGTTTGCATTTTTATTCATGGAGATCGACGCTGCTGCAGGCTTCCACCTCAACGGATTCGGAAAACTCTCTCTAAGATTCCGAAACCCTAGAACTCTTTCATGGACAACTCCGATTCCACTCCATCCCTACCCTTTGTCACTCCACTATCATCCAGGAAGGAAAACGTGACAATGTTGGGTTCAAAAATCGCGAAATCTAGTGAATCAAGGACAGAGCTGCTTAGTAGAATTCAAAGACCGAAGAGACAGCATCGTGGTACAGCTTTATACACTGGTGTCTCGCGATGCGTGAAATATGACTGCGATCGAATTCATAAGCCAAACGGTGATCGGTATGTGAAGGAAAAGAATAATCAGTTGACAAGATGGATGAATCAGATTGTACAGCAATTCACGGAGTAATGGAGCAGCAGACTGTTACATCATCTGGAAGCCCTGGGTCGTTTTGTTCTATCAGTCAATGAACAAAGTTGGCAACAAATTTCAAAGCATACACTGCTCTTTATGGCATACTGTGAGGCAGGGTTATATGATAATCTTGTACAGGCGAATTAGAGAACAGAGCGTTTGAATAATATTATGATGTTTTGGAGTTGCTTTGGTGCATAATCGGGCGTATCAGTGGGTTTCATCACCACCAGCACCTCATCCATTAGCAGGCCATCATCACACCAACTCATGTCTGTTACAGAACGCACCAGCACCGCGCACAAACCGACAGCAGATCCGGATCGACCAAATTAAAGCACTATCATCAATTGACCACACCATCAGTTCTCTCATCATTGGTGACATAGAGAATAACCAGATTGGAATCCGAGTGGAGAATGCATCAGATTATGGTTTGGAGATAGATAGAAGCTTGCAACCATCCTTAAATCATCCTTGAAATGGAGTTGCAGCAGCTCAGTGCAAGAAGGAAAGTGGCAGCTGTGTTGAAATTCAAGCTGAAATTCAAGTTAAGTTTTGTGGGTATTTGCATGGCTGAATTGTGCTGAAACTCAAGTGAAGAAACAAGCTGAAAGTGGTTGTACATATGGTGATTTATGGAGCATAATATAGAGCTGAATGTATGGTTAAAATTCAAAGGAAATGTGGCTGAACTCGGTGGCTTTAATGGAAGATGAGAGCTGAAATTTTAATGAAAATACCTTATCAGCTTTGGAGGAAGGTTGAGGTAAGTTTGCTGAATTTTAATCTTGCTCTTGCTCCTTTTCTTTTATTAACTCTCTTTGGTTTTAATTATTCTAGATTAGGATTGGGTGTGGACAAACTGGGCCACACATGAGTGTTGCTAGAATCCATTGTTTCGGTCAATGTGTGAATGATCTTTGTTGTTTCATGGTTTAGAATGGGATTTTGATTTGATTTAACCTAAGTTTTTACCTAATAAAGCCGTTTGATAATCCTATGATAATTGGCTTTGAAATCATCATTTTTATTTTGATTTATGAGGATTTGATTTTATGTATTTTTGTTTAGTTGATTCTTAGGAATCCACATTTCATAATTCACATACATGCATGTTACTTAAATAGGAAATTGTATGATTTAATTGGATACTCACTTAGGGCCCTTTAGGCATTTATTTTAGCGTTTAATTCTGGCATAATTAATCATCTATACAACTGTAAATTTGTTCCATGTGTTAGATTACAATTAGCTTATGTTTACAACACTTTTTATCTATGATTTGATATACATATAACATTTAAATAGTTGATCTTATATTGGATTTATTTAAACCTTTATTTAGGAGTCTTTCGGTTTTGGGATTTGAAATCAAAATAAGACACAATAAACCACTTAAATAGCTGCAAGCTTAGTTCATACAATAAGTCATAATTCATACATCGGACCGCCTAATTCTAGCACACACACACACACACACACACTTGTCTTTAGGTGCTTTCTAGTGGTTCTTGATTCCCATTTGTTTTAATGATTTAAAAAAATGTTTTCAATTGCTCCTAAAACAAAATGAATCATCAAAGTTCTATATTTAAATTAATCTTAGATCAATTAGGTAATGAAAAGTTTACTTTCTAAAAGACAATGCTACCTATTTTATTTATTTATTTTTTATCAAAAATGAAGAAAAGTATATTAATAGAGGAAAAGATATAGGAGAAAGAAGAGATACAAGAAAAAGAGAAGAAACCAAAAGAAGGATGAGAGGTCCTTCCGACAAAACAAAAACTGAACAAAAGAGAAAACACCCAACTAAAGAAAACTAAAAACACAGAAAAAACCCAATATTCTCAAACTTTGAAGCGCAAACCGTAGTCCGGTTGAGTTGTAAAACATTTAAGAGGAACTCCTCTAAAAGCTGCAGTACACGAGGCCCAAAGAAAGGAAAAGAACAGAATCAAGTCCCATAATATCTCTTCCGTTCTCCCCTTATCCTCAAAGATCCTATTATTTCTCTCTTGCCATACCATCCATAACAAAGTAAGACAAGCGATTTGCCAAAGTGTCTTGCCTCTTAAAGAGTTCCCCAAGCCTTTAAAAGCAATAACCAACATGTTCTCAATACTCCTTGGAGGAACCCAAGCCAACCCTGTTAGATTGAACAACTTGTGCCAAAGTCCAATGGTAACAGGGCAATGAAGAAAAAGGTGGTCTATCGATTATCCATTTCCTTTGTAAAGAATGCACCATGGAGGACAGAGGGATTTGTAGGGTCTTCTCAATTGCAACTTGTCATTGGTGTTTACCTTCCCATGTGCTACTAACCAAGCAAGGGCCTTAACCTTTGAGGGGGCTTTTGAACTCCATAAGAACTTGGCCGGAAGGAACAAGATAGGATTTGAGACTTTTGACAAGGCCAAGAAAAAAAATTTCACTAAAAACAGGCCTGATGATGACAAAGACCACTCTATTGAATCTGCCAAAGAAGGAGAGAAAAACACCAAGCTAAGGGAAGACATTAAACTCTGAAGGAGATCAATTTTTGAATCAGTGAGATTGCGGCGAAAATTAAAATTCCAAGATAGTGGAAAGGAATTGCCAAGGATATTTGAGACAGTGAGGTTTTTCATAGAAATAACTCTATAAAGACCAATAAATTGAGAGCACAAAGATTGGTTACCCCATCAATGATCTTCCCAAAAATGAATTCTCTCCCCATTCCCCACCACTAGGCGGACAAAATGGGAAAAATCCTGGAAAACTTGAGCAATAGCCTTCCAAAGACATCCGTGTGACCATTTAACCACCATGTTGGTGTCCCATCCATTAGGATGTGTCCCATAAATACTCGCAATAACCTTATGCCAAAGACCACTCCTTTCTATAGGGAACCTCCAAAGCCATTTCCCTAAGAGAGCAATGTTTCTTAGAGAAGTCTTCCCAAAACCCAAACCTCTCAACTCCTTTGGTCTACTAACAACATCCCATCTGATAAGATGATCTTTCTTCTTTTCCCCTGCCCCAGACAAAATAAAATCCCTTTGCAACTTCTCAATCTTTGAGGCTATTGATGTTGGGATTTTGAAGAGGGAGAGGAAGTAGCTAGGGATGCGAGACGAACTTGACTGAATTAAAGTAATCCTCCTTTCCAGAGACAAAAAGACATTTTTCCAACCATCCAACCTCCTCGAAATTCTCTAAAAAACCGAGGCCAAACTAGACAACAACTCTTGCTCAATATTAATACCTGAAATGATGCTTTTTTCTAGGTTGATTTTTAAACCCTGATAGTTGCCCAAAAACCAAAAGGATAATCTTTAGGTTTTGAAGATGTTCCAGAGAGACTTTAGAGAAAAAGATGATATCATCTGCAAATTGTAACAAAGACACTTTAGTCCTATCCCTCCCCATAAAGAAACCCTTAGTTAACCTAGTTTTCCTCTGCTTTGATCATCAACCTACTTAGAATATCTGCTACTAAAGTAAAAAGGAAAGGAGAAAGGGGGTCTCCTTGTCTCAAACCTCTAGAGGCCTTAACCCAACCCTTTGCATTCCCATTAACTAGGATTGCAAAACTTGATGAAGACAAACATCCCCTTATCCAAGATCTCCATTTCGGACTAAACCCCTTCCTTTCTAGCACATGATCTAAAAAGCCCCAATCCATATTATCATAGGCCTTCTAAAAATCGATTTTGAAAACTACCCCTTCCTCCCCTGACCTTCTTTTCTCATCCACCACTTCATTGGCTATCAACACAACATCCAAAATGTGTCTCCCTTCAACAAAGGCTCCTTGAGAGCCAGAGACTATTTCATGGAGGACTTTGCATAAACGCCCTAATAAGACCTTAACAGTTATCTTATATAAACTTGTAACCAAGCTAATAGGTCTATAATCTAAGATTTTAAAAGTTTGGCTTGTCTTAGGCACCAAAGCAATGAAAGTCGCTTTTCGTGGAAAGTTCTGGCTCTGGGGACGAAGCCTTGCCTGAGACGCAAAGCTTCTCAGCGTTATTGAGTGATTCCCTAAGGACAAGACAGTCTTTAAAAATTCGGTTAGAGGCTTCTAGGGGAGATGCCACACCTTCAGAACAGGACATGCCAATATGACGACTAAGCTCACCACCAGGAGGAACCGAAAATGGAACACCCTGAGAAGGAAGAACTGACTCCATCATAAAGGAAAAAAAGGCTGACACCAAAACAGATGAACAACAGAAACAGAAGAGATGGGAAGAGATTCTGGAGTAAAAGCCCCAGCCAAAGGATGGCCCTGCTCAGAGGAAGCTGAGAAAGGAGGACACACCTTGTTTGCCAAACCGCAACGTGAAAACCCATCACCTCCCTCTGTCTCGCCGGTGAAAACTTGAAAGGTTTCTGGAACAGGAGGAAGAACGCCCTTATTGGAGACTGGTCTGCCCCAAAAAATGGCTAGATTTGCTTCCGCAGAGCCACCCCCATCTAGGTTACGCTTCGGAGCAAAAGGCGACGCCTTTAGGCTTGGAGGCCATCTTCTCGCTTTGCGCCTTGCAGAGATTGAGAGGCCTTTTAACTTTGACAACTCTTGTGAGAGTGATCAATCGACGGAGCCTCCTTTGCGAAGGATCCTAAGCACTGCAACTTTGAGGACAAAGGCATTACAGGGCTGCCATTAGAAGATCATGCCTCTGTTTCATGGACTAGACCAGCAGGAGGCCCCAAACTCGTCGCCCCAAACTGGGTCTTAGCAGATCGGGCTTTAAAAGAGGCATCTGGCTTTGTTGGCCCGATACCTCTTTCCACCGCTGGGCCCAAGAGACTCCCTCCCCCGTTTTTCTCCGTTGTGGAAGCCATATTTGAAACTAAGGAATGAGAACGGGAACGATGATGAGGCCTCCAGCTGTAGCACTCATTGTTCCTAGCAGTAGCCCGTAGCCTCGCAGCGTTCTTTGGCCTCTGAGAGACGCAACCTCCCACTGACATCAACTCGTCCTTGCTGCGAGTTGACTCAGGCCCGAGAAGGTTGTCTCCTTCAACTTCTCCGATGACTGAAATCGTAACTGTAAAAGACCAGGTCTCATATTCCACCTCTAGCAATGCAGGTAGCACCACATTTGGAAACATCTCCACCCACAACTTTACCTTCGACAAGTCTACAAGCTTCAGAGATTATCGTGCCACCTTCGTCATCTTCCCCCACTTTTGCAGAATGTATCTTAATTGAACCTCGTCCCACAAATGAAAAGAAAGGCCTCTTAGTTCTAACCAACCCCTTCTAAATTTTCTAGATACAATAGTATTTTCTCTTGGCGACCATCTCCTCAGAACAACAGTCCCTCCTCTCATTGTTAAAATCCCCTATTCTTGAAACTAATCAGCTCTCCTTGCAGAATCCACGAAAAAACACCCCTTGTAAGCGGAAATAGGGGTTACAGACACCATTCCTTTCGTACCCATCATCCTTGTAATAGCTTTTCCTACATAAAACCAATCTAGTACTTTTCCTTTACTTTCACAAATTACAACTCTGGCCCATTTTCCCATTAGCAGTAGAGCTCCATTCCTAGGTCCTTCCTCTGCAACCACATCTGCATAGGACCGACCTTCTTTGTAAATGCCCTTGCTCACCTGAGAATCTTTAATCATCTCCTTCGAGGTTCTTACAGCTTGATCAGACAAGTCTTGTATTGAAGAAATCGCTTTCCTAAGGGCTTCCCATCCATTGCCTTTAACACCCTTAGGAACGATTAGAACTAGAGGTTTCTTCTTTGTAACAAATTCTGTAATTTTCATAAATCTCCCTCTACTATTGAAACAAATCTCCATCAAATGAGTCTTAGTCTTGCCCCTAATCTTTCGAATAAAACCCCTGGAAGCCTCCAACTCCACAACTTTCTTCAAATGCTCCGACAACCAATCCAACTCCTCCTTTCCAAAGCCTATCGGAACAACAAAACCTCGACTTCTCTCTGTTATTGAGATCCACGTTCCCCCATTGGAGCCTTCAAACTTTACCTGGAAAGCCTTTCTCTCCACTTCAAAGAGATATATGGCTAGTGTCACACCCTTGAAATTCACCCTAAATTTTTCACCAGGTGCGCGGTGCTAAGGACTCTTCTTTAGCTAACCTTTCTTCCCAGCCTTCTCAAAACACACAACAAAAGCAAAGCAAGGGAAACAGGGACACAAATGAGGTTATAGGAATCCTTCCCAACTTGTATTAAACTCATTACAAGAATACAAAATCGTTTTTCCCTGAGTCAGAGAACAATGCTTACATCCCAAGCATTCAGAGAACCATTCCTTGCACTCCCACTCTCTGCCTTCTCAAGGATGCAGGAGCCCCATTTAAAAGACTTAGCCTACAGTTTTCCTCTAGTAGTTATGCAACCGCCCAGAACCGCCCTGAACCGCTTGCACAACCACCCACCACCTAGATGGTGGTCTGCTCAGGAACCACTCACATGCATTAGCATTATCACCCCAGCCAACTGCTAGTTCAAGCTGACTGATCACTTGCTGTCTCAGCTACCTGCACTGGTTAGCTGCCGTTTCTTCAAACCTTTCTCATCAAGCTGCTGGAAAGCCTTCCCCTAACAAGCTGCCTCCTTCCCCGTAAAAGTGCCTCTTGTGACTGGGTGCCCACCAACGTGTCTTTGATCAAGACTCTCTGAACTAGGTAGCATGCACTAACCAGCTGACCAAGTTAGGTGCATTAGTGTGCCTTCCCCCACACTGGTGTGTGAGCCCAAGCCATGTCAAGGTGCCCATGGCCTAGGCATGTTGCTCCCACTCGTCAAGGTCCATCTCCATAGTGACGGGCCATGGCATTGCACCCATGGCTGTTCCCTCTTGGTGCACAAGGCATTGCGCCCTTGTGCTGTGTGTAGGCGACATGGTGAGTCAGCTGCTTGGCTGGTGCCCCATTAGGCCATGGCATTGCGCCCATGGTCTCTTCAGCTGGCTCACTTGCACAAGGCTTAGGCGCCCTCGTGCCTGCGTGGGGAGGAGGTAGGCCGCACCAGGCCCCGTGCCGTTGCGGCCACGGGGTGCACGCCACACATGTTGTGGAGCCCATGTGTGCGTGCTCAAGTGCCGTCTGTGTGTCCTAGGCACGCCCAAGGCCGTGCCATGGTGCCCCTTGGTGCGGTCAAGGCTTTCCCTTAGTGCTCCCTCCTTGAGTCACCTTACCCCCCCTTAAAGAGCAATACGGGCCGTTTCATTGTTTCTGGAGGAGACATCAATATGTCTGAGGAGACATAATAGAATATTTAAATAAATATAAAATAAATCAAATTCCCAAAATATCCCTCTGCACCAACTCCATAGCCCAAGTGCCCGCGCGGTGCTTGTTTGGCTCGCCCTTGGTGCGCGCCTGGCTAGCCCGTGGTGCGCGTGCGGTGCGCGTTTGGCTCGCTCGCAGTGTGCGCGCGGTGCTCGTCTGGCTCGCCCATGGTGCGCGCTCTGTGCACATCTGGCTTGCCTAAGGTCCCCTCACCTAGCTCCTGGGGTTTGAACCACCAAACCTCCAGGCTTTCATTGCTTTTCTCATGGGTGCAAGGCCTACCCATGAGGCCTATTTTCTTCGGATTTAAGTCAAGTGGCTAAGGGGCTAACAGCTAGCCTATGGTTTTTGCTATGTTAATGTACAAAAAGACACATGCTACCTATTTTATTCGGTATGAAACTTTCAAAAGTTTTAAAAATGAATTTTGGTTTTGAATACACACGAATTAAAATTCATAACTCCAATCAACAGAGTCTTTATGGATGAATTTATGGAAATTAAAATGGGATTTGATGGATCCCTACATACAAAGTTTTCCAAAATGCGGTTTTCTACTAACACTGTTGATAGTTCATTATACCCTTGAACTTGTAAATTAGAATCCGACCATTTAGACACCTTTAAAATTTTTCTAATTATTCCATGGTACTGTAAACTTCTTGAATTTGATTTTAGGTTTTTGTTTGAGGCAAAAATAATTCCCCAATTAGAAGATATAAATCAATTTTTCAGAAGGTATGGTTTTCACTTTGTTTTTGACACTCAGTTTTGTTTTGCAAAATTAAATTACTAAATGATCCTCTTTAATTCCTTTATGAATTTTTGCCTTAATCTAGACTTCCCAAACTTAATTTTTGATACCTAAAATATTAAGAAACGATTTCTAAAATGTGAGATATAACTTTTTTTCTTGCACCCACTGCACAAGTGCTCTTCTGGAGCTGAGAGATGTCTACTTATTTTTAAATATGTTATAAATGTGATAGTGGCCTGTGATTATTTTTCATTTTAAATAGACATATCAAGCTAGTTTTATGAATTTTTGTATGATTTTAGGATATCTCTAAATTAATTAAAAAAAATCAATTGTTGAATACCTTAAAAAGATGCCCTGTTTTGGACCTATTATCATCATTATGAAATCTGGTACTAAGTGAGAGTTAGTTAACTAATTTGATCACTTGGATGATACACTAGACATATAGGAGATGTTTTCTAAAAATTTTCATGATAAAACTTGACTAGTAGATATTTGTTTTAGATTTATTTTGTAAAGTCCTCTGTTATGATCATTTGCTGATTTTTTTGTGAAGCAACCCACTTGTGAATAAATTTGATATTAGTTGGAATATAATTAATTAATTGGGCATTTTGGACAGTGATCTGGATATGTTAAAGATGTTACCTAATTTTTATTTTGATGAGATAACACTTCTTGATAATTATTTGGAGTTTATTTTATAAATCAATATTCTACCCTGTTAATGATAATTCCTTTGCTTTTGATAATTTGGTCGCTTTTGAGACATGCTAAGCATATAAATATAGGTCTAGTTTTTTATTCCTTTTTAAACTAATTATTATTATTTGTGAATTAACCTTATTTTTATGAAAGCGCTTTTAAATGCTATCAAGGTATGTTTCCTTCCGAAGAGGGTATTTTAGCAATATATGAAAACTCACACAGCTGCAATTTGGGAAGAGATTCTTATAGTACATGTAAGGAAAGTCTCCACCATGCGTCCATAAGGAAGAAGGCCACCACGGATCATGGAGCAAAAAAGGAAGAAAATGATTTCTTTGAGAAGGATCATGCATATGATTCAACACAACTGCTGCCAAGAAATTGGGAGGCCACACGGCGCAGGGAGGCAGAGAGAAGAAAAGCTTGAGACAAAAAACAGAGAAGAGGGGGAGAGGAAAAAGCCTCCACAAGGTTGGAGAGACAACCAAAGAAAACCAGGAGGGGAGGAGTATTAGGGACTTTTTTGAGGGAGTAAGCCGAACTGTGAAGGAGCAGAGAAGAGGTGAGGCTGTGCTGGCTTGTGGATTTTTTTGGAGAAGATGGATCCCACTTGAAGCCAAGTGTGAGCATGGTTTGAGTAGAGTTTTCCCAGGTATGGTTCTTGTCATTTACTGTACTCTCATTCACATTCTGTTCTTCTTTATTCTCTTGCTAATTCCTAGACATCGTTTGTATTGGTATGGACATCACGATCACTTGTTTGTTTGCTGAATCTGATTGCTTGTAAGCTTGCTCTGTTTTAGTCCTATTCTTGGATTCTTTGTTTTTCCCTCTGTAAGCAGCCGGATTCATTCTTGAGTCTGGTACTTGGTGATCATATATCTGCTTTCATGCCTGTCTCACCTGTTCATAGCCCGTTGATTCGAAACATGAAATTCGGCTTTTCTTGGTTCATTCTGTTTTTATTTGTTTGTGCTCTGTTTTTGGATACCTTTCCCCGTTTCTGATACTTATCTATGAGGATTCTTCCGAATACTGTAGGAGCACGGAATTCAAATTTGGAAGAACGAGATGGAAAGAAAATGCAGGGAATACAGTGATTTTATATCTAGTAAGAGCAGGGATGGTTCAAGTTTTTCTGGAAGTTATTCATCCTTTACATCACAGCAACTATCAGCATATTCAGGAATGAGGACGTTTTGGCTCTCCATCATCATCTTCGGAAAACAGCCCATCAGAAAGTGAATAGTTGCCTGATGAACTACAAAATGGCTCAGATAAACCTACCATTAGTATTCTTCAGATCATAACAAACATCATCTCCATTGGCATGGGGATCTCTGCTTGACGTCTTTAGTTCACCTAATCCTGAAAACAAGCTGTGGTGGTTTCTTGGTTCAGGCTAAAGGCTCCATTGTGGAGTCCCCATACGGGAATGAGGCTCCTAATTGAAATGGGTGTGTTTTCCAATAGACAGCAATGCTTCCCATTCAACAAAAGCAATTTGTTCTTTAGAAAATTTACATGGTTCTGAAGAGCATACCATTCTGAGTGTTGAGGATGGGTTGGAAGTGACTAGTGGTCAGGTTGGCATGCCACTGATGGCAATGAAGCCCCATAGAAACTGGGAGATCAGTCTTCATGGCATTGACACCATTATAGAGAGCAGTCTTCAGTCTCATATGGTTTTAGAGGGGAAATATTTGGTGCTTTTTTTTGTATGCAGTTGCTAAGGCCTTCACAGGATAAAGCTGATATACTTATGTTTCCCTTGAAAGCTGATCTGGATAGGAAAATTACATATGATGATGATAAAAGGCCTATTTCAGCATCTCTTGAATTTTTTGGACCATGGACACCCTCGCTCAACCAGCAATGACAGTACCTCCCACTCAGCAGATGCCACGTGTAGAACAGCCAATTCCTCCACAAGTTAGCCATCCTTCTGAACCTTCATGTGGACAGCCCTATGGCTATCCCTCTTCTGGTCAAATTCAAAATTACCTTGCTGTTGGTTCTCTTCTTCACATGTATGACCACCTTGGTGCTTCTCCATTACTTTATTGAACAAAGTAGACAGATGGGATGAGGTTATGAAGATTATTCAGCGTGTCTAGAAACTCATGAGAAATAAGTGTGGGTTCAGAAGTCAAGTTCAGAAGCAGCAGACGATAATGCCAATAGAATAGACCAAGCAAAGAGCCACCTGTCAGGCCAAGATGGAATCTGTCCTTCAATCTGATTCTGTTCAACACTGAAAGAGATGATTGATTATGATAAACCATTGAATTTACCTGGCAAAAACCCCATGCAAATCATTGAAACTCAAAGAGGCTATTTCTAATGGCAGGATTGCACTAGAAACTCCATCTCAAGAACCTTCAAACAGCCACTTCAGAAAGGGCAGTAAAGCAGACACTGAAATCCATAAAAGCTTTTATGAACCCGCACTTCCTATTGATGATTTGGTAGACCGGATTGCTGACGTCCTCAACTCTTTTAAGACTTGTTGCAGTGATGTACATGGGAGTTTTGACTGAGCAGCTTGCATTCCATACAGACGCTACAGTTGGGGATTTTCTTAACTCTACCTTCGGCAATGCAACTTGTAAAAAACTTGGATCAGACTAACAGCCTTGTACGTAAAAAAGAGATCATCTCAAAAACCATGGATGGGCTTATGGATTAACGACAGCTCTGGTATCAATTCTGGAGATCCTGTTACAACATCTTTACAAAATTCTTCATTTGGTAAGATGAATTCAGAAGTGTTCTAAGAGGAATCAGTCAGAATCCAGATGCAAATAAAGAAGAATGAGTTATTTGGCTTTTTCTTTAGAGCGAATCAAATACTGGATTGGAGCTTAAGGTGAAACTGCAGAAAGAGTGTCTTAAGCAGGAGGTTATCATGAACTTGGATGGCTATTCTAAAGGAAGAACTAAGACTGATCTTGCTGAAGCTAGTGGTAGTTCCCCAGATCATGCAGGTGATGATAATCTTAATGGGCAGCAAGCTTTGGAACATGGGGAAATAGAAGGAGTCAAATCAACTCAAAGCAGAGCTTGTTTCTCTGAAGTTTGACAATGGCTGGTTCTAGTAATTCTGCACTAAATCTGGGTCAAAGACTTGCATCCTGTGGTGAATCCGTTTCACTTGCTTCTTAAAGCAAAAACCACAATTTGAAGACTGCAATCTGGTTAGAAAATTAGATCCCTGCAGAGTCCACTTTCCATCCAAATTTTAAAGGTTCAGATTTTCTAGTTATTTGAGGTGAAATTAAGAATCAGTCTTGTTCATTCTCCAGCAAAGACATAGTTTAGAATAATCCAGTAGATGCTTCAATCCTAGATTCTGAGTGGGGCAAATTGTGATGAAAGATTGATCGACGCATCTAATGATGATTTTTTTTTTTTGTGTGTGAACAGAATTTAGTGGCCTCTAAAATACCAGAAACCACAGAAGAGTCTAAACCAACCACTGGAATAGCACTTCCACGCATTTCAGTAAGGCCATTTGCCTGCTACTTCATCTTGGAAAACTGCTAGGTGTGGAATTAAGAATTCTGATCTTCCAGATTTAAAATACTAGAAGTACAGAAAATACCCAGCTTTGCATACTGTGCTGTTTCCCACCTACGGCACTTGCTTGAGACACTACCTTAGGCCTCCACGTGATTCCAGATCTGCATATTAAAAGGACATTGTGGTGGATTTCTCACTTATGCTTCATAGTTCAGCGCAAAGATCTGAAAAGGCCTGACAAAGACGAACTTCCCATGAATTACCAAAAATTAGACTTGACTCAAGGATAAGAAGAGAGGTGAAAGAGAAACGGTGGCTAAAGAGGCAGTCCAGATCAGTAATGGACCAGAAAGTGGGATGCTCCTGATGAGGTTTACCTTGGAGGTGCCAAACCGAGTTCTGCAGCATTTCATTCTGTCACAGTCAATAAGGGATAGTCTGGAATTCATGAAACTGTTCCCAATAGCTCAGTCTCAAAACATTCCTCTCATTGAATTTCTAACTCTTCCAATAATTGTCAGTGGTGATGATATTGGGTTGACTACCGAGGCTACAGAGAAAGCATCAGTTATCAAATTTGAGTAGTGCAACGCATCAGGCAATTCCAGTAATGGTCCTGAGAACTTTGTCTCTATGAATCGACCTTCTTCAGAAGATCAGATTGCTAATGGAGCTGTACTGAGTTTTTCAGAATAAGAAACTCAGTTAGAAGTTCATGACACTTGTCAGGGTGAAGTGCAGTTTGGTGAGTCCAATAGAGAGAACTGTAAAGCCGAGTTGACAGGTAGTGAAACAACATCAACTGGACTTCTATTTGGGAGATAGCCTTGGAGAAAGAGAACTCAAGAAGACAATATGGAACCACTCCCTCTGAAGAAAGGTGAAGGTAGATCATTCATAATATCAGGATCCAATCAGAATCAAAGAGCTACATTTGTCCAATTTTTGTTGAGGTTTGAGAATGACAGAAATGGGGAATTTTCATCCTAAAGACTCATTGGAGAAGTCAGAGAATGAGCTGAATACTGTCAGGTCTTTCATGGATCATAATTATGAACATGATACCAAAAATGCAAGCTTAGTGCCTGAGCCTGCTGAGAATCTGATCTAGGAAATTGCAGTTCTGAGGCTGGAAGTGTCTGTCCAGGACAATATCTCCTCTCATTGCAGCTGAGAAGCAGAGGATGCTGCAGGAGAATTCTACAGGCTTCGAGTTGCAGATGGGGTCATCTTTGAGCCACTCAGGGGTGCACATGCAGATCTGTCTTGAACTCTTTCCAGTGTATTGAAGCATTGTCTGTTATAGATAATTTTCTGAAGCTGAAATATAAAGACTGTAAAAATTCCAAAGCTCTCAATAAGGTCGCCCCTGTGAATCTTGCATATCATGCCTATGGTACACCTTGGTCAATCATTGTACCGTGTTAACAACCAGAATTTGGATTTCCAATGCGCCTGAAGAGAAGAGGATATGGTTCTATGAAGCACAAAAAAATTGATTTCTATGTGTCATTTATTCTTTTAAGCAAGAGTTACAACCAAGGAAGATAGAAAAACTGCAGATGAAATAGAACCTCCAGATTGCAGAGTGGTTATCAAACTCCAGGATTCTGCTGTGGCAGATGTCTTTGGGCAGTCTCTTCAGCCTTTCATCAACTTCAATTGCAGCAACAATTTCCTCAGGCACAGCAAAACTTGTCAGACTAAAATGCTTGGAAAAAGACTTGAAATTTTGATTTGGCCACCAAAGAGAGCAGAGCGCAGTTAAGGATCCAGCATCAGCAATGCAATTCCAGTCTCAAGTGCACTCTCAGGCTCTTCTCCGTGTGGCCACCTCGGTGCACACCTCCTCCTCTGTTTGTTTCTTTGATTGGGAATTCACTGTTTTAAATTGAATTTTCAAATCCTTTTACAACTAAACATTTCCAGCTTTGAAAAATCCATATTTAAATCCCTTCTAGATAATAAAACCCAATATTAGTAAATTTGCTGTCATTTTCCTTCTGACATGCATTTTCACTATTTTCTTTAATTTTCAACTATTTTCTTGATTTTCTCGATTTTCAACAAGCATAAATAAATTTCATGGTTCCAAATGATGGAACTCATAAAATCAACTCATGCAAAATTAATTGGGCCTTGGTGAGAGCCCGACATCCATGATATCTTCTTTGATATTGATTTAAATGAGGAGATTGTTTGATATTTGATTGATTTTGATTCCTCTCTATGATATATATGAGATTGTTTATACCTATTGTTGAGCTAACCTTGTTTCCCATTGAAGCGCTTAGCTGGCTACCCAGGTACGCTCTCTATCACCTACTTTCTAGAATTTTATGAATATGCATGTTATTATGAGCTACATCTATGTTAGATTCTATCCTTGAGTGCCTAGATGTTTGTCTGATTTGCTCTGATGAAATGCATGTTGCATGTCATATTCCTGAGTTAACTTTGATGTCTTATGATAGCACTTGAAAAGCAGTCCAAGTACACACCCCAACCCTCCTTTATGATTGTGATTTGATTTCTTATTTGGCATGTTAGTTTCGAAATTAGCTTAGCCTACCTAGGTATCCATAATCAACCGATTAATTGCCACATTTTCCTCGACTTAGCTAGTAGAGACCTGATCCCCGAACTAAGACTCAGGTTTTTCAAGACATGCTTTTCCAAAACTATGGAGTCACTTTTCTAAGGTTTTCTTTCTTATTTTATTTCCCCCTTTTTAAAATCAAACAAGTGGTCACTTCGACTTTTCCAAAATTAATTTTTTCACCATTAAAAAGTGAGTCTCACCGACAAGTGGGGACGCACATGAAAAATACGGGTCTACACACCCCATTATTTTGGAGGCGTGCAGAGGGTTGCGTATCACCGGAGGGTTCGATCGCTTCTGCTAGGGATTCCCATAACCCACCCACTTATTTTTTAGAGCCACCTTGTCCTTATAGGTTGTGCTTAGATCCTTTTATTAGGACTTTCCTCCTACACATGGGTGCATCTGAGGGCCTTCAGAGGTCACTCTAATCATAATTAGGATCCAATATTCCTTTCATTTGGTTTCTTTCTAGAATGTTCAGAGTTTAGCGGTTTTTTGAGTTTTAGTGGACCACTTTGTCATGCTACATTGGTTTTTTGCCTCTTGTTCGGGTCAGAGTACTTTTTTTGTGTTTCCCTTGTGTTGTATCTTATTCAGTTCTCTCCTTCTTGAGTTAGCATTCTTCAGTTTGTTTTCACTCCACTTGATACTTTAGGATATGCTCATTGATCATGATCGCCTTTGTACATCCTACACCTATCATAGGCCTGATTCTTTATCCTTTGACTGATTCACTTGATTCTATTTTTAAACCGATGCTTATCATTTTCATTATAGAAAGGTAAAAGGCTTGTTTTCACTTTCACACCTTTTTTAAGGGTTTCACCTTGATCACCTTATCATTTTCTTTATGGAGCTTGGGTTGAAAGTGAATCAAATGTCTTGTTATAGATAGAGTATTGGTCCCGTGATAGTTTTGTTCTTCACACCTCACTCATTTTTTAGATTATTGATAGAAATTCTTTAGTCACATTTGTAGCCATCTCACAGTAGACACCCTTATGGCACTAAAGTCTCTATCATACATCTAGATTTTGATTATCATCATAGGATCACACATCGTGTGTTGTGTTAGACTTTTAGACTTAAGCCATCTTTTCACTTGCATATTGTGATCTTGAGATCTAACCCATCATGGAGGACATTAAGCTTTTTGTTTTGCAAAATTAAATTACTAAACAATCCTCTTTAATTCCTTTAGGCATTTTTTCCTTAATCTAGACTTCCCAAATTTAATTTTTGATACCTAAAATATTAAGAAGCAATTTCTAATATGAGAGATTTATAAATGTGATATTGCCCCGTGATTATTTTTCATTTTAAATAGACATATCAAGTTAGTTTTTAAAATTTTTGTATGATTTTAGGATATCTCTAAATTAATTAAAAAAAATCAATTGTTGAATACCTTAAGAAAATGCCTTGTTTTGGACCTAGTATCATCATTATGAAATCTAGTGCTAAATGAGAGCTAGTTAATTAATTTGATCACTTGGATGATAAACTAGACATATAGGAGATGTTCTCTGAAAATTTTCATGATAAAACTTGACTTCTAGATGTTTGTTTTAGTTGTCTAGTCCTCTATTCTGATCATTTGTTGATTTTTTTGTCAAACAACCCACTTGTGAATAAATTTGATATTAGTTGGAATATAATTAATTAATTTGGCATTTTGGACAGTGATTTGGATATGTTAAAGATGTTACCTAATTTTTATTACTTCTTGATATTTATTTGGAGTTTATTTTATGAATCAATATTCTACCCTGTTATGCTTTTGATAATTTGGTCACTTTTGAACATGCATGTGAACCTTCTTTGATTTGAAACGTGCTAAGTATATAAATATAGGTTTAGTTTTTTATTCCTCTTTAAACTCATCATGATTATTTGTGAAATAACCTTATTTTTATGAAAACGCTTTTAAATGCTATCAAGGTACGCTTCCTTCCTTTACCTCTTTGTGTGCATTAGAATCTATGCTTATTTTCTATGATTGGTTAGCTTCGCTCTGTTTGATCTTTGTGTTGATAACCTTGCTTAATGATCTTGAGTAGAATGCAAATTGTATATGTTATAACATTGTTGCTTGTGAAGTAATCTTCTTGTTTTGTGAAGGCGCTTAACAAACTATAAAGGTATGTTCTTCACTTTCTATGATTATTTCTTATTGAGAGTGCATGTTTTAACATGTACTTTGATCCATGGTATCCACTGATTTACCCATTAATTTCCATAATTGCTTCAACTTACTTAGTAGAAACCTAGCTTTTAGTGCTTAGAGGAGTGCTGCGGTTCTTCGCCGTACCTTCCCAATAAGTAACCTGATCCCTGGACCCAACTTGATTTTCACAGACCTATCTTTTCTTTCAAGAGTCATATTTAGGGTTTTTCTTTCTTATTTTTTTTCCCTTTAAAAAATAAAACAAAAATAAGTGGCGACTCCATTATTTAAAAAATTAGTTTTTCACACATCGAGTGGGAATGCATGTGAAAATGCGGGATCGCATTTGGCCTATGTGTACATATCCTTGCTTCACTCAAAACCTAGAAAAGTTGAACTTCAGTTGAATCTCCCATATTGATGGCCTAGTGAGCACATAAACAGAGCAAATTTAAAACAACTTGTTGCCCAAGGGCTTGGCTCATCGAGTTTTGTTCTAGTGTTTCAATTATTTGTGGTTTTTTTTCAGTAACAAACAACAAAAATCAGTGTTTGAATTAAATTTAAGGTCAAATTTGGTCCTAACCATTATGCATTGTTGAATGTTATCTTAAAATAGATCTAAATAGAATGTGTTATGTGGATCTAGGTTGGAGGTCAAACAAGCAGCAGAAGCAACCCAAGAAGTCCCAGGATTAGGTTAAGCTCATGTTTATGGCATAGATGAAGTGTGGGGACTGCTTCAATCTGGAAGCTGAATTAGATCTGTTGGATCCACTAATGCTAATGAGCTCAGCAGCTGCTCTCACTGGTAATTTGCTGCCCTCTGAATAATTTATTTATATATGACTATATGAGTCAGCTAACCATGGATTTCTTCTGGTCAACAAATTAGATAATGTGTTGTATAAATCCATGAACATGCATAACCAAAATCAGGGCAGTTCATTAGTTTTGGGTTTCATAGTATGTTAAAACTATATTTGATAATATTAGAGGTTGGCCAAAATATCCCTTTTATTGTGGTAATGATCAAATAATCTTGTTGAGTGTGACTGTTAAGGGGGAGAATTTAGTGAACTGAGCTTTTTATGCATGTGTTAGCCTTTTGATGTGGGTTCTTCTCATGTCTGAGTGGCTTGGCTCAATAAGAAATTATTGAAATCAGGTTTACCTTGGCCACAATTTTGGGTAATTATGAAGTGCATTCTTCGAAACTGGACATTGGAAGACTGAATTCTTAGTTGGGACTAATCCTTCTTGAATACAATTTAAAGCTGCTCCTGAATCTAGGAAGGTAATAGTTTTAATGCTAAATTCATTGTTAATCACAATTGTTAGAGAAACATTCCATTTTTTAAATATGACCCTGTTTATAGCATTGATGTATGAGTCTTATAATTCTTCATTAACCTTTGAGGATTCTGGAATATCTTGATTCTTATTACTTAAGATCTTATTAATTTGATCTTGGAGGTTTGTTACATAACTTATAGTGCCTTATTTATTCTTGAAGATCTTTAAGTTTGTCAATTTGTTCACTTGTCATAGCAAGGGACTAACTATTTAATTAGAGATAGTTCTTTGTGAGGGAAGAAAAAGAAAAAAGAAAGTGAATAATCATGGAAGAAATTCAGACATAATTTGGTTATAATTTCTGTTGGGCATGACGCTTTGTGTTCTCCTGTCCAAGAGGCTTAACTGCAGCAATACATATTGTGCACCTCCTTTAGGTTCTTCTACTGTCAAGAAGATGCATATTTTGCTCAAATTTATTGTTTCTTACAGCACTTGGCTGCAGTGAAACGTAATGAAGAAATTGTGAGGTTTCTCATTCAACACAGAGCCAACACTAACTGCATAGGTGATCAACTAGATAATCCCTTCAAAGTGAGAGCTCTGGTTGCTTGCTGCTCATTTGTTCAGTTCCCATGCGTTGCAGATAATTTTTGAAAATTCACCTCTTTTTGAGGCTGTCAAGGCTGGGCATGATAGCATTGCTTTGCTTCTCATTAAGCATGGCTCAACCTTGAATTTGGAAGATGCTGGATGGTACCTTTGTAAGGCTGTAATGGATAGCAACATTGATTTGTTAAAGCGTTTGTTGGAGAATGGAGTTAACCCAAACTCAAGGAACTATGACCTACAAACACCTCTACATTTTGCAGCAGCAGAAGGTTTGCACCTTGTGACAAATATCTTGATCAAATTTGGAGCAGATGTTCTATCCAAAGACAGGTATTTTTATTCCCTCCTATAATGGGCTCTGTTTGTCTTAAATCCTACATTTTAGAATTTATTCTGATTGACGTAAATTGAGAGAGCAGAATTGTGGAAATAATTTTATTTTCCTTCCTTCTCAAGAAAACTACATTAGCTTTATACAGAAAAATCTTAGTTATAGGAAAAGGAAACTAATTACTAGGCTATATCAAATCCCATGATTTATGGGATACTCTAACAAAATAGGAAACTAACTAAATTAACCTAATTTTAGGAATTCTGGCTGTTACAAACAAACTCTCCTAAACTAGCATAATTACTATACACAGCAAAATACAAGCCATTAATTTACAACCATAATTCACGTTTTCCCACACTCCCCCTCAAGCTGGTGAATAGGTATTCACCATTCCTAGCTTGGATACAAAGCTTTGAAATACTGAACTACTTAGCCCTTTGGTAAGTATATCGGCAAGTTGACCATGTGTAGACACATAAGGTGTACATATCAATCCACTATCCAACTTCTCTTTGATGAAGTGTCTGTCAATTTCAATGCGCTTCGTTCGATCATGCTGTACCGGGTTGTGAGCTATGCTAATTGCAGATTTATTATCACAATAGAGTCTCATTGGGCCATCCCATTTAATCTTTAAGTCTTCTAAAACGATCTTCAACCATAGTAGTTCACACACACCCTGAGCCATTGCTCGGAATTCTGCCTCCGCACTAGACCACGCTACCACATTCTGTTTCTTACTCCTCCATGTCACGAGATTTCCACCAAGAAAGATGCAATATCTAGAAGTTGACCTTCTGTCAATAATTGAGCCAGCATAGTCAGTATCTGTGTATGCCTCAAGTACTAACCCTCCATTCCTTTTAAACAGAATACCTTTACCTGGTGTCCCTTTGAGATATTGTAACACTCGATAAGCTACCTGCAGATGAGCTTCCTTTGGACTATGCATGAATTGACTAATCATACTCACTGCATATGCTATATCTGGTCGTGTATGAGATAGATAAATGAGCCTTCCCACCAAGCGTTGATACATTTCTTTATCTACTGTAGCATCATTTTCTGCCTCTCCGAGTCTAAGATTCGGATCTATTGGAGTACTTGCTGGTTTGCATGCGGTCTTTCCAGCTTTCTTTGAGAAGATCTCAGAACATACTTCATTGGGAGATAAAAATGCCTTGCTTAGAGTGAGCCACCTCAATACCAAGAAAATATTTCAACCTCCCTAATGCCTTGATCTCAAATTCCTTAGCCAAACATTGATTTAGAACCTGTCTCTCCTTGTCATCGTTTCCTATCACTATTATGTCATCGACATACACCAAGAGAGCTGTGAGTTTCCCCGAAGATGAGTGTTTAATGAACAACGTATGATCTCCTTGACTTTGCCTATATCCCATGGTTATCATCACTCTTGCGAATCTTCCAAACCATACTCGTGGTGATTGCTTAAGTCCGTATAAGGCCTTTTTTAATTTACATACAGTATGAGCAGCCAAATTATTGTCATAACCTGGCGGGACCTCCATATAAATTTCTTCCTCTAGTTCTCCATGCAAAAAAGCATTCTTGACATCAAATTGCTGCAAATCCCAATTGTAATTAGCTGCTAATGACAACAAGACTTTAATAGTGTTCATCTTTGCGACCGGAGCAAAAGTTTCTTGGTAATCAATCCCATAGGTTTGAGTATAACCCTTGGCAACCAATCTAGCCTTGTATCTTTCTATTGATCCATCTGCTCTGTATTTCACAGTATAAACCCATTTACACCCCACGGGTTTCTTTCCTGTCGACAATTTTACTAACTCCCAAGTTTTGTTTTTTTCTAATGCCTCCATCTCCACATTCATAGCTTGTTTCCATTTTTCATCGGTCAAAGCCTCGGATACGGTGGTAGGGATAGAAATAGTGTTTAGGCTAACAAGGAAGGCTCTATGAGATGGTGAAATTTTTTTAAAGGATAGGAAGTGTGTAAGAGGGTATAGAGGTCGATTTGTGCATTCTCTAATCCCTTTCCTAACAGCAATAGGGAGGTCCTGGTTATCATTGTTCACATGAGATTCAGATTGCAATGAAGGATTAGAAATTGTTACCTCATTCTCAGAATTTGGGTTGAAGTCTTGGACTTGCATGATTCAGGGACAACCTGTCTTCTTCCTCGAAAACACTTTGTCAAATCTCACGTTCTCGGGGCAGATTTTGGATTTTCAGGCACAGGTTCAGAGCTAATCGGGAAATTTAGGTAAGGTTTCAATCAAATGATCAGTGGGACGAGATTGTTTTGACAAGGGAAGTGATGGCAAATCAAGGAATAAAAAATCCCCCCTATCCTTATCTTCCATTACCGAATTCTCCTCCTGAAGATAAGGAATAGTGAAATAAGATTCTTGTTCATGGAAAGTAACATCTACCGAGACATAGAATCTTTTTGATGGAGGATGATAACACTTATACCCTTTCTGAGTTGAAGAATAACCTAAAAAAACACATTTTAATGCTCGTGGATCTAACTTCCCCCTGTTTTGATTATGAACATGGACAAATGCCACACACCCAAATATCTTAGGAACAAGATTGTTTGTAGTGTGTAGGTTTGGATAGAATGTTGAAAGTATGTCCATTGGACTTTTGAATCCCAATATCCTAGAAGGCAATCTATTTATGAGATGAGCAGCTGTAAGAACTGCTTCTCCCCAAAAGGATTTAGGCACATTTTTCTGAAACATGAAGGATCGGGTTGAGTAAAGAAGGTGACCGTTTTTTCTTTCTGCTACTCCGTTTTGTTGTGGAGTGTTAACACAAGATGACTCATGTATTATTCCTTCCCTTTGAAAGTATGGAGTTAGGACTTGATTGAAATAATCCTTAGCATTATCCGACCTAAATCTTTTGATATTGACTCCAAATTGAGTCTTAATCATATAACAAAAATTTGGAAGGACAGTACTGACATCAAATTTATGTTTGAGCAAAAAAATCCAAATGACTTGAGTACAATCATCAATGAATGAAACAAACCATTTAGCCCCAGTAATGTTAGGAATAGGAGAAGGACCCCAAATGTCACTGTGTATGAGATAAAAAGGAATAGAACTTCTTTTATTGCTAACTAGAAAAGACACACGTTTGTGTTTAGCAAGTTCACACACTTCACAATGAAAATGTTCGACGTATAGACCTTTAAATAAAGAAGGAAACAGAATTTTAATAACCCTAAATGATGGATGTCCAAGTCGGCGATGATGAAGCCAAACTTTTTCTTTATTGAATGAAAAAACTTCTGAGACAAAAGAATGAGATGATTTGCCTTTGGTAATGTTTGATTGACTTGGTGTTTTGAGGTAGTAGAGTCCATCCCGTTCTCTAGCATGTCCAATCATCCTCCCCGAATCCTTGTCCTGAAATACACAATGACTATGATAAAAAACCACATTGCAATGTAAATCTTGAGTGAGTTTTTGGATAGAAATGAGGTTTGTGGTTAACCTAGGGACATGAAGAACATTTTTTAACATCAGTGATGGGCTTATTTTGACATCTCCTATACCTGCTATAGTGGTCAAGGAGCCATCGGCCGTGGCTATTTTTCTATTACTTGAACATGGGAAATATGTGGAAAAAATGTTTGGTGAATGAGTCATATGGTCGGTAGCACCTGAGTCAATGACCCAGGAGTTGGCAAAGGTTATATCCGAGACATTTAATCCAATAGAGAATGGAAACTTACCTGAATACGCCAATGAACCAGTACCTGTTGGTTTGTCAAGGTTGCAAATAAGAGACCTCACCCTCTCAACTTCTTCTTGATTAAGACTGTCTGTCTTTTGCGGTGTTGCTCCATTCTGTTGTACTGTTGTAACATGGGCCTGACCATTATTACTTGGTTGTTCTCCTTTCTGTCCCCACTATCGACTTGGTGGTTTTCCATGTAGTTTCCAGCACCGCTCACGCGTATGGCGTGCCTTCTTACAATAAGTGCACCATAAGTTGTCCTTGTAGTCACGATTTTGAGTCTTTGGTTGACTAGATCTTCCATTGCCAGAAACTAGTACTCTTTCCATATTTGTGGCTGAATTGTTACCACTGCCAACCACCATAGCCGAGCTGTCCGTGTTCTGTGGATTAAGCATCAGGAATCTTCTGCTTTCCTCTCCTCGAATTAATGCCACCACCTCATTAAAGCACGAAACTTCTTACTTGCCAAGAATCTGGATTCGCACTTGGTCAAATTATGGATTGAGTCCAACAAGAAAATCATAGACTCGATCTTGTTCTATGAAATCCTTGAGAATAGCAGCATCTTCGGGACACTTGGTCTTTATCACCTCGTAATGATCAAGTTCTTGCCATAAAGATTTCAATTGATTAGCATACTCAAGAATAGCTTTATCTCCTTGTTTAGCAAAGAACAGCTTTTCACCTTGACCTCGTATACTTGGGCCGCATCTCTCGCCTTAGAGTACGCTCCGTTGGATTGCATCCCAAATGTCCTTGGCGTGAGCTAGGAACATGCATGTGTCACCGATTTCGTGAATCATAGAATTCCACAACCATGCCATAATCATGGAGTCTTCTTCATCCCATGCTTCAAAATGAGGATCTCCTAGTTTCGGCCCTGTACCCATGAGATGGCTGATCTTCCCTTTCCCTTTCAACACGGTGCGAACAAGTTGGGACCATTTTAGATAATTTTTTCCATCCAGCCTATATGCAGCCTGGATATTTTGCAATTCTCCGGAATGTTGGGGTCGAATAATCTCCTCTGATTGGACTGTAGTGGTTGTTTCTGCAATCTCTGACATTTTTTACGGAAAACAAAAACGACAATTTCTAGGTGATTCAAGCAAAGCACGTGGGTCAACAATAGACAACGTTGAAAGCCAAGAGATCAGATTGACAATGAAGGCAAAAAAAAGGCAAATGAATGGCAATGAAGGCCAAGAAGAAAATGAAAATTCTAGGAGAGGAAACAAATGCTCTGTTTTGAGTTTCAAAAACAGAAGAAAAATTGGGCACTGTATTCAGCAATGAAGGCTGAAACAAAATAAATTCCAAGGATCCTAATTCAGCTCTGATACTATGACGTAAATTGAGAGAGCAGAATTGTGGAAATAACATTCCTTCAGTAGGATTTGAAAATTCTTGCTCTATATTTAGTCAACACAAAGACAAGGCAAAGGTTGCTTTCATGCACACTAAGTCAAAATTCTGTTGTGAGGTGGTATTTGAGGATGTAATAGACAGCTATGGGATGGTGCTTGAGAAGTACAAGAAGACCAGAAAGCAATATATGAATGGGATGCTTTCACAGCACTGTAAAGGACAATACATGTGAAGATCGTTATCTTGGATTACCTCTTTATTTTATATCATTCTTCATTTTTCTGCAAAAACAGGTTTGGCAACGAAAAAAATAAATAAATTAAAGAACATCTTTTTCATCATTTTAAGTTATTTTTATTTATTTTCTAAGAACAATTTTGAAAAAATAATTATACAAATATGAAAAATGGTTAAAACTACATATAAAAGCTATTTTAAAAATATATTTATAAGTATAGAAAATAATTTAATAATATTTTAAATTCTTAAATAGATTTTTATTTTATAAAACATCAAAATTAGAGAAGAGGTTTAATTTTATTTATTTATTTATTTCAATTGTTTTGTATTCATGTTAGATGTACCAAATAGTTGAGAATTCAGCAGAAAATGCTCTCCTGATCAAGTTGAACAATAATGAAGGGTAATACATGACATAGAAGTCATCTTAGGCATGTGAATGAACCAGCATGAAAGACTATTAAGAAACCAAAAATCTTAAAAAGAAATTATAGGTAGTCCTCATCTTTGACTGCCAAAGTCTTTGTTTGAAGCTCTCAATTGCCCATCCAAAGTAAAATATGTGTTTCTAGATGAAATTAGGTGACAACAAAAACCCATTAAGAAAAAAATGATAAAAAAAAAATATATATATATATATATATATATATCTATACCATTATTTTTACTTTGCATTAAAACTTTAACGATTAATTTGAAGTTTAAATTAAAAGCTAGTCCTCCTAAAGTTAAATGTGAACGGCTTTTGTAGAAAGAATCTTAAAAGAAGAGATTTTAGAAATGAAAATTACTTTTAAAGTAACTTCTTTGGACCCTACACATAATTTTCAATCATTTTGTAAAAAATTGTAATTTTGAATTTTAATTACCAAATAATTATAAAGTTTTAGTGTTCATGAAGCATCACTATAATTAATCTAAAGCCGATGATAATCACATGGGCATGTTTTTAATTAAAAAATCATTTATATATGTTAAAGAACTCTACATTTTGTAAGTCAACCCATGAAGGAAGAGGAAGGTGATGTTTGTTTTTTTGGTTTTTTGCTTGAAATAATTTGTTTTCAAAATTTAGATTGTTTATTTTTCAACTTTTTCATGATTTATTATAAATTTTTTACTAAACAGAAAAAGTCAAAATATGTAGATTTTTTTAAATAAAAAAAATAATATGTTAGTTTTTTTTTTTACTTTTTAATACTTAATAGAAATAAAATATAACAAAAACAAACAACTTAATATTTAACACATTAAGGTTCTATTTTGAATTAAATAAAAAAACAAACACCATCGAAGTTAAACTAGAGGAAGAACGACAAGGAAAAGCTTATGAAAAAGAGAATCTTTGTACACCCACAGGGAAGAGGGAATGATGACCTAGTAGCACGGTTGAAGTCCAATATCTTTGAGTATGAATGAGTGTCAGTCAAGCCGCTTTCAAGCTCTTCATCGCGAGTTCATTCCAAGTGAATTTATATAATATTAACCTCTAATTCAGTGCATAATTATTTTATTAAAAATTATAATTATAGCATACAAACATGTGTATATTTTAACAAATATTTTTCAAGTTTTAGTTTTCATAAAGTATTATTATAATTAATTATAGCTCGATCATAATCACATC
Source organism: Vitis amurensis (assembly GCA_037355405.1). Lineage (NCBI taxonomy): Eukaryota > Viridiplantae > Streptophyta > Magnoliopsida > Vitales > Vitaceae > Vitis > Vitis amurensis. The sequence continues at coordinate 37,975,089 of CM074693.1, forward strand.
ACATGGTTGTAATTAAAAAATTAAGAGTAAATGATATGTAATATTATTCTTTAATATTTTATTCATCAAATATTTGTCTTGTATATTATTTTGACAATGATTTGCAAATATTAAAAATTATTTGACTTTAGAATCAGTAATCTCATCTATGGAAGGTAATGCGATTATTATAATATGGTACCCATGTGCCTTGAACTTCTAACTATTTCATTGTAGAATGACTCAAAATTAACTCAAAAGAGTGTGAAAAAAAATTATCCCAAAAATCAAAATAATGATAAATATTAGGTTATGTAATTATAAATAATTTTTTTAATATAATATAAGAGTTCGAGTATCCTTTAATCATATTTTAACACCTAATAATAGTTCAACTATTCTTTAAGTGATTAAATTTTATTTTATTTTATTTTTTTATCATCTCCTGATCTCATTTAGTTGGGAAGACAAATGCTGATATGATCCTCAAGACGAAACAGGTACTGCTAACCTAAATTATTAGTTTATATGTTAAAGTGTCAGGTTGGTAAGTCAACAATATATATCAAATTATTGTGTGGTATCTGCAAATCTTGATTTGGATTTGCAGCTGATGATGGTCATCCATGAATCACTGCGGCTCTACCCACCAGTACAAGTGGTGTCGAGGGAGGCCTTAACAGACATGAAATTTGGAGGCATCCATGTGCCAAAGGGGGGTGAAGGTATGGAGCCTGCTGGTGACGCTGCACACAGACCCTGAAAGCTGGGGACCTGACGCACATAAGTTCAACCCTGAGAGGTTCACAAATGGGATCACAGGCGCCTGCAAGCTCCCACACTTGTACATGCCGTTCGGGGTCGGTCCAAGGGTGTGCCTTGGCCAGAACTTGGCCATGGTTGAGCTCAAGATACTGATAAGTCTGATACTGTCCAATTTCTCATTCTCCCTCTCTCCCAATTATAAACACTCCGCTGCATTCGGGGTGGTGATAGAGCCTGAGCATGGAGTCAATCTCTTGATAAATAAGTTGTGATGGAACCACATGGGGTTGAGATTGGAAAATAAATTAAATAATGGAGGAGATGGTCACACGTATCATGTGTAATGTACTATTATATTTACTTGGCTGGCTTCCTTGGTGTTACAACTTACAAGAGAAACTCTTTAATTTTCCCTTCAAGTCCTATTATTTCTATCCTTCTTACATTTGTTTATTATACCTTTATATTTTGATCTTATTTATTTATATCATCGTTTAATTTTAATTGAATTTATATTATATAGATTCACCTAAAAACAAATATATTTATTAAATAAAATTATACAAATCGATATAAATTTGACCTAAATATAATTATATTTAACTTAAACTTACAATCCAAGACTCTAACACTTCTAATTCTCAAGTACTTCAATTTTTTTCAAACAAAACTTCCTTTTAAATGCTATTTTGATTTGGTACTCCTGTGGAAACAATTTTTTTTTTTTTAAATGGCTAATCACTTTTGAGAAAGCATGGAAGATTGTTCACATTATAGTGGAAATGAAACCCCATGGGATAGAACCTGACATAATTATCATCTGGTTCCCCTAGATTCCACACTTGCATCCAAATCTGCTGCTTAATTACCAAATTTGACTAAGTAAGGTGGCATGGGGAAATGGTATATTAGTGGATGAGGCAATGGATGTGGAAAACGAAAGAGAAGTTAAGTGGAGGGCCCCTTGCCCCTTAATATATATATATATATACACATAGAATTTTAGATGAGTGATTTGACTAATATTAGTGATGGAAGTAGGTAAGACAGATAAATGGTAGAGATCACTCTCGATAGAAGTGAACGGTGACGAAACTCACCAACTTTTATGAGCAGGGGCTCCATGCATCTTCACCAACTAGTTAGCTATATATGGCCGACATTGATTTTTGAAGGGAAGAATAAGATTTGAATGTACATCGTTTTAGATAAGTGATATGAATTGTGGTAATAGTAACGAAAAAAGGATTCCAATGAAACAAAAATATATTTAGGACAGGTAACTTTTATTTTCACCCTATCACATTTATTTATATTTTTTTTTATGTTTATTAAAAAATAAAATAAAATAATCTATTATGAAATTTTCTTATATATGTCCTTTTTAAATTTATTTTTGTAAAAAGAAAAAACTCTTATCTTATATAATTTGAAAGGGTAAAATAAAAAGAAAATCAATTAAAATATTTTTTTTATGTAATATTATATCTGGGTACACTACCAATTTTAAAAATATTTTTAAAATTTGATTCAAACTCATTTATTTTTATTCTAAATTAGTGAGCAAGGTGAGATAAATATTGAAAAATATATATTCAAGGACAAAGAATAAAAGGTTTTGGTTCAACTTCATGATCATAAAGTATGTTTTTATTGGATGATACAAGTTTAATGGTGGAATCTGTGGCATGTGTTGCACAAAAGCTTTGAATATCAAATATTTATCACCTTGACGATGACTTAAAAAAAGTAAACTGCATATGTAGATAGTCCAAGGAATTTGTGTTCACAATATAAACAAGCCATATGAATGGCTACTTTAATAAGTTAGGATGAGCATAATCCCTCTTTTGACAATCCTCCTTCCTTTATGGATAATCACCTTTTGAGTTTTGAAATTTATTGTACTTTGAGAAAGAAATTAAAGCCCCCAAGAGGTATAAAGAATATATTAATATATCTCATCACTTCAAGGGAAATAATTATCAATGGGTCCACCCACAATTTTCCCCTAGACAATTGCAAACACCAAGATATATAGAGATATGACCCTATCAAAGCATGGGTGGACCAAGACTTGTGGTATAAATGTCTGGTCACAAATTCATCTGGCTAGCTAGCCTAGTTTGACTAAGGTGGCATGGCCACTAATGAGACATAAAATGTGGGCCAACCATAAGAACATTTTAAGGTTTCCCGGTCAAGAGGTAGTGGGGCATATGGGACAACCATATAGACGCAAGAACAAATAGGCATTTGTTGGTCGTAGAAAAGAGTCATTAAAAAAACTCCCAAGCTATATGAATTAAGGATTTGAAAAGTGTTTTCAAAAATAATTTTAAAATAGTTTTTGAAAGCTATTGTATAATATTTTATTAAATGATCGAATTTTGAGAATATAATGACATGTTATATCCTTAACAATTGTTTCTTAAAACATTTTTTTATTATTTGAAACAAAAAATAGTGAAACACATTTAATATTAAAAATAAAAAAATAAATTATTTTAAAAAATAAAAAATAAGATGTTTTTAAGGAATATTTTTAATTGTTTTTATTTATTTTTTAAAGATTATTTAAAAAAATAATTATATAGATATAAAGAATGATTAAAAAATAAAACATCATGTATCCAAATTATTTTAAAACATATTTAAAAATATAGGAAATAGGTTGATAATATTTTAAATTTCCAAACAAACTTATGTTTTACGAAACACCAGAAATTATTTTTAAAAAATATTTTTCAAAATTGTTTGAAAATACTCTTCAAATAGAGTTTTATTTTATTTTTATTTTCAGTTTTTTATTTTTATTTTATATTACAGGTATAAAATAGTTGAGACTTCAAAAGAAAATACTAACCCTTGATCAAGTTGAACAATAGTGAAGGGTATCATATGAACAAACCAAAACTCTAGGTAGTCCTAATCTTTGACTGTCATAGTCTTTGTTTGAAGCTCTCAACACCCATCCAAAGTAAAATGTTCGTTCTAGACAAAATTAGGTGACAATAAAAACCCATTAAGAAAAAAAAAAAGTTGGAAAAAGAAATTAAAAAGATTATTATATCTATACCATTATTTTTATTTTGCACTAAAACTTAAATCAAAAGCTACTTATATTAAAGTTTAATGTGAAAGCTACTTCTATTCAAGTTAAATGTGAATGGCTTTTGGAGAAAGAATCTTCAAAAAGTGTTTCTAGAGATGAAAATTACTTTACATAGAAAGTAATTTCTTTTGATCCCTACAAATATTATTTTTCAACCATTTTATAAAAAGTTATAGGATATGTTTGGTTTCTAAAAAAAGAAATCTCATATTTGATTGTCCTGTGAAAATGGTAAAGAAAATCAAATATAATTATAACTTATTAGAAATTTATATGTTTTTAAATTATTTAATTTTTATTAAATAATTTAAAAAATATTTGTAGCATATTCATAAAGTATTTTAACAAAAAGCATGCCTATATTTTAACAAATATTTTCTAAGTTTTAGTACTTGTAAAGTATCATCGTAATTAATTATAGGTCGGTGATAATCACATCACATGGTTTTAATTAAAAAATTACATGTAAATGATATATAAAATCACATAGCATGGTTACATCATCCATCTTCCAATATTCATAGTTAGATTAATCTAACTCAATTAATTATTGTGATAAAAAAAACTAATTGCATTTAATTTTATTAGGTCACATGATAAATCACCCTGGTTGCTTTCAAAGTCAGTTTCTCACATTGTATTAGTATTGCATTTGTTAATCCTAGTATTTTATTTTATTATATTATTATTGTTTTTTTTTTATCATTTTATGATCTCATCAATGTACAAATTAATTTGAGATTACTTTAATTGGGAAAAAATATTAATTTATTTGGATTATGATGAAGCTCTTGTAATTATGAGATTATAATTGTAATAATATATATATATATTTTTTCTTTTTTTTTCTATTTCATTTTTTTTAATAATTCTCAAATGAAAAAAATTTAAAGTCTTGGTTGGTAACTATTTTTTAAAACAGTTTTTATTCTTTAAAATAAAAAATAAAAAAGAAAACATGTTTAATTATCACACAATAGAAAACAATTTTTTGTTCTTAAAAATAGGAAATATAAGGTCTATTTGGTAATTGTTTTTTAAAACAATTATGAAAAATAATTTTTGAAAATTGTTTTATGATTTTTATAGAATAAAAGTCTATTTGAAACCAAATATTTTTTACTTGTTTTTAATATTTTTAAATATATTTTAAAAATAATTTTTATATCTAATATTTTATTTTTAATCGTTTTATATGTTTGTATAATTATTTTTTAAAACAATTATGAGAAAACAAGTGAAAATAATTAATAAATATTATCTGAAAATACCTTATTTTCTATTCATAAAAATAGAAAATATAAAATAAATTTTCATTATCAAATATATTTTCTATGTTTTTTGTTTTGAAGAATAAAAGACTGTTTTAAAAAACAGTTCCCAAATAGGTCCATAGTGTTTTGAGAAATAACTTTTAATTATTTTTACTTATTTTCTAAAAATTATTTTAAAAATAAAAAATGATTAAAAATAAAGTACAACATATAGAATTATTTTTAAAACATAAAAAAAAAAATTAAGAACATTTTAGGTTACAAACCGATATTTATTTTATAAAATATCAAAAACTTTTTTCAGACTATTTTAAAAAACACTTATGGAGATTCAAACTTCAATATCTCATTCATGGCATCATTTTGGAAGAAAAGTTAAAAAAAATGATTAAAAAAAAAAAAAACAACAACAAAACTTAAAAGAAGTAGCTTAAAAGAATTGGTTAGAAAAAGGTTATTAAAAGATAGCCAATAAAGTTAACCCATTCACATAAAATTAAAGGTGTGAAGTCATTGCCAATATAAGAACATTTTCTTTCTCAATCGTCCAAACCATACTCTTAATAAAAAAAAAAGACTCATCATTTGAATTATGAGTCCACCTGTCAGTACTTTTCCCAAAGGAAAATGAATTATTTTTCCCCAACTCAATCTCTGATTCATTTTTGAAAAAAGAAGTAAATTTTTTTATTATTTATGTAGGGCCAATAGTCGACCTTGAATACAAAAGAAAAAACAGTAGGAAAAAGAAGCTTCTCCTCTAGGTTGAAACACCAAGGAAGCCAACCAAATAAACATTAAACTACATTATAATGATAGTAAGTGTAAATATCTCCTCCCTTATTTTTCGCATCTCAACCCCATCTACCTCCTTCACAACTTCTTTACCAAGAGATCGACTCCATTCTCAGGCTCTATCACCAGCCTGAGTGCAGCTGAGTGTTTATAATTAGGAGAAAGGGAGAATGAAAAATTGGACAGTATCAGACTTATCAGTATCTTGAGCTCAACCATGGCCAAATTCTGGCCAAGGCACACCCTTGGACCGACCCCGAACGGCATGTACAAGTGTGGGAGCTTGCAGGCACCTGTGATCCCATTTGCGAACCTCTCAGGGTTGAACTTAAGTGCGTCTGGTCCCCAATTTTCAGGGTCTGTGTGCAGTGTCACCACCAGGCTCCATACATTCACCCCCTTTGGCACATGGATGCCTCCGAATTTCATGTCCGCTAGGGCCTCCCTCGACACCACCGCTACTGGCGGGTAGAGTCGCAGTGATTCTTGGATCACCATCGTCATCTGCAAATCCAAATTAAAATATATTGTTGACTCATTAACCTAACACTTGAAACATATAAACTAATGAGTTTAGGTTGGTGACCTAATGGTGTATACTTAATTATAGTACCTGTTTCATTTTGCGGATCATATCCTCATCTGGAGTTCTACCTTTACAGATTTCGACTACTTCTTCATGAACCCGAGCCTGCCAATCTGGATTTGCAGCCAGGAGCATGAGGCACCACTCAGCAGACACTGCAGTGGTTTCATAGCCAGCCAAGTAGATGTTCTTGCAGTTATCGACAATGAAATTGTCTCTTGCTTCTTGGCTTAGGTCGCTGTTCTTGGCTCCCTCAAGGACTATCTGCAGTAGATCTTTTTCATGGGGAGCTAACTCCTCTCTCTCGCTCACCACCTTTAGAATCAAATTCCGGACATCCTTTTCTAGCTCCCAAGCATCTCTGTTGTGCTTGGTGGGAACATATCTGTAATCATATCGTAAAATCGATCTTTGTTTTTTCCTTTTGAAAAAAATTGGTATGATTTTAGCCATGAAGTTATATAGGAGAAAGCTTGGTACCTCATTCCGGGAATTTCCGAAAACTTCTCTTGGACATAGCCTCTTGGAGAGCTCTAAGCCTCAAGAAAATCTCTTCCCCTTTTGTGTAACTGCTACCAAAACAAGCCCTTGAGATCACATCTCCTGAGAAGCTTCTCATGTGCTCGTCGATTCTTATGTCTGCAATTCCACCCTCTGCCTCGATCTTACTCCTCCATGACTTCAGCAATGTGTCAACCGACTCGGTAATTAGGCCTATCATTCCCTGCAAGCGATCCACATATTAGGCTTCCATCAAGCAACAACACAATTATAAGATCAAAGTAGAAATTATCACATAATCATACCTTGACCTTCTCCATGTACAATTCAGGAGCAAGGATTTTTCTATTATGAGCCCAGACGGCTCCATTCGAGGTTAGGAATGCCCTGGCCGAGCAAAGGACCGAGCTCTCTGTGTTGGTATGAGGGCTTCCCAAAGTCCAAGGATGTGCATGTAGCAATTTCTCTAACAATATCAGGTTGATTCACATGTAATATTTGTGTGTTACCAAGTGAAAACATGAACACTTGACCTGTAAAAACCACATTATGTAAAATTTTAGCTGTTGGCCTATTAAATTCCATGGATAATGACTTCATATAATTATTTGACCAACAAAGTTCAAAGTTGATGACCATAGTCATCAATTTGCTATCGATAATTAACTTTGTGCGACAATGGAGATGATGGATGGATGATGAAGAAAGATGAAATTTGAATCCTACCATATTTATTTCGCCACTGCTCGAAAAAGGGGAATAGAGCAGCAGCACAGTTGTGGGTGTCGGTGCAGGAGTCCTTCACTGCCGTGGACTGTGACTCCTTGATCTCCCTTATGTTACCGAGCAGAAAAGACGGTGGCGGGCCACTGATCCCTTGGTTCCTCAGAATAGATCTCAGCTTCTTCGGCTTCACCACCAGGGCATTATACAGGCGAAAGAACAGTCCAAGAACACCTACCAAAGCTATAGATAAAAACAGCTTAACTGTAAAAGCCTCCATTTCCCAAACCCCAACTCTCCTCTTCCCTACTGCTTCCTTGGGGATATTGGGTGTCCTCTTCATTCAGTAAGGAGGCCATTTATATAGGGATTCTGTGAGACTTTTTGGGCATAACAATGAAGACTTGAAGACTAGGGCAACTCCATGCGAGAGCCTACCAGCCCAGTCCAGTCACCATGGAAAGCAGATAATTAGCATTTTTTTAAAAAAATTTCCTTTATACATAGAAAATATTGAGAAAAGAATGAGGAAAAAATGTGTAGTGACTTTTGGTCTTGTAGATGAATTATTGGTATGACTTAAATTAAAGTGCACAGAGGTATGAAGTGGGTGTCACGTTCGGAAGCTGAACAAATTAATTAGGGTTTATTTCATAGAATCTTCCTCCTATTTCTGACTAATCTATAGGACTGCGGTAATGACAATACTTGTGTTCAAATTGTCATTCCTGGGTTTAGAGATATATTATTTGCTTTTTAACACACTTTATTTTAAGCTCAATCATTCCTCTCAATTTTATGGTGACAGATGTGATTTGGTGACATTACAACTTTCTGTCTCATGGTTGTTACAATGGGTACTAGCCATTTTCTTGGGCTTTTTAAAAAACCCATAAAAATTGATTCTAAATTAATTATTTTGCTTAATTCTATGTAAAAATTTACAAGCAAATTTAAAGTATAAAAAAATGAATTCATCTTTTAAAAAGATAAATTAAATATAAAAATAAAATAAGTAATGAAAAATACCTTATTTATTTATTTTTTAAATAATTACTTTTAATAATATATATATATATATATATATATATATATATATATATATATTTTTTTTTTTTTTTTAACTCCCTAATTTCTTTTTGTCTTCGGTACAAGAACAAATTCTCATTGAGAAAATCTATTTCTAATTCAAAAATGTAAATCATATAACAAGTAAATTTAGAGTAATGACTACACAAATATGTAATGATGTTTAAAAATTGATTAAAAAATTACCAAATTAAAATTTTTACTATCTCATATTTTAAAAATAATTTTCATAGATATAAGGTTAATTTACAAGAGTTTCTATTTTTAAAAATAAAAAATAAAAAGTCTTATTTCATCAACTTATGTAAAGAATTACAAAAATAAAATTTAGTTCATTTTTAGCATTGTTTTTGTATTTGAAAATGCCATATATATGTTGGCTGGTGCCATGCATATTGACAACATAAGCCAATCAAAGACTTTAAATTAATCCATCCTTTTGTCCCCTTCCTTCAAGTGAACCATATCATATGATCTGTGGGTATATATATAATGGTTGTTGTCTAAATTGAATTTGTCATCTAGATTTTAATCAAAGTGACCGCAATCAATTAAATTCTCATGAAAAAATCATAGTGTAAGTATGGCATGACATATTTTATTTTTGTTTGAATTGGGGCTAGTGGGTAGCCCATGTCAAAGACAAACCATATTGCCACTTGATTATGCAGAGGTTTGAGATGTTAATATTTAGGAATAATTTAGAATAACCTGGTCAATTCAGTTGTTAAAATAAATGATTGAAAATAAACTTAAATATTTGGGGGTGAATAATTGAAATCGGCTTAGACTTGTAGAGTATTATATTGGGTTATTTGTGTCTCGAATCATTTTTTTTTGTACTTTTTAAGGGATGAGTTATTCTTACAAATATGAGTGTTATTTGGATCCATTTAATCAAATAACCTTATTATATTTGTGAGTTCTTGTCAAAATAGTGTAACGTCGTATAAAATGAGACACTTAGAGATCATACCAAAGAAAAATTTATCCAAATCCTAGGTACTTTGCATACTCCCATCCTAGCTATTTAATGAAAGAAGAAAAATAAACATTAAAAAAAAAATTATAGAGAAAAGGAGATTGAAAATATAAGGCATGTTGAAAAAATTAATGAGATTACTAATGTAAGACTTTATAATTAATAAAAGAATAATTGATTTTATAAATATTTTATTGATTTTTCTAGTAAAAGAGTGATGTTATATCTTTAGATGATTTTCTTTAATAATATTTATACAAAATTTTATTGGATTTTTTTTTATTTTGAAATAAAATAATATTTATAAAAAATTATATTAGACATTAGTGAATTTGAAACAAAATAGCGAAAGAATTTGATAGATGATATGACTAAATACCTAATTAACTAAGAGTGTGTTTGATGGTGTTTTTATTTGAAGTGTTTTTTTTAAAATGTTTTTTTTAAATTTTTTTTTTAAGAGAATCACATATGAAATGTTTTTTAAGAAAACATTATACACTTATTTCTTTTTTTCAAAAACAACTTTTAAATTTAAAATATTTTTTAAAATTACAATCAAACGATCCTAAATAAATAAAGAGATTTAAGAATATTGACTTAAAAGAAAAAAAAATTAAAATTATCCATCTTCAAACATAATTTAAAAGGATCCTGCATATCTAATATATGTTTTTTAATGTCAAGTTCTACTGCATTCATTTTATACCACCCAAGAATACTAGAATTTCTAAGATTAGTTTAAAATTTTAAATTGAGAATATCATTATTTATTAATAATTTTTTTTTTAAAAAAATATAGATGTTAATTAATATAGTTTAGCATTTCCTCTAGGATTATAATATTGATTGAATGTCTTTGACTCACATAAAAATACAATAATTATATTAATTTGATTGACTAATTGACTCAAAAAATAGTTTTTTATTGTTTTTTTTTTTTTTTGAAAAAGGATCAAACTTCATAATAGAAAAAAAAATGCTAATATTATAATTATGAGTTTTGAATATGCAATTTCAAATTTTAAACTGTTAAATATAAATATTTCTATATAATATTGATATATAATTTTTTTCTGAAGAATTTCTAGAATGTTTTTGATTAAAATTGTCATTCTATGTTATACCTCCTATTCCCATCCAGGAGGATAATTAATATTTTAATATTTTTCATTCCACTTACACTATATGGAGAATAATTAATATTATAATAATTTTCATCCCACTTACACTTACAATCATGCCATAGAATATTTTTGCTGACTTAGAAAAGTGGAATCACTTGCCCAAATTCTCCTCTTCTTCTAGAGAATTTCAAACCATTCCATTTTCCATTTTCCATGTCATGCGTGTGATGTCACACGAGCCTGTGGCTGCAATTTTCATTGACTGGATTTTTATATATCATACAGAATTTTTTTATTTCTCACCCCTTTATGTAGTAGCATTCATCATTTTCCTTCTTGAATCATTTATGAGTTTGTTTTCCACTTCTATTTTCCACCTCAGATATTTTTGACCGAGTCTTCAAATCCAAATCCACATTCCTAATTCCAACTACATACTTATACATGTACATAATTTTATATATATAAAAATACTTTTTTTTTTTTTTTAATTTTGTTTTTGTCTTGAACTTTTCTTCAAATAATCAAATAAGAGAAAAAAAAAATATTTTTTTCTTTTATTTCTTTGCAATTTTTTAGGAACTACACGTAGCCTACACTATGTGACAAATTTTATATTTCTTTTTATGTACATAAAGAAAAAAAAGGAAAAAAATTGTTAGATAGATTGTTATAATAATAATGATAAATAAATAATTTAGAAGAAAAAAGTTCAATAACCTATCTTCTAAAATAATTTAAAAGTTTTTAAGAATGCAAACTTTGATTGAGATGTCTATTGACTCAAGGATAAAAATACTATAATTATATTAACTTGATTAACTAATTGATTAGAAAGACAATTTTCTATGATGTTCATATGAGAAATATAAGATACAATGAATTTTCAATTATAGTAGTTCACAAATATTTTAAATATTTACATATATATTAAAAGAAGAATGAGACTTCATGATAAAACAAAATGGTTATAAGTTTTGGTATTTAATTTTAATTTTTTTAATTATTAATTTTCCTTTTCGAAATACTAATATTACTTTGTAATGATATATAAAAAATAATATTTTAAAAAATTCAAGAAAGTTATTGATTGAAATTGCCACCCTATGCTACACCTCCTATGGAGAATAATAAGCATTTTAACATTTTTTTATTTCACCACTATGCCATAGAACATTTTAACATTTTTAGAAAAATAGAGTTATTTACAAATTAAAATGGGTGCAATTTTCTTTGCATAATATAATGATAAACATTTCCATTAACTGGTTTTTCAAATACCATGCACCAAATTATTATTATTATTATTTTATTTTAAAAAAATAAAATAAAATTGTAACTCTCAAATACCTTTTATAGTTGACCCCTTCTTTTTATTTATTGATTTTGTGCATGGAGTGGATCTACATCCTTATTTATTAAAATCAACTTGATTGAAAAATGTTAAATCATATAATTTAATTATGTTTTTTTCCCTAAATATCTATAACAAGTATTGAATTGATTTAAATATTTGATATACATCACTAATAATGGGGCTACTAACATTGTACATTCAATTTCTTTTCAAATTAAAAGATATCAAATGTAGCCCATGAAACAATTGGTTCTAGTTAATTCTTTTTTTCTTTTTTCAATGATCTGATAGTTGAGATTTCTCGTTTTGAAGAGAGCTCTTTTAAAGAAAACACCTTTGAATTAAGGATGGGGTTAAAAAAAAATGATTTCTAAAGAAAATGCCAATTGGGCTTGGGCCCTGACTCATGGATCTTAAGTTAAAGCTAGCTTCAGCCCTTTGGTTGCAACACTGATTCTATCTTGTTGTGGCCTAAACTTGGGCCATGAACAAATTGGCTCCCATGCATGTATTAATAAAAACAAATACTAGTTGAAAATAATCTATTCTATACATATTGAAATATAAACAAGATTATTGTTCTTTTCCTAATTAAAGTTCTTAAATAAATTGGGATGCAAAGAAAAGACTAAATAGTTGTTTACAAAAGGATGGAGGACAACTCTTTTTTAAAGAAGGAACCAAAGGATTTAATTAAAGAAAGAGAGAGAAGGGTTCATGATTAGGCATACAAGAAAAATCAACCTTTCTTTCGCATGGATTATCACATTTGAGTGTTGGCTTGAGAAAAAATACACTCCTTATCTTTGCCTTATATTGGTTGGGGATTGGAACGTGGGAACAAAAAATCGATCAATTGGAACCATGTCAATAGGAGAAATTCAATCATTTATTGGTTTGAACTTGAGGTCTCACTCATCCAAATCCCTATTGGTGAGAAGACTCATGGTGAGAAGATTGACTGTCATCCCAAAAAGTGATCAAGGGCAACTAAAGTAGAACATATGATGTTACCGCCTGTTTTATAAAAAATGGAAATGTATTCAAATGTCTCCTAACTCTTTAATATTTATTCGTTAATGTATGGTTTCCAAGATATGACAATTGCTTTTTGAGTTTTAAGTTACCATATTGATTGGAAAAATACTGAATGAATGAATGATTATTGCATTATCACAAAACCAATATAATAATAATGATAATAATAAGGAAAAAAAATTATTTTAACTTTATAAACAAGATTGCACTTGTATAATGACAATATAGATTATTTGCCAAAATAAGAATGTAAAAGCCATTTGTAACATGCAACACATAATAAAGTGGGAGAAGAACGAGCTAATTTCTTCTTGCTCCTTGCCTGTAAGTGCTCCTTTTAGACCTTTTGATCTTTTTGTGAATGTTCTCTTCAATAATCCAGACAAACCGTTTAGGTTTCCCAATTAAGAAAACGAGACATCCAAGTGACAACCCAATAACCAATCCACATCCATATCCCATCAATGTGATTTTCCAATCAAATCCACCATTAAACTCTACATCTGTTTCTTTTGAAGGCTCTGATGTTTCATCAGTTATGCATTTCTTTGACAACAGAAATCCACATAACCCTGAGTTCTCATTGTATGAATCATTTCCAAAAGTGTCAAACTGATTACCTCGAGGTATGAATCCAGTAAGATGGTTTTGGGAAAGATTCAAAACTTCAAGAAATGTCAAACTTGTTAATTGTTGAGGAATACTCCCAATTAGCTCGTTTGAAGAGAGGTCCAATGATTCAAGCGACTTCAAATTTCCAAAAGATGATGGAATATGTCCTGTAAGGTTATTATGAGACAAATTAAGCCCTCGAAGTGAATTAAGATTTCCAATGGACTCTGGAATCTCTCCTTGGAATTTGTTGCTTGATAAATCAATTGTTGTGAAAGTATTCAAGATGTTCACAAGTTCAATCTCCAATCCTTTTGTTGTCACTGTTATGGAATCTTGATAATAATATTCCCCCATGTATTTTCTTGTTATGTTGCCTTCATCTATATTCATTATAGCTTTCAAACTTCTCAAATACATTTCAGGCAAGTCACCCTTGAAATCATTGTGAGCAAGATCAATGATTCTTAGGCTCATGACTAGGGATTTAATCTTGGAAAACCCTATATGACCATGGAAACTATTAGAGCGCAAAACAAGAACTCGCAACTTTGGAAGAGTTCTCAACCAATGGGGAAATGTATCATTTATCTTATTATTCCCAAGGTCTAGAATTTCAAGTTTTCTACAAATGATCAAAGATCGAGGTACTAGGCCTTCTAACTGATTATAGTTGAAGTCAAGATTTCTGATAGCATTGCCCTTTAAAAATGTTTGAGGAATGGTGCCATGAAATCGATTCCTTCGTAAATTCAAAACAGATAGATCTTTGATAAAATTTCCCAAACAATGAGGAAGCATGCCACTCAAGTTGTTACTAGACAAATCAAGAACTCCTATGGAACTGACTTTGCAAATTAGGGGTGAAATTTCTCCACTCAATTTGTTATGGGAGACTGAAAAGAAAAATATAGAATTTGAAGGAATTGGAAGTGGTCCTTGTAGCAAGTTGGAATGAAGATATAGAATTTGCATATTTTTCCATGGAAGCATCTCAAACCCACTTATGATGTTATAAGAGAGATTCAAGTATGACAGTGTATCCTTTCCCATATTCCATGACCATACTCCACTAATGTTATTGTTGGAAAGGTCTAGCCTTTGAATACTGGGTAAAATGGAGTTGGAATTGCCAAAGGTGATCAATGAGAGCATGTTGTTTGAGAGATCAAGCGAAGCGAGGTTTCTAAGTTTTCCAAAGTTGCTTGCCTCCAAAACACCACTCAAGTTATTTGAATAAAGATAGAGAAATTCAAGGTTTGCAAGCTTAAATATTGAACTTGGAATTGGCCCATGTAACTCATTCATGCTCAAATAAATATACTTTAATGAATCAAATTGGAATTCACCAATATGACCAGTGAGTTTGTTATGACTGAGATCTAAATTCACCAACGATGGCAAAGTATACAACCAAGATGGTATTGTCCCATTGAATAAGTTATTAGAGAATCTTAAGTTTTGAAGGTTCGTTAGATTTCCAATTGATGGTGGAAGCTGACCACTGAAATTGTTGCTAAAAAGGTTTAAGAATCGTAAAGACCTTAGATTGCCAAATGAAGTAAGGATGGACCCTGAGAATTTGCAATAGGAGAGATCCAAAGTCTGTAAAAACTTTAGATTGCCAATTGAAGTAGGGATGGACCCTGAGAATTTGCAATTGGAGAGATCCAACATCTATAAAGACTTTAGATTTCCAATTGAAATAGGGATGGACCCTGAGAATTTGCAATATGAGAGATCCAAAGTCTGTAAAGACTTTAGATTGCCAATTGAAGTAGGGATGGAACCTGAGAATTTGCAATAGGAGAGATCCAAAGTCTATAAAGACTTTAGATTGCCAATTGAAGTAGGGATGGACCTTGCCAATTGAAGTAGGTATGGACCCTGAGAATCTGCAATATGAGAGATCCAAAGTCTATAAAGACTTTAAATTGTCAATTGAACTAGGAAGCCCTCCACTAAATTTTTTGGATGATAAATACAACACCATAAGTCGAGAACCTTGAGTTTCGGAAGATGAATGTCATGGTCAGGGAATCTCCCATACAATCCACATTCAGAGAGATCTAATGGCATCAAAGAAGACCGATTTAGCAAGGAATAAGGAAAAACTGAAGAGATGGAAATACCTCCAAGGTGAATCTTCCTCAATTTGGTTAAATTTTGAACCAAAGAATTGAAGCCACGCGGGGTAAATTCTGCTTCATAATTGCCAGACAGATCAAGTGAAACCAAGTTGGAAAGGTGAGAGATTTCCAATGAAATTAGGCCTGAAAATCCAGAGTCGGGGAGATTGAGATGCGTCAAGCTTGAGAACCGACCAAACCCAACTGAAACAGAGGATCCATTGAAGTCATTGGAAGCAAGGTTGAGCCTTTGTAGATGAGGAAAGAGAAAGAGAGTAGTGTTGGAATGGATGGTGCCAAAGAGCCAGCTACAACTAAGGTCCAACTCAATTACATGGCCTATCACCCAATCACATGTGACCCCATCCCATGAGCAGCAATCGGTACCCTATTCCAAGACTCTGTTTTGGGATAAGAAATGATGCCATTGGAATCACAATCCCAAGAACTGGAATTATCAATAGAAAATGATTGCTTAAGGTGGAGCAGAACAAGGGCCTGGTGATGCGGGCACAGTTTGGTGGAATCAGAGAAAGAGAAAGAGAATGAAAGAAGCTGAGTGGACGAGAGGAAGAAAAGAAAATAGAGGAGGAGGAGTTTAGACATCATTCTTCCCAAAGCAATCGAGAGAGAGTGATGAGATGAGAGAAATGGTGATGAGTACACCCCAATTTGGAAAACTTCTTGGAAACTTCGAACTTAATACAAAATCATTGTTAGTGCTTTCATTGTACAATCAAAGGGCAGTTTATTAATATATTAAGTATAAATCCACTTTCATGTTACTTTTTCAATTAGCATCAAACAACGAAAATTTAATTTGACCAAAAAAATTTATCTGCTAACTATTAATCCTACCCAATTAAAAAGTAAAGATTGAAGTCTAATCAAGTTGACACATAAAGAAAACAAACACAACTAGTCCTACACGGTTTTGTGGAATAGAAGTTAACATTTTGGTTCTTTTAGTATATAATTATACATTTTATTATATATTTTCTTTTAAAAAAATTTGACAAAGACTTGAGATTTCTTTATTCCAAATCATGACAAAAACCAAATATTATTATTTTATTGAATTTAAATATTTGGAATTATATTACATTTCATATCAAAATGCTTGCCTATGTGGTTCAAAGGTGTGAAATACCATCTTAGTCCAAACAATATTTATAATATTTCTATTGGAAAATATGTTCAATCTTATAATGATAAGAGTAAATGTTTATTTATATATTTATAATAAAATATCAAAAAAATAAAAAAAAATAAAAAATGTAACAAAGAATTACTAAATCCAAAACTATCTTGAGCTCAAGCCCAATATAAAATAAAGTACAATAGATTAAACTAAATTTATATATATATATATATATATAGAGAGAGAGAGAGAGAGAGAGAGAAATGTAACAAAGAATTACTAAATCCGAAACTATCTTGAGCTCAAGTCCAATATAAAATAAAGTACAATAGATTAAACTAAATATATATATATATATATATATATATATATATAGAGATAGATAGAGAGAGTGAGAGAGATTAAAAATGAACATTGAAAAATATTATGGAGAAAAGAAGATTGAAAATATAAGACATGTTGAAAAAATTAATGAGATTATAGATGTAAAACTTTATAATTAATAAAAGAACAATTGATTTTACAAATTTTTTGTTGGTCTTTCAAATAAAAGAGTAACATTACATCTTTAGATGATTTTTTTTTTAATGATATTTATAAAAAAATTATATTAGGCTTTATTGATTTTGAAATAAAATAGAGAAAGAATGTGATAAATAGCATGACTAACTTATTAAATTAAGCGTGTTTAGTATTGTTTTTATTTAAAGTGTTTTAGTGAAAAATTATTTTTATGAGAATCATCTATAAAATGTTTTTATAGAAAAATAGTATAAATTATTTTTTAACCTTATAAGTTATTTTTCAGATTTTTAAAAATATTTTTAAAAATTTTCTTAACACTTATCTTTTTTTAAAAAAAAAAACATTTTTTAAACTAAAAGTGCTTTGGACTTTAAATAAATAAAGAGATTTGAGAATATGGTTTAAAAGTAAAAAAGAAAAAAAAAACTAAAATGTTCCATCTTCTAGTAAAACCTAAAAGAATCATGCAAATCTAATACATGCTTTTTAATGTCGAAGTTCCTATTGTATTCATTTTATATCATCCAAGAGTGCTAGAATTTTTAAGCTTAGTTTAAAATTTAAAAATTGAGAATATCATTATTTATTAATATTTTTTTTTTATAAATATGGATGTTAATTAATATGGTTTATAGTATTTCCTCTAAGATTATAATATTGATTGAGATGTCTTTGACTCACTATAAAAATACAATAATTATATTAATTTGATTGAATAATGGACTCAAAAAATAGTTTTTTTTCTTTTCGAAAATTCATAATTGAAAAAAAAAATGCTAATATTATAATTATGAGTTTTGATTATTCAATTTCAAGTTTTAAAATGTTAAATATAAATATTTCTATATAATGATATACAATTTTTTTTTTTTTTTGAAAAGAATTCTGGAATGTTGTTGATTAAAAATGGTCATTCTATGTTATACCTCCTATTCTCATCCACGAAGGATAATTAATATTCTAATATTTATTCATTCCACTTACACTATATGGAGAATAATTAATATTATAATAATTTTCATTCTACGTACACTTACATCATACCATATAATATTTTAACAAAATTTTATTATATATTTTCTTTTAACAAAATTTGACCAAGACCTGAGATTTCTTTATTCCAAATCATGACAAAAACCAAATATTATTATTTTATTGAATTTAAATACTTGGAATTATATTACATTTCATATCAAAATGCTTACCTATGTGGTTCAAAGGTATGAAATACCATCTTAATCCAAACAATATTTATAATATTTGTATTGGAAAATATGTTCCATCTTATAATGGTTAGAGTAAATGTTTATTTATATATTTATAATAAAATATCAAAAAATAAAAAATAAAGATTGTAACAAAGAATTACTAAATCCGAAACTATCTTGAGCTCAAACCCAATATAAAATAAAGTACAATAGATTAAACTATATATATAATGCATATCAAATAAAATGGGCATTTGAATTGGTCTAAATTTGAAAATCCTGGGTTTATAAAAAATACAACATAAGGTTGATTATTAAATGATACAAATAAAAGAAAAATATGGGTTATTTCGAGGCTTTTGCCCACCAGACAAAGATTTCTTTTACTATATATTCTCCCATCAATGAACATTCTCTCTTTTGTGGTCATGGTGGTTCGTAGGACTCCCTTACCTACAATCCAAAAATGAATTTTGATTAAGAATTGAAACCTGTTTTTAAAAATAGTTTCCAAACAACCTCATATATTTTTCCCTCAGTGGTCTTAGTCATTCAAGGGCTCCCTACTTTCCGATCACGCATCTTGACTCAATAATTATAAAATCATCCTTTGAAAATAAAATTTTAGTATGACCACAAGTTATAAATTTATAATAAAATCATGATTTGAAAATTACCCATTCAACCAAAGATGATTGGATTTAGTTTAAGGCTAATTATATTTAATTATAAATTAAACCTAGTTTAATGCCAATTACAACTATGAAAAGTTGGCTAGTGAATTGGGATTGAGAAAACTCAAATTCGGAGTGAATACTAAAATAAGAC
The DNA here is from genome assembly GCA_037355405.1 of Vitis amurensis. Classification (NCBI taxonomy): domain Eukaryota; kingdom Viridiplantae; phylum Streptophyta; class Magnoliopsida; order Vitales; family Vitaceae; genus Vitis; species Vitis amurensis. The sequence continues at coordinate 37,994,863 of CM074693.1, forward strand.
CAACATGGGTACACTAGTGACGATTGTTGATGTCTCGCGTCCCTGACGATCCACGTAATTGCCCAATGGATGGACACGCGACCTCAACCCATAAAGGTTCTTGATTCAGTCGTTGTACCTGCAAAAAGGCATCCGGACAGGGTGTCCGAACGCACCCTCCGATGGTTTTGTTAGCCATGGTTAGAGAGAGATAAATCAGTTGGCCTTTTACTAGGTTCCAGGAGGTTACCTTCCTTTTCGTGTGAAGACTTATATATAGTTCCAGGAGTACTGTTCCTCTCATTAATGGTGGGGAGATATTTTATGTTGTCATGATGACATTAGGTGGCAGCAGGGCCATCATCACCCTATGGGCGGCTGACAGAGATCGTGGTAGGTGATGCGGCTGTCAGAGATCGTGGGAAGTGATCATGTGGAATGATTGTGGGAAGTGACTTGTTGTCACTTCATCTTGTCTTCTCACCTTGCAGGTGGCGGAACGTGGGTCATGGCTAGTTGTTGTGATAACGTGTAAGACTTGCTTACTTCAGTCAATGATCTGGACAATCATATTCGGATAGCCCATGTTGGTTATTCGGATGTATTGTGGAGCGGATGTATTATGGAAGCTGTCCGGATGTTTATGCTTTATAAGTATCGTTTGCTCTTCCTTGAGGTAGTCCGAATAGGAGAAGCGTGCCATGTGTGTTCTTAGAGAAATCTGGATGAGGGTGATCCGGATGATAAGGTGTGCCACGTGTCACCATGAGGTGTGCGACACGCGTTCTCAGGAGGAGGGGTCCCTACAATGCCCCCCTTTTTAACTTGCCTATTTTGCCTGAGCAAAAAATGGGCGGGTTAAAAATAATTGGTTTTTTTGAAACTGAAGTCGTCTTTTCGTCTGGTTGGGCCACGTGGCGAGTAGGGGTGCAAGAGCCAAAAAAGGCATTTATGATGAGCCGCCGACTCTGGGTATTCCCAGGCAGCATGTCGTTTCAATGATGGCGTAGCTGTTCGTTTGGTTTTCCGAGGGGTTGTCCCCCTATAAATAGTATACTGTGCCTTCTGTTGCATTTTTCCTGAGAGTTTTTTTGCTTCTTCTTCCTTCTGTGGTCTCTTTTGCTTTTCTGAGTGAAAAAACCCTAGAATCTTTTCTGCCGGTGATTTTCGTTCGCATCAGCAACCTTTCTTCTTCAGATTTCCACCTGCTACGTGCATTTTGCTCTTGTTTTTCCCTTTGTTGCACTTTGTTGTTCATTGGTTTCGTTTCTGACTTGTTGAGGCAAGCCGCTTGCGACTGTGTGTGGAATGTTGGTATTTGTTGGTTTTCTGGGGTTTTTTTAGGGTGTTTTTAACTGTTTTGGTTTAGGGTTTGTGAGTTTTCTGGATTGCTGTGTTTGACTGTTGCGCGTCTTGTATGTAGGTTTTGGTTCAGCTTCGGGCTAAGAAACGTCTGCAAGCAAGAAGACTGTTTCGTCTGTCCGGGCCGGCGATGCTCGTGAGAAGCCGACAAACAAGCTAAGTGTGAAGGAGTTCCGGGATCGCTTCTGCATCCCAAATGGCGTGATTGTGGATTTCCTAGATGAGGAGGAGGTCGTGTCGACTGAGAAAGTTGAAGGAAATGCCATCACTTTCTCAAAAGAGCAATTCAACGCTGGGCTCCGATTCCCTCTTCCGGCGTTGTTTAAGGAATTCCTTCATTTCTCTCAGATCTCACCAGCCTTCATCCACCCCAACATAGTCCGGGTGCTGATGGGATGCAGCATTTTAAACATGTTGTTCAACCTCGACCTGTCGCTGTTGGAGGCTCTTTTTGTTTACTCCCTGAAGAAGGGAAAAAATGACATCTTTAGCATGTCCGCTCACCTGCCCTCCCTTCAATTGGTGACTGAGCTGCCGGATTTGACGAAGGGAGAGGCGAAGGGATATGTGGTGGTCCGGGGTGCATGGGCGGGGCTATTGGAGTATCCGAAGAGGCCTTTTTCTCCAAACTACTCCACAGTGCTTCCGGGTAAGTCAACTTGCGGGTTTTGCCCGGCTTTTACCTTGTTGTCTTTTTGTTGATCTTTCCGGATGGCATTCTTATCTTTGGTTGCTGATAATGCAGGTCCGGATAAGAGGGGCCACATAGTCGATTGGGTAAGCAAGGCTTCGTTTGCCTGCCTAAATAAGTTATTTGAGATAGACGTTGGCGAGAGGCATTATGGGACGTTGCTCATTGCGCGGAACCTAATGGCCGTCGTCCGGGAGTCCCAGGAGTATGTCGTCAACATTCTCCCCAGGAAGCTGCCAAATGAGGTAGTGCCTGAGGAGCATTACATTCTGAAGGACCTTCCTTTCTACAAGGAGGTAAAAGAAGCTGATGCTGAAAAACGCCGAACACTCCTTGATGATCGGGAGAAGAGAAAAAACGAGGGAACTTTGCGGAAGGCTCCTAGGCAGAAACGCAACGCAACCACCCTTCCAGGTGAAGCCCCAGCAAAAAGGAGGAAGCTGGTCAAGAAGGGGAAAGGAGTGAAGAAGCCCACTCCTCCAAAGGAATTTGTTCCCCCGCCTATTACTCATGAGGCGGAGGTAATAATAGAGGAGCCAGTAAACCCTGCTCCCCACTCATGGCACCAGGAGGGCAACCTCAACGTCCTTAAGGCTTGGACTTGAGTTCGAATCTTGAGGAGGCCACTCTAGTCCGGCCCATTCCGGCTGTGATGCCCCCGTCTGACACAGTTCGGTGGTACGGCTGACCAGGGCCAAACAAACAAATGACGTCCCAACAACGATGATACCAAATTGCCTCCCATTGACTTGAATTCGGTTGACCCAGGTCAAGTCAATAGGCCCAAATTCAGACCCAATAAGACATGTGCAGTTTGGACTGGAGTCAGCTTTGAATCACTTTTGTAGGCCCAAATCTAAATTTGGGAAGGCCCAAATCTAAATTTGGGAAGGCCCAAATCCACCTATCTCCTCCAACTTGCTTAATCCAAATGCTTTTCTATTTGTCCAATCAATTAACAAGGGATAAGGGGGATCACTTGACCTTTTATATAACAAAAATAATTATTGAGAATTAATTTTATTAGATTGAATTTCTATACATATTAAAATAAAAATCTAAATGAAAATTGATTCATTTTTTTATTTTATTTACATATTAATTGTTTTATGAGTGAAAATAAATAATATTTCAATACATGCATCCAATGACCACCAAGTTACTGCATCTATGTTGCGCCATCTCACTTGGGTGGCCTACGTGGCAATGATTTTAGTTTCAGATTTTTAAATAGAAAATAATATAAAAATAGAAAGAAACTTTATTATAAGGCTACAACACATCATTGGGTATTTTTTCAAAATAAATATTAAGATTTTATTTCTTCCAAATAAAAATAAATAATAAATTTTGTACAAGTTATGATAAATAACAATATTTTTATTAAATAATCAAGTATTATATTTTAAAAGTCACAGTATTCATAATAAATTAATAATATTTATTTATTTATTTTGAGAAAAAGATAGGAGTATAAATTCATGAATATTATAGACTTAAATATTTATTCTGAGAAAAAGATAGGAGATTGAAAATATAAGGCATGTTGAAAAAATTAATGAGATTATAAATGTAAGACTTTATAATTAATAAAAGAACAATTGATTTTACAAATTTTTTGTCGGTCTTTCAAATAAAAGAGTAATCTTACATCTTTAGATGATATTTGTTTTAATAATATTTATAAAAAAATTATATTAGATTTTATTGATATTGAAATAAAATAATATTTATAAAAAAAATTATAGTAGACATTATTGAATTTGAAATAAAATAGAGAAAAAAAAATTGATAGATGGCATGACTAAATAACTAATTAAATTAAGGGTGTTTAGTAGTGTTTTTATTTAAAATGTTTTTAGTAAAAATGTTTTCTCAGAAAGTATTTTTATAACAATCATCCATAAAATGTTTTTGTAGAAAAATAATATAAATGATTTTTTAATTATTTTTCAGATTTTTAAAAATATTTTTTAAAATTTTCTAAACACCTAATTGTGGACCCCGTATTTCGGCTCAATGCGTTCCCCACTCGATGGCGAGCTCAATTTTGTTATTTGAAAAATTGATTTTTATTTGATTAAGAAAATGACTTGGAATCGTCACTTATTTTTGTTTTATTTTTAAAAGGGTAAACAAAATAAGAAAGAAAAACCCTAAATGTGACTCCTTAATTTGGAAAAGACGGTCTGGCGAAAAACCGGATCGGGTTCGGGGTCTGGTTACTTATCAGGAAGGTACGGTAAAGACCGTAGCACCCCTCTAAGCCCCTAAAATGGGTCTCTACTAATAAAATTGAGCAATCATAGCAATTAATTAGGAAATCAATGGATACCCAGAACTATCATGCACATATGAGAATCAGAATATGCATAGAGAATAACCAAAGTGGAAGTGGATGCGTACCTGTTCAGAAAACGGCACCGCGCTATCACAAAATATGGTTAGTGGACAAACGCAGGTTGATTATGTACATATCATGGAACATAACAGATCAATCACGCATGACAAATAAATCAATCAATTGATCAATCAATCATAAAATCACGTATGTGGGGCCCCCACTAAAGCCCGATCTATCTTGCACGAATTAGCCTCACAAATTCTATTATTCTGGAATTATGAAAATTGCATTCGTGCTTATGTAAAATCAAGAGAAAAAAAGATTATTTGAAACCCGAAGGGAATTAAAACTATTAGAGAGAAAATTGGATTTTCGAAATTTATTTGAAGATTGGAGTCTCGAAGATTGTTTGATAATTGGAGTCTCGAAAATTATTTGGAAATTGAATTTAAGAATTGAAATTTTGGAAATTAAATGAAGGTGGAAAGTGGAAATTAAATTCGAAAGTCAAAAAATTGGAATCATTTGAAGAAGGAATTTTTGAACTAAATAAATAGAATAAATGATAATGGTGAAAATAATAATGATTGAGTGAATACTAAAGAAAAGGGAATTTTGGAAATTAAATTTGGGAATCATGATTTTGATGAATTATTTAAAGATCGAATTTTAAAAAATAAACAAGCAAATGAATAAAATAATGATGATCAAATAAATTGATTTAAAAAAAACAAAGTTTCAGAAATTAGAATTAGATTTAGAAATCAGAATTTGGAAAGGTCATTTAAAGATTGAATTTTAAAGAAATTACGTCCAAAGTCGGAGTTTTGAAGAACTAAAAAAACGGAATGAAAAAAAAACAAAAAAATTTGAAAACTAAAACTTTAAGAGTCTTGATTATGACATGTAGGATAATAAAATAAAATAAAAGGAATGGGGCATGCAAAAGTGGCCGTGTATGGGCTGCCCAACAACTTTCCTTGGAAAATCCCACTTAGAAAACCAATATATAAAAAAATAATGCATGATAGGTTGACCTAGAAATATAACCTATTGTATATAAATCAACGTGTGGCTGGTGGCATTCTTCTCACCCTTCTTATCAAAGCCATAGGCAATGGCAGTTGCAATGAGCCCATTGAAAATACACATTCCATCAATGCCAGCAATGATGTCTTTCCGAAATGTGGAATTTTAGCAAACGAACACCATGGTGCTCCGTTTTGGGTGTAGCACATGCAAAGGTTCTCAAGCTGGTGTAGGGATGTGTCTCCATTATCAGTAAGAAAATGAGTTTAGTGGGTGTTGGGAGATGAAGACTTAGAGAGAGAAAGGGAATTGGTGGTGCAGTTAGGGAAGGTGGTGAGGTGAAGGTGCTGCAACGGGTATGATCATTGGAGGAAACGGGCATGATGAGTGGAATGGCCAGCCAGCAATGGGTACCGTGGGCATGAAAGAGGGTAAGATGGGTATGGAGGTTGAAAATGGAGCTGGGTGGAGGTGGCCTTGCGCATGGGGCTTCATGCATGCAAGTATGAAATGGATGTGGTGGTTAGGGAGAGAGAAAAGGTGGTGATGGGTTCATGGGGCTTGCTTCACAGGTGGGTTTTCTGGATGGACTTTCATCCAAGGATGCAACCAGCCAGTCAAAACAGCATTATTGAGGTGCTTCAGTGCATTGGACTCTACCCCTGGAACCTTCAGTCATGGCGCTTTCAAGCAAGAAACCCACAATTCTCTCCAAGCTCATTTGCCCTCCGGATGATCTGGGAGAGCTCCCCTCTAGCAGAAATGAACAAGAAGGCTTCTGAGTTTCTCCTCTCCTCTGTTTCTCTCCCTCCTCATGCTAACAAACAACTCCCTCTCTCACAGTCCGTATAACGAACAAGATCCAGAAACAGAGGTGGCCTCAACAATGAAAAATGCATGAAAACAGAGCATAAAAGCAAATAGAAAGGTTCTCAAAGGAGGCTTCACATCATGAGTCATCAGTGAACCTTCTTATTAGGTGAGAAAAACGGCATCAAATGCAAATATTGGAGGGGTTCTCGGGCATTTCACAATCACAATAGAAACAGAGCATTTTAAGATTGACGATGGCAAGCATGAATTCAAGGTTGTATCTCAACAAGCAACAATCCACCCCAAGCAAAACAACAAATATCCAAAATATCAACAAGAAAATGCAGAGGGATAGCTAGGATCCGAATCTAACAATAAACGAGAATACCTTTCTCCTGTAAAGCCCTGTTCAGCTTCAAACGCCTTAAATCCACCTCCAATGCCAACGAAACTGCTGAAACCGTGAAGCTATCTTCCTCTACCCTCCAAACATACCACTCCCCCCTCTCCTCGATCTCCAGAAAAGCCCCCAGATATCTCCTTTCTAAATGGCAGAAAAGCTCCCTAGCAATGGAAAAAGCTCCCCCTCAAAATCTCCCCCAGTGGCCAGGCAAGAGACCCCCCCTGCAACTGAAAAATCTCTCCTGTTTCTATCTTCCACAGCAAGCCACTCTGCCCGCTGCCACACGTCCCATCTGGTGGCTACCTTCATCATCAGCATGGCGTCTCTGCTCCTCTCCAACTGGGGGTCCCCTACCCCTTCTAACAATATAATGAAAATCCAAAAAAAAACAAACCTCCAGGGTTCTCACTACCAAGGGGGTCTACACTAATGTTTTTTTTAAAAAAATATTTTTTAAACTAAAAGTGCTTCGAACTTTAAATAAATAAAGAGATTTGAGAATATGATTTAAAACTAAAAAAGAAAAAAAAATTAAATGTTATATCTTCTGGTAAAACCTAAAAGATTCATGCACATCTAATAAGTTCCTATTGTATTCATTTTATATCATCCAAGAGTGCTAGAATTTCTAAGCTTCGTATAAAATTTAAAAATTGAGAATATCATTATTTATTAATAATTTTTTTTTAGAAAATATAGATGTTAATTAATATGGTTTATAACATTTCCTCTAAGATTATAATATTGATTGAGATGTCTTTGACTCATCATAAAAAATACAATAATTATATTAATTTGATTGACTAATTGACTCAAAAAATAGTTTTTTATTGTTTTTTTTTTTTTTTTTGAAAAAGGATCAAACTTCATAATAGAAAAAAAAAATGCTAATATTATAATTATGAGTTTTGACTATTCAATTTCTTTTCAAATGTAGCCCATAAAACAATAGGTTCTAGTTAATTCTTTTTTTCTTTTCAAATTTCTAGTTGAGATTTCTCAATTTGAAGAGAGCTGTTTTAAAGAAAACACCTTTGAATTAAGGATGGGGTTAAAAAAATGATTTCCAAAGAAAATGCCAATTGGGCTTGGGCCCTGACTCATGGATCTTAAGTTAAAGCTAGCTTCAGCCCTTTGGTTGCAGCACAGATTCTATCTTGTTGTGGTCTAAACTTGGGCCGTGAACAAATTGGCTCCCATACATGTTATAATAAAAACAAATACTAATTGAAAATAATCCATTCTATATATTTTGAAATATAAACAAGATTATTGTTCTTTCCTAATTAAGGTTCCTAAATAAATTGGGATGCGATGAAAAGACTAAATAGTTTTTTACAAAAGGATGGAGGACAACTCTTTTTAAAAAAAGGAACCAAAGGATTTAATTAAAGAAAGAGAGAGAAGGGTTCCCGATTAGGCAAACAAGAAAAATCAGCTTTTCTTTCCTATGGATTATCACATTTGAGTGTTGGCTTGAGAAAAAAGGTACTCCTTACCTTTGCCTTACATTGGTTGGGGATTGGAAGGTAGGAACAACAAATCGGTCAGTTGGAACCATGTCAATTGGAGGAATTGAATCATTTATTGGTTTGAACTTGAGGTCTCGCTCATCCAGATCCCTATTGGTGAGAAGACTAACCGTCATCCCAAAAAGTGATTAAGGGCAACTAAAGTAGAACATATGATGTTACCGCCTGTTTTATAAAAAATTGAAATGTATCCAAATGCCTTGTAACTCTTTAATATTTATTCATTAGCGTATGGTTTCCAAGATATGACAATTGCTTTTTGAGTTTAAAGTTACCATATTGATTGGAAAAATACTAAACAAATGACTATTGCATTATCACAAAACCAAAATAATAATAAGAATAATAAGAATAATAATAAAGAGGAAAAAGACATTATTTTAACTTTATAAACAAGATTCCCCTTGTATAATGACAATATAGATTATTTGCTAACATAAGAATATAAAAGCCATTTGTAATATGCAACACATAATAAAATGGGAGTGGAATGAATTAATTTCTTCTTACTCCTTGCCTACAAGTGCTCCTTTTAGACCTTCTGATCTTTTTGTGAATGTTCTCTTCAATAATCCAGACAAACCGTTTAGGTTTCCCAATTAAGAAAACGAGACACCCAAGAGACAACCCAATAACCAATCCACATCCATATCCCATCAATGTGATTTTCCAATCAAATTTTCCATCACACTCTGCATCAGTTTCTTTTGAAGGCTCTAGTGTTTCATCAATTGTGCATTTATTTGATAATGGAAATCCACATAGCCCCGAGTTCCCGTTGTATGAATCATTTCCAAATGTCTCAAACTGATTGCCTTGAGGTATAAATCCGGTGAGATTATTTTGGGAAAGATTCAAAACTTCAAGAAATGTCAAACTTGTTAATTCTTGAGGAATTTTCCCCATGAGCTTGTTTGAAGAGAGGTCCAATGATTCAAGCAACTTCAAATTTCCAAAAGATGGTGGAATATGTCCTCCAAGGTTGTTATGAGACAAATTGAGCCCTCGAAGTGAATTAAGATTTCCAATGGACTTGGGAATCTCTCCTTGGAATTTATTGCTTGATAAATCAATTGTTGTGAAAGTATTCAAGATTTTCACAAATTCAATCTCCAACCCCTTGATTGTCACCATTACAGAATCTTGATAATAACCGTCCCCCATATATTTTCTTTTCGTGTTGCCTTGATCAGCATTCATTGTCGCTTTCAAACTTCTCAAATACACTTCAGGCAAGTCACCCTCAAAATCATTGTGAGCAAGATCAATGATTCTTAGGCTCATGAATGGGGATTTGATTTTGGAACGCCCTATATGACCATGGAAACTATTAGAGCGCAAAATAAGAACTTGCAACTTTGGAAGAGTTCCCAACCAATGGGGAAATGTATCATTTATCTCATTATTCCCAAGGTCTAGAACTTCAAGTTTTCGACAAATGATCAAAGATCGAGGTACTCGGCTTTCAAATTGATTATCGTTGAAGTCAAGATTCCTGATAGCATTGCCCTTTAAAAATGTTTGAGGAATGATGCCATGAAATCGATTCTTTCGTAAATTCAAAACAGAGAGATCTTTGCTAAAATTCCCCAAACAATGAGGAAGCATGCCACTCAAGTTGTTGTTAGACAAATCAAGAACTCCCATGGAACTCACTTTGCAAATCAACGGTGAGATTTCTCCGCTCAATTTGTTATAGGAGACTGAAAAGAAAAATGTAGAATTTGGAGGAATTGGAAGTGGTCCTTGCAGCAAGTTGGAATGAAGATCTAGAATTTGCATATTTTTCCATGGAAGCATCTCAAACCCACTTATGATGTTATAAGAGAGATTCAAGTACAACAGTGTATCCTTTCCCATATTCCATGACCATATTCCACTAATGTTATTGTTTGAAAGGTCTAGACTCTCAATATGGGGTAAAATGGAGTTGGAATTGCTAGAGGTGGTCAATGAGAGCATGTTGTTTGAAAGATCAACCTCAGTGAGGTTTCTAAGTTTTCCAAAGTTGCTTGTCTCCAAAACGCCATTGAAGTTATTTGAGTAAAGATAGAGAAATTCAAGGTTTGCAAGCTTAAATATTGAACTTGGAATTGGCCCATGTAACTCATTCATGCTCAAATCAATATACTCTAATGAATCAAATTGGAATTCACCAATATGAGCAGTGAGTTTTTTATGACTGAGATCTAAATTCACCAATGATGGCAGAGTATACAATCGAGATGGTATTGTCCCATTGAACAAGTTATTAGAGAATCTTAAGTTTTAAAGGTTTGTTAGATTTCCAATTGATGGTGGAAGCTGACCACTAAAATTGTTGCTAAAAAGGTATAAAGACCTTAAAGACTTTAGATTGCCAATTGAAGTAGGGATGGACCCTAAGAATTCGCAATTGGAGAGATCCAAAGTCTGTAAAGACTTTAGATTACCAATTGAAGTAGGGATGGACCCTGAGAATTCGCAATTGGAGAGATCCAAAGTCTGTAAAGACTTTAGATTGCCAATTGAAGTAGGAATGAACCCTAAGAATTCGCAACCGGAGAGATCCAAAGTCTGTAAAGACTTTAGATTGCCAATTGAAGTAGGAATGAACCCTGAGAATTCGCAACCGGAGAGATCCAAAGTCTGTAAAGACTTTAGATTACCAATTGAAGCAGGAAGCTCTCCACTCAAATTTGTGAATGATAAATCCAACTCTATGAGGGAATTTTTCTCACTGAATCGTGGGAAGTTTCCATTGAGATCATTATTTCCTTCTAAGTTGAGAACCTCGAGTTTCGGAAGATGAATTTCATGGTTAGAGAATCTCCCATGCAATCCACACCAAGAGAGATCTAATGATATCAAAGAAGACCGATTTAGCAAGGAATTAGGAAAAACTGAAGAGATGGAAATACCTCTAAGGTGAAGCTTCTGCAATTTGGTTAAATTTTGAACCAGAGAATTGAAGCCATGCAGGGCAAATTCTGCGTCAAAATTCCAAGAGAGATCAAGTGAAACCAAGTTGGAGAGGTGAGAGATTTCTGGTGAAATTAGGCCTGAAAATCCAGAGTTAGAGAGATTGAGATGCGTCAAGCTTGAGAACCGACCAAACCCAATTGAAACAGAGGAGTAATTGAAGTCATTGGAAGCAAGGTTGAGCCTTCGCAGGTGAGGAAAGAGGAAGAGGGTACTATTGGAATGGATGATGCCAAAGAGCCAGCTGCAACTGAGGTCCAACCCAATTATATGGTCTGTCACCCAATCACATGTGACCCCATCCCATGAGCAGCAATCACTACCCTTCTTCCAAGACTCTGTTTTGGGATAAGAAGTGATGCCATCGGAATCACAATCCCAAGAACTGGAATTATCAATAGAAAAGGATTGCTTAAGGTGGAGCAGAGCAAGAGCCTGCCGATGCGAGCATAGTTTGGTGGAATTAGAGAAAGAGAAAGAGGAGGAAAGAAGCTGAGATGACGAGAGGAAGAAAAGAAAACAGATGAGGAGGAGTTTAGACATCATTCTTCCCAAAGCAATCGAGAGAAAGTGATGAGATGAGAGAAATGATGATGATTACACTCCAATTTATATGCAAATGATTCACTGTAGAATGATAATGTTTTGATCATCTTTCACAACATCGTGTGAAAGCCTCCATCCACCTCTTTTTTATAATATTAAAGTAAAACAAAAAGGTTCATGAGAAAGCATGAACCATTGACTTAGGGTCAACAATGAAAAATGGTTTCTTAAGCTGGCCCACAAGAAGTCGAGTCTTCGGTTTCACGGAATTAGAGAAAGATGAGGAAATTAATAACTTGGGAGAAAATAGAATAGAGTAGCATGAGAGGGCACAGTTGGAATTTCCTGCATATCAATTACTATGACCCAAAGAGCTTGGCTTCTATGACTCAATATGGTTATGGCTGAATTTGCAAGGTTAAAGTAGAATAATAATGTTTTATTGATCAAATAAATGAAGGGGGAAACTCAAACCAAAGCGTTCGGTTTTCTGACCATTTTGTTTATCATAAAAGAGAAATAAAATACATATTTTTATTGTTTGGTTTAAATAAAAAAATAAAAAATTTTAAAAATAATTTTTAGGTTGTGTTTGGTTTATAAAAAGTATTAAAGAAAATACTAAGAAAAATAAAAGGAAATAAGAAATGACATAAAATTAAAAAAAGAAAATAAATTTAAAGGTGATAAATTACTTTATTCTTTTTTTCTCCGGTTATCTAAAAATTGTAAAAACAAATACAAATATTCATAACTTTGACCACCAATAGTAGATGAAAAAGCAAGGAAATGAGCAGGAAATTATATTTATTTTTTATTTTATTTTTTTTATTCACCTTTATTGTAAAATAAAATATTTTAAATTTTATTTTTCTCTTTTCTTTATTCCTTTTAAATTTAATACCATCCTATGGTAATAATTAAGTGGTAAAAGAAAATAATTTAATATTAATTATTTAGTTTAATTTAAATTTTCAAAAAAAAAACAATTCAAATTATTAAAATATTCCTATCTTTTCAAATTTGCATTTTTTTGTGAAAGGTAAAAGAGAAGAAAAACAAATTTTGAAAAATATGTGAACAAACTTATTAATAAATTTATTTCTTTTTTATTTAAAATCATAATATTATTAACACATTCACCCACCATAAATAAAACCGTGTGGGGACCTTCTTTTCTATGAGTCATAAATTCATAGAAACTTCCTTTCTTTCATTTTTCAACCATTTGCCTTTTGACCTTCTTTTCTAGTAATCATGAATGCATAGAAATTTCCCTTCTTCCGTTTTTCACATTTCTTGACTTTGACTTCTGTGAATCAATAGAATGACAACACTTTCTAAGAGTTTGCAACACTATAAAAATATATTTCTTTTCTAAAGCATCTTTTGTAATAAATAAATAAATAAATCATCTTCCAAAATTATCAATTGATTCTTCTAAATAATTAATTTAAAGAGAAAATTTATATCTATTAACTTAAAGATAGTGATCGGCTACTAATTACATTAATAGTAAACTTATGAAACTCTGACCAATCAATTCCCTCTTAAGACCATAAAAAATCCATGAAAAATTAGATTAAGGATTTTAGTTACTCGAAAATATCCTAATTCATGATATTGTTAGTTTACACTATTGTACTTGTGGCCTCTAGCCAAATAAATAATGTGACGAGTAAGAACCCATTCCGAAGTGATTTTATAAAGTGTTTCTAACATTTTTAATATAAAAATTTTGAAGTAATAAAAATATTAAAAGTGTTTTTTAAAATTACTGTCAAACGAGTTCTAAATCTGGAAACAATTATATAGATTCTTGCCACTTTGGTGATTAAAGAATATAGTTAAAAAGTAATTAGTGTAAATTAATTATTTTATTTGAAAAGTGATATATTAGTAAAGAAAGTATGATAAATAAAAAAAGAATAAAAAACAAAATTGTATTTGAATGAAGTGGAGTATCTTTTTCAGATTTGCCATGTTTTCTTCTTGATCATCTTTCCACAAAACCGTGTGGAAGCATCAACCATTGACTTGGCGTCAATAATGAAAAATGATAAAGGAAAGGGAGAATTGTGTTTTGGGCCAGCTAGGCCCAAAAATTAATAAAAGATCCTCCAAACACCTATAATTGATTGTAAGGATATAAGATTGTAATAGACAAAAATACTCTTTTTTACTTACACCCATCATTTTGTCTTTATACCACCACTCTTTACATGCCCCATCCATAAAATTCTCATTTATTTAATTATTTTTTTTATTTTTTAATATTTTTTAAACTCCTTTAAAAATAATTGAAAAATCAACATTATTTTATATTTTTAAATTATAAATAAATAAAAATTATATTAATGATTCAAAAATTATTTTGGAACATACTTTTGAAAAAAATATTAATTTAAATGAATAAAATTTATTTTTTACATTTTACAAGTAAATAAGTTAATTATTAAAACACTATTTAAAATAAATATATTTACTATTTTTTTTCTTTTATACGAAAAGGTATTTTAAAGTTTATTTTTTTATTATTATAAAATAAAAAGTTTAAAGTTTTTTTTTTAATCTTTTTCTTTCCATAGTTTAATAATTTTTTGAACATAGACTTTTGTAATAAGTTATATGAATGTTCCAAATTTGTTTATTAAGGAATTTTTTTAATGATTTGAATTAATTGAAAATTTATTGAAATGAGAAAAAAGAAAAAGAGAGAAAGAGGATAGATGAAGAGTTTTTATTTTAAATATCCAACTAAAATGTTTTCGTATTTAGAAATGGATTATATCAATACATAGTATAGTAGAGATTGATTTTTTTCTCATACAAAAGGGTTAAATAATATGTTTACTCATTTTAAATAAAAACAAGTAGTTAAAAATTATATAGATTATGTTTGAGTTTGGTTTTAAAATATTTTTTATAGTTTTTATTATTTTTTTATTTTTAAAAATTATTTTTATTTTCTATATTGTCTCTTTTTGAAAATACATTTAATTAAAAAAATGAAAAATATTTTTAAAAATGAAAATTGAAGACCTTGTTTAATACTAAGATAATAAAAAGAATTAAATTTCATTTATTAATTATTCTTTTTTATTTTTAAAATATAATATGTTCACAATTAAATAAAGGAATCGGTCAATTGTATATTTTTTTCACAAAAATGTAATATGTTCATAAAAAAATTGGATTGAAGTTTTTCATCATTTTTTTAATCAAACTACTAGAATCATGTTTAATACAAATATAGGCATATATGCACTACGGGAATATGAAATTTGTGTCACTATACAAGAGTATTTACTAACTGTATAAGGGAAATGTACTAAGTGTACAAGTAGGACTTTTCTTAATTGTACGGTAATTTTAAAAAGTTATGCTTAAATTATTGTAGTATAAGAACTTATTACAAATATATGGTAGTTTTTGCCACATAGGAGAGAGGAGAGAGGGTGAAGAGAGAGGGAGAGAGGAAAGAGGAGAGAGGAGAGAGGGTGGACCGGGCTTTTCATAAAGGGAACATATAAAGGGAACTCGTCTCTTGAAGAGACGAGTTCCATACAAAATATATATATATATACTAAAAAATTTCCAAATAAAAAAAAAAAAAAAAAGCAAAAGAACTCGTCTCTTCAAGAGACGAGTTCCATGGAAATAATTTTTTTTTTTTAAATATATTTTTTATTTAAAAAAAATTTCCAAATAAAAAAAAAAAAAAAAAAGGAAAAGGAACTCGTCTCTTGAAGAGACGAGTTCCATGGAAAAAAAAATTTTTTTTTTTAAAAATATACTTTTTATTTAAAAATAATTTCCAAAACAAAAGGAACTCGTCTCTTCAAGAGACGAGTTCCATGGAAAAAAAAATTTAAAAAGGAACTCGTCTCTTGAAGAGACGAGTTCCATGGAAAAAATTTTTTTTAAAAAAAAAAAATATATTTTTTATTTAAAAAAAATTTCCAAATAAAAAAAAAAAAAAAAGCAAAAGGAACTCGTCTCTTTCAAGAGACGAGTTCCATGGAAATTTTTTTTTTTTTTAAATATATTTTTATTTAAAAAAATTTCCAAATAAAAAAAAAAAAAAAAAAAAAAGGAACTCGTTTCTTGAAGAGACGAGTTCCATGGAAATTTTTTTTTTTTTTTAAATATATTTTTTATTAAAAAAAATTTCCAAAAAAAAAAAAAAGCAAATGGAACTCGTCTCTTCAAGAGACGAGTTCCATGAAAAAAATTTTTTTTTTTAAAAAAAATATATTTTTTATTTAAAAAAATTTCCAAATATAAAAAAATAAAAAATAAAAAAAAAAGCAAAAGGAACTCGTCTCTTGAAGAGATGAGTTCCATGGAAATTTTTTTTTTTTTTTAAATATATTTTTTATTTAAAAAAATTTCCAAATAAAAAAAAAAAAAAGCAAAAAGGAACTCGTCTCTTCAAACGAGTTCCATGGAAATTTTTTTTTTTTTTATAAATATATTTTTTATTTAAAAAAATTTCCAAATAAAAAAAAAATATAAAAAAATAAAAAATAAAAAAAAGCAAAAGGAACTCGTCTCTTGAAGAGATGAGTTCCATGGAAATTTTTTTTTTTTTTTAAAATATATTTTTTATTTAAAAAAATTTCCAAATAAAAAAAAAAAAAAAGCAAAAAGGAACTCGTCTCTTGAAGAGACGAGTTCCATGGAAATTTTTTTTTTTTTTTAAATATATTTTTTATTTAAAAAAATTTCCAAAAAAAAAAAAAAAAAGCATTCCATGGGAATTTTTTTTTTTTAAATATATTTTTTATTTAAAAAAATTTCCAAATAAAATAAAAATATAAAAAAATAAAAAATAAAAAAAAGCAAAAGGAACTCGTCTCTTGAAGAGATGAGTTCCATGGAAAATTTTTTTTTTTAAAAAATATATTTTTTATTTAAAAAAATTTCCAAATAAAAAAAAAAAAAGCAAAAAGGAACTCGTCTCTTGAAGAGACGAGTTCCATGGAAATTTTTTTTTTTATTTTAAATATATTTTTTATTTAAAAAAATTTCCAAAAAAAAAAGCATTCCATGGGAATTTTTTTTTTTTAAATATATTTTTTATTTAAAAAAATTTCCAAATAAAAAAAAAAAAAAAAGCAAAAGAACTCGTCTCTTTAAGAGACGAGTTCATGGAAATTTTTTTTTTTTTTTAAATATATATTTTATTTAGAAAAAATTTCCAAAAAAAAAAATAATAATAAAGCAAATGGAAATGGAAAAAAAAAAAAAATTTTTTAAAAATATATTTTTATTTAATTTTTTTTTTAAATATATTTTTTATTTAAAAAAATTTCCAAATAAAAAAAAAAAAAAAGCAAAAGGAACTCGTCTCTTGAAGAGACGAGTTCATGGAAAAAAAAATTTTTTTTTTTAAATATATTTTTTATTTAGAAAAAATTTCCAAAAAAAAAATTAATAATAAAGCAAATGGAACTCGTCTCTTGAAGAGACGAGTTCCATGGAAAAAAAAAAAAAATTTTAAAAAATATATTTTTTATTTAAAATTTTTTTTTAAAAAAATATATTTTTTATTTAAAAAAAATTTCCAAATAAAAAAAAAATTAATAAAAGCAAAAGGAACTCGTATGGAATTTTTTTTTTTTTTTAAATATATTTTTTATTTAAAAAAAAGTTCCAAATAAAAAAATAAAAAATAAAAAATAAAAAAAAAGCAAAAGGAACTCGTCTCTTGAAGAGACGAGTTCCATGAAATTTTTTTTTTAAATATATTTTTTATTTAAAAAAAAGTTCCAAAAAAAAATATAAAAAAAATAAAATAAAATAAAATAAAGCAAAAGGAACTCGTCTCTTGAAGAGACGAGTTCCATGGAAATTTTTTTTTTTTAAAAAAAAAAATTTCCAAATAAAAAAAAAAAAAAAATTTCCATCTCGTCTCTTGAAGAGACGAGTTCCTTTTGCATTTTTATTTTTTATTTTTTTTTATTTGGAAATTTTTTTAAATAAAAAATATTTTTTTTTTTAAAAAAAAAAAAATTTCCATGGAACTCGTCTTCAAGAGACGAGTTCCATTTGCTTTTTTTTTTTTATTTGGAAATTTTTTTAAATAAAAATATATTTTAAAAAAAAAAAAAAATTTTCCATGGCGTCTCTTCAAAACGAGTTCCTTTTGCTTTTTTTTTTTATTTGGAAATTTTTTTTAAATAAAAAATATATTTTAAAAAAAAAAAAAAAAAAATTTCCATGGAACTCGTCTCTTCAAGAGACGAGTTCCTTTTGCTTTTTTTATTTTATTTTTTTTTATTTAGAAATTTTTTTAAAATAAAAAATATATTTTTTTTAAATAAAAAATATATTTTTTTTAAAAAAATATATATTTTAAAAAAAAAAAAAAATTTCCATGGAACTCGTCTCTTGAAGAGACGAGTTCCTTTTTTTTTATTTGGAAATTTTTTTTAAATAAAAAATATATTTAAAAAAAAAAAAATATTTCCATGGAACTCGTCTCTTCAAGAGACGAGTTCTTTTGGTTTTTTTTTTTTTTTTTTATTTGGAAATTTTTAATATATATATATATATATATATATATATATATATATATTGTATGGAACTCGTCTCTTCAAGAGACGAGTTCCCTTTATATGAAAACACCATTTCCCGGAATTCCCTCCACCCTCTCTCCTCTCTCCTCTTTCCTTTCTCCCCATCTCTTCACCTTCTCTCCTCTCTCCTCTCTCCTATGTGGCAAAAACTACCATATATTTGTAATAAGTTCTTATACTACAATAATTTAAGCATAACTTTTTAAAATTACCGTACAATTAAGAAAAGTCCTGTACAAGTAGTGTATAAGATTACCATTTATAAAAGATTTCAATCTATTTTGAACCACTCCTTTATTTTCCTTGTCACCCACAAATTGCATACTCATGTCATGCACTTTATTTAACTCCCATATGGAAATTCCGATACTTTCCCCAATAATGATGTTTGGGAAAAAAAAAAAAAAAACTAACCCTAATTCATCCATCCTTTTATTAGTTAAATCATTAGAAATATGGTTAACACACCTACATGGACATATTATTTAGGATAGATATATTGTACAATGGTATTACACTAATTGTACAAGGGAAATGTACTAAGTGTACAAGGAAAATGTACTAAGTGTACAAGGGTGTACAAGACTACCATCTATAAAAAAATTTAATCGATTTTGAATCACTTTTTTATTTTCCTTGTCACCCATAGATTGCATACCTACTTCATGCAATTTATTTAACTTTCACATGAAAATTTCGATGCTTTTCTTAGTAATAATGTTTGGGGAAAAAAAAATTAATCATAATTCATCCACCGTTTTGTTAGCCAAACCATTAGAAATAAGATTAATATATCTATGTGAACACACAACTTAAGAGGGATATATTGCACCATTGTACAATGATGTTACACTAATTGTACAAGGGAAATGTACTAAGTGTACAAGGGAAATATACTAAGTGTACAAGAGTGTACAAGGCTACCATTTGTGAAAGATTTTAGTCTATTTTGAATCATTTCTTTATTTTTTTTTTGTTACCCATAAATTATTTATGAAATTTGCACTATTATATAAGGGTGTTATACTAACTATAAAAGAGTATTCCACTCACTGTGTAAGGCAATGTACTAACTGTATGGGGTAAATGTACTAATTATACAAGGGTGTACAAGGTTTATCTTTTATGCAAGATTTTAATCAATTCTGAACTTTTTTTTTTCTTGTCATCTAAGGATTGAACACTTTTCCCCCACACATTCCTTCACCTAAAAATTGTTTTAATTTGAAATTTTAAATTTTATCACCCAAAATTTGTAATTGCATATTTCATTTAAGTAGTTTTAACAATATTTTTTCTTACAACATTTACATCCTATATAAAGGAAAATTAACCATAATATTTAGGTATTACCTTTTTTTTTTTTTTGTGAAATCAAATTAATATAAATGGATAACACATTAATGTCATTGTTTCAAATAACTTAAGACAATATAAACAACATATAATAACTGTTGAGGAAAAATTATGAATATTTTTTTACCAAACTATGTCATTTAGATCTTCTCTACCAAAATTAAAACATAGGAAATAAAATTAAAATTAATCACATTTAAAATGTTTATTACAAGTAAACCGAATGAAATATATATTTTTACTATTTTACCTTTATAAACATAATGTTAGCAGATATTAAAAAAAAAAAAATCATATTTAAATAGAATTAAAAAGGATAAAAAATTATCTTTGTAACATTTGTAATTTTTTTTTAATAAAAAATCATTAATTTAAATTATCAAGTTAATTTAAAATATTTTTTTTTGTAATTATAGTTTTAAAGATTCTACGATTTTTATATTATTACTTTTAATTTATTTTCTTTGATTTTTTATTTTAAATTTCATCTAAACTTGTTTTTTCTTACATTTATATGTTTTCTATTATATCCTTATTTAAAGTGATTTTCATCTAATTTGTATTCCATTATATTCTCTTTTCAATTTTAATGTGTTGTTATACCTCTTTACATAACAAAAGATTTTATTATTTTTCATCTACAAAACTTTATACAAAAGATATCATGTACGAGGAAAAAAAATAAAAAAAGAGAAAATTATGATATAATTTACATACACATCTCTTAATATGATACATTTGCTTGACTTAATGACATCATGCTTTAATAATTTAAATCATGTCAAGTCCACATCTATTTTAGATTTAAAAAGGCATTTGAATATTTTTCAAATTATTAAGTTATAATACATTATTCAATTAAAAATTAATTATCACCATTAGTTAAAAGATGATCATATTACAAAATAATATATTAAAACAATATCAATGTATTGTCCAAAAAATAGAGAAAATGTTCAAATAATTGACTACAACCTTAAAGATATTTATATATATATATATTGGATAAAAAAGAATAATAATATTTTTTAAGGTGTTTAAAAATTATTTATTATATATTTTGTAAGTTTAAAAAAAATATTTTAAGATTAATTTACATGTCCCACCTATTAATATGTGAGAGAAAAAGATAAGGTGAATGATGAAAGAGAGGGGGAAAAGAAGAATGAAAGAGAGTGGGAAGTTAATTGTTTTCTTTTTCTTGTTGACAATAAAGGGCATTTTCGGAAAATTAAATGTTTTATATCTTTCTTTTCAATTTGTAGACTTTCTTTAGGTGTTGGGTTTAAATATGAAACTGATGAGGATCTTTTATCAATTTTTGGGCCTAGTTGGGCCCAAAACACAATTCTTCCTAAAGGAAATATCTTGAGAAAATATCAAGGTAAGAAAATGAAAAGAGATAAAAAAAATGATAGATTTAAATATGATAAATTATTTTTATATTATTCTTTAAACTCATTTCACTTTTTTTTTCTTCTATATAAAGATTACATGATTTAAAAATAAATAAATCTATAATTAATTTTAATTATATTTATTTTCTCTTATATATATTTTTATAATAAACAAACATCAGAAAATCAATTTTTTTAACGTTTTTTTCTCTTATATTTATTATATTTAATTATAAATTAAACCTTGTTTGATGCCCATTACAAGTATGAAAAGTTGGCTAGTGAATTGGATTGAGAAAACTCAAAAACAGAGAGAATACTAAAATT
Source organism: Vitis amurensis (assembly GCA_037355405.1). NCBI lineage: Eukaryota > Viridiplantae > Streptophyta > Magnoliopsida > Vitales > Vitaceae > Vitis > Vitis amurensis. Next base: position 38,016,187 of record CM074693.1, read on the forward strand.
AGACTAGCAATTGTATACTAGTGTGATGACGGTACCAATTGCCTGCCATTGAATTGAATCGGGTTGGCACAGGTCAACTCAATAGGCCCAATAAGACGTGTGCAGTTTGGGATGGACTGAGCTTTGAATCATGTTCTAGGCCCAAATCCACCTATCCCCTCAAACTTGCTCAATCCAAATGCGTTTGTTTTCGTCTTATAAATCTAATCAAAATTAGAAAATGCGAACCACCTATAGATTTAATCACAACGAACACGCAAATAAGAAATATTAATATTTATTTATTTATTAAAAAAATAGAGGAAGTAAATAAATTAAAAAAAAAATGAAAATAAAGCATGTGGCAGTAGTGTGGACCCCCCAATCAAGATTGTGTACATTTGGCCTTTTTTTAAAATTTACAATTGAAGCTGAGTTTAATAATAAATAAAAGAGACATGGTGATCAGTTGACTTTTTATATAATAAAAATAAATGTTGAAAATTAATTTTATTGGATTAAATTTCTATACATATTAGATAAAAATGTGAATGAAAATGGATTCAATTTTTTTTATTTTATTTACAAAATAAAATTTGTTATCAATTTCTTAATAGTAAAGATATTAATTATTTTTTTTTTAAGGATAGGTTTACTTGTTTTATGAGTGAAAATAATATTTTTAAGGGAGAATTGTGTTTTGGGCCCAACTGGGCCCAAAAATTAAGATTTGGTCCTCCAATCACTCATATTTAAGTCCAAGGATATGAGATAATAATTGACAAAAATACCCACTAGACTCATTTTTGTCTTTAATATTCCAATACATGCTTCCTATTACCCAAGTTATTACATCTATGATCTATCATGCATTTATGTTGCAACCTACGTGGCAATGATTTTAGTTTCAGATTTTTTAAATAATTATTTAAATAGAAAGTGAAAATAAAAATAAACTTTATTATTATAAGGCCACAAAATATCATTGGGTTTTTTTCTATCAAAATAAATATCAAAATTTTATTTCTTCTAATTAATAATGAATAATACATTTTTAAAAAGTTATGATAAATAACAACATTTTTATTAAATAATCAAGTATTATATTTTTAAAATCACACTATTCATAACAAATTAATAACATTTATTTATTTATTTTGAGAAAAAGATACGAGTATAAATTCATGAATATTAGAAACAAATTTCCGAAATCACCAACTTTTAAAAATGAATATTAGAATTTATATTTTTTTTATTAAAATCAATAATACTGTTTTAAAAAATTATAATGCATACTAATATTTTTAGAATAAATATTAATATTTTAAAATGGTAAGAGATAAATATAAAATGAATGAATATTAGTTTGTTTATATGAATAATTAAAAAAAAATATGTGCTTTTTCTTTATTGATTTTGTGCACTATCTTCAACCTTATTTATTAAAGTCAGATTGATTGAAAAATGTTAAATTATTTAATTTATTTATGTTTTTTTTTCTTCAAATATCTATAGCAATTATAGAATTGATTTAAATATTTAACATATATCACTAACAATGATATTCTTTCAAATGAAAAGATATCAAGTGGTCCTTTCGGAAATTTTTCTTTTCCATAATGTGATAGTTGACATTTCTCAATAACATATATTTAAAAAATGATTTTCAATGAAATATCAATTGAGCTTTGGTTGCAATGGTTATGCCTTGTCGTGGTCTAAACTTGGCCTGGTCGTGGCTACTACACATGTTTTAATCAAATAAAATACTAGTTGTTATAATTTACCCATACATATTTAATATAAACAAATTATTGTTCTTTCCCTATATAATAATAAAGTATGAATTATTGAAAAAAGGTGGTGTTTGGAAACACTTTTTGTCTTTTGTTTTTTGTTTTTAAACTCTTCTATAAAATCTCGTCATTTTTTTAACAAGAGAGGAGATTTATCTTATATTTTCTAAAAGATTTTTTTAAATTTTAAAAACTTTGTGTTCTTAAATTAAAAAAAAAATAATTAAAAAGTAGTTTTGAAAACATAATGTAAGTCCTACTGGTATAAAAGTTTTGTTTTTTAAAAGAATAAAAATTAGAAGTATGTCCAAATTCCTACTAAGTCTTTAATATCCATTAGTGTTTGATTAATTTCTAAGATAGAGAAATTGCTATTTGATGAATTTTAAGTTATCATGTTGATTGGAAAAATATTGAACCTAACTGTTGCATTGTCACAAAAAAAAAAAAAAAACAAACATTATTTTTATTTTACAAACAATATTACACTTTTATAATAACAAGTAGATCATTTGCTGACAAATGTAAAATCCATTTATAATATGTAGCACAAAATACAATGCGGTTGGAATATGCTACTTTCTTCTTGCTCCTCTTCTACAAGTACCTTTTTTAGACCTTGTGATCTTCTTGTGAATGTTCTCTTCGACCATCGTTGTCAACCATTTAGGTTTCCAAATTAAGAAAATGTGACACCCAAGAGATAACCCAATCATCAATCCACATCCATATCCCATCAATGTGATTTTCCAATCAAATCCACCATCAAACTCTGCATCCGCTTCCTTTGAAGACTCCGGTGTTTCATCAATTATGCATTTCTTTGACAATGGAAATCCACACAACCCTGAGTTCTCATTGTATGAATCATTTCCAAAAGTGTTAAACTGATTACCTTGAGGTATAAATCCAGTAAGATGGTTTTGGGAAAGATTCAAAACTTCAAGAAATGTCAAACTTGTTAATTCTTGAGGAATTCTCCCAATGAGCTTGTTTGAAGAGAGGTCTAATGATTCAAGCAACTTCAAATTCCCAAAAGATGATGGGATATGTCCTGCAAGGTTGTTATGAGACAAATTGAGCCCTCGAAGTGAATTAAGATTTCCAATGGACTTGGGAATCTCTCCTTGGAATTTATTGCTTGATAAATCAATTGTTGTGAAAGTATTCAAGATTTTCACAAATTCAATCTCCAACCCCTTGATTGTCACCATTACGGAATCTTGATAATACCTGTCCCCCATATATTTTCTTGTCATGTTGCCTTCATCTACATTCATTGTCGCTTTCAAACTTCTCAAATACATTTCAGGTAAGTCACCCTCGAAATCATTGTGAGCGAGATCAATGATTCTTAGGCTCATAAATGGGGATTTGATTTTGGAACACCCTATATGACCATGGAAACTATTAGAGCGCAAAACAAGAACTTGCAATTCTGGGAAGAGTTCCCAACCAATGGGGAAATGTATCATTTATCTTATTATTCCCAAGGTCTAGAACTTCAAGTTTTCTACAAATGATCAAAGATCGAGGTACTGAGCCTTCCAATTGATTATCGTTGAAGTCAAGATTCCTGATAGTATTGCCCTTTAAAAATGTTTGAGGAATGATGCCATGAAATCGATTCCTTCGTAAATTCAAAACAGAAAGATCTTTGCTAAAATTCCCCAAACAATGAGGAAGCATGCCACTCAAGTTGTTATTAGACAAATCAAGAATTCCCATGGAACTCGCTTTGCAAATCAATGATGAGATTTCTCCACTCAATTTGTTATGGGATACTGAAAAGAAAAATGTAGAATTTGGAGGAGTTGGAAGTGGTCCTTGCAACAAGTTGGAATGAAGATCTAGAATTCCTATATTTTCCCATGGAAACGTCTCAAACCCACTTATCGAGTTGTAAGAGAGATTCAAGTAATATAGTGAATTCTTTCCTATATTCCATGTCCATATTCCACTAATCTTGTTGTTTGAAAGGTCTAGGTTGTCAATGTTGGGTAAAATGGAGTTGGAATTGGCAGAGGTGATCAATGAGAGCATGTTGTTTGAGAGATCAAGTGAAGTAAGGTTTCTAAGTTTTCCAAAGTTGCTTGTCTCCAAAACACCACTCAAGTTATTTGAATAAAGATAGAGAAATTCAAGGTTGGCAAGCTTAAATATTGAACTTGGAATTGACCCATGTAACTCATTCATGCTCAAATCAATATACTCCAATGAATCAAATTGGAATTCACCAATATGACCAGTGAGTTTGTTAAGGCTGAGATCTAACCTCACCAATGATGCCAGAGTGTACAACCCGGATGGTATTGTCCCGGTGAACAAGTTATCATAGAATCTTAAGTCCTGAAGGTTTGTTAGATTGCCAATTGAAGTAGGGATGGATCCTGAGAATTCGCAATTGGAGAGATCCAAAGTCTTTAAAGACTTTAGATTGCCAATTGAAGTAGGTATGGACCCTGAGAATTTGCAATAGGAGAGATCCAAAGTCTGTAAAGACTTTAGATTGTCAATTGAAGTAGGGATGGACCCTGATAATTCGCAATAAGAGAGATCCAAAGTCTGTAAAGACTTTAGATTGCCAATTGAAGTAGGGATGGACCCTGAGAATCCGCAATTGGAGAGATCCAAAGTCTGTAAAGACTTTAGATTGCCAATTGAAGTAGGGATAGACCCTGAGAATTGGCAATAGGAGAGATACAAAGTTTGTAAGGACTTCAGATTGCCAATTGAAGTAGGGATGGACCCTGAGAATTTGCAATAGGAGAGATCCAAAGTCTGTAAAGACTGTAGATTGCTAATTGAGGCTGAAATCTCTCCACTCAAATTTGTGTATGATAAATCTAACTCCATGAGGGAATTGTTCTCACTGAATCTTGGGAAGTTTCCACTGAGATCATCATTTCCCCATAAGTAGAGAACCTCGAGTTTTGGAAGGTGAATGTCATGGTCAGGGAATCTCCCATGCAATCCACAGTCAAAGAGAACTAATGATATCAAAGAAGACAGATTTAGCAAAGAATTAGGAAAAACTGAAGGGGTGGAAATACCTCCAAGGTGAAGCTTCTGCAATTTGGTTAAATTTTGAACCAGAGAATTGAAGCCATGCGGGGCAAATTCTGCTTCATAATTCCCGGACAGATCAAGTGAAACCAAGTTGGAGAGATGGAAGATTTCAGGTGCAATTTTTCCAGAAAATACAGAGTAGGAGAGATTGAGATGCATCAAGGTTGAGAAGCGGCCAAACCCAGCTGAAACAGAGGAGTAATTGAAGTCATTGGAAGCAAGGTTGAGCCTTCGCAGGCGAGGAAAGAGGAAGAGGGTACTATTGGAATGGATGATGCCAAAGAGCCAGCTGCAACTGAGGTCCAGCCCAATTACATGGCCTGTCACCTTATCACATGTGACCCCATCCCATGAGCAGCAATCACTACCCTTCTTCCAAGACTCTGTTTTGGGATAAGATGTGACACCATATCTATCGCAATTCAAAGAACTGGAACTGTTGATAGAAAATGATTGCTTAAGCTGGAGCAAAGTAAGGGTCTGATGATGAGGGCACAGTGGTTTAGTGGAATTAGAAAAAGATGAGGAAAGAAGCTGAGAGCATGAGAGGAAGAAAATAACACAGAGGAGGAGTTTAGACATCATTCTACCCAAAAGCAATTGAGAGAGTGAGGTGGGATGAGAGAAATGGTGATGAGTATTTCTTCACTTTATATGAAAATGATTCACTCTAACTTTACCCTACTCTTCTTCGCTATGGAAAACTTCTTGGAAATTTCCAACTCAAATGGGGGACCAGAGAAGACTTTATTGTTAAAATTTCTCATTATAGAAAGACCACAATGTTACGTTGGTTGGTCTTTTGATATAAATAAAAATAATTTTTTTTTCATAAAACAAATTTTAAATTTTATATCTCACATGTTAATCCTATCAAACCAACATAATCTAATTATATAAAAATTTTCATATATGATGATTAGACATAACTAAAGAAGTGAAGATAAAATATGAATTATTTTAAATTTTAAAAATAATATTCAATCCTAATAATTTGTCTTTTAATTGAATTTAAGTTGAGTTTAATGACTTTCCTTAATCTACTTAAAATAACTTCAACAATCTTAAAGAAAGGTCTTCTCGGAAATTTCCAGCTTAAACAGGAGCAATCAAAGAAGACCTTTCTTGTTACAGTTTCCAGCTCATTAGAGTTTTAATTATTATATTTTATCAGCACTGGTATAGATTGGGACTGTAAAAAATAAAAAATAAAAAGAAATAAAATCAAAATACATCCTGTAGATTTGAAGTACAAAAATGAAATTTTATAAATAAGAGAAATGAAACCAGAGCACTTGGTTTCAGGGCACACTGGCCTTCATAACAAAGAAAGCAAAAAGAAAGATTTCTTATTAGTCTTTTTAAAAATTAATAAATAAATTTCATAAACAAAATTATTATAAAAGGTAAAATTCCACATTCCAAGAATTAACAAATTAAAGGTACATACTCATACTATTTCTAAAACCCCTTAATTAAGTCATAAATGGATTAAAGTGCTGATTATAATTTTTAAAATTGATTACGTGAAATGTGGTTCAAAATAAATGACTTTCTTGACTTTGACTTCTATGAGTCAAGAAAGTGACACAGCTAATTAGGAGTTTGTAACACAGATAAAATTTAAAATAATAAATCAAAATACAACAAGAAGAGTTTAGTATAAGTTACTCTTGTTCCAATCTTAGCCCAATTCTTTACATCAAATCCTAAAACTTGTTCCAAACAATTGGAAAAAAAAAACCTTTTATTAGCAACATCAAATCCTCCATTTTTAAAGTTGAAGTTATTTATTACCTATAGAAAGGAAAAGAAAGGATACCAAATAAAATGAAAAATTAGCAAAGACATGTTTTTTGAGAACATGTAAACTTAAAAGTTAATATCTTATATACCTTTTTCTATGGATGCCAACATCTTTTACCTTTCCTACCTTATCCCCTTTGGACTTTATTATTTTGTTTCTCTTTTTTCCTTTATTATTTTTTTCCTCCATTACTATGCCTTAATATTTTGCTAGTACAAGCGCTATAATATTTTGAGAAGTTTATATGTTTTGATTTATCTATTTGTATCTCATTCATTTTTCCTTTCATCCACTAAATTATATATCTTAACCAATTTTCACTCTTGGTTTTTGTATGAACTAGTATATAATTGTCCTCTTTAAAAAAAAATGAAAAAAAAAAACAAAAAAAACCACAACAGTATTATCTCATTTTCTTCCAACTGTCTGCTTAAAAAAGTTATGTGAAGAAGGATTTAAAGTAATATCCTGGACAAATAAATAAAATATAATAAGGAATTTATCTTCGATTATCTTAATTGATTTATTATAAAAATAATAATAACAAAAATCAAATAAAAATGAAAATTATTTCATTCAAATTAAAAAAAGTGGTATTACTATAAGGCACTGTCATTCTTTTGAATTCATACCAAGACCTTAAATAAGGTATAATTTTAATATTTGACCTTTTTTTTCATTCTAAGTCATCCACCATAAATTGTTTGGGCTCCACTCCTTACATTAGTGGTGTGGAAGAGGAGTCTACAAGTGGAATTTAAGGCACCAACCAAGTATGACTTTGAATAAAACCGTGTGGGTCCTAATTCATAATAATTTGTTTTATGTAGGCATACAACTTGTTTGGATTAGCCCATTCTATTCAAACCTAATATGATATTTATATGAAATTAAATATCAATATCAGGGTTTAAGTTAAGGTTTTTTTTTCTATATTTAATTTGGGTTAGACCTGGACAAAGATTCTAATTTAACTCAAACTTGATTTAATATTTTTATAATATTTGTAACCTATATTATCCTATATAATAATAATATTATTTTTAGATTTTTTAAGGAAAATATCATATTATAATTATATCATATATATTTTTTATTTTTTAAAAATACATAAATTTATTTATTTATTTTTGTTATTATCTTGAAATTTTATCTCATTTACTATCTAAATTTTGGTACAAATATATAGAAATTATTTTCTAAAAAAAATATGGTGATGGATTTTGAATCATATGAGTGAACTCAAATCTAAATCACTTACCTGATCTTAACATAAGGTTTGAAAAATGAGATATTGCCTTTACAGCCATCATAATCTATTTCTTGAATCCTTCAATTAAACCATAAAGAGATTAAAGTGATACTAATTTTTCAAATTGATTAGGTAGATTGTAGTTTAAAATAAATAACTTGATGAAACATGTTTCTCATAATCTATTTCTTGAATCCTTCAATTAAACCATAAAGAGATTAAAGTGGTACTAATTTTTCAAATTGATTAGGTAGATTGTAGTTTAAAATAAATAACTTGATGAAACATGTTTCTTGACTTTGACTTCTATGAGTCAAGAAGTCACAAACAAGGAGTTTGCAACACGGCAAATAAATTTTCTTTATAAAGAATCTTTTGCCAATAAAAAATAAAAACCACAAATCATCCTCCAAAATTATCTACTAAGTCTTCTAAGTAATTAATTAAAAGAAAATTTTATATCTATCAATTTAAAGATAATTGTTGGTACAAATTTGTACATTTGTATCTCGGTGCCTAGGCTGAAGAGCCAATGCGGCGCCCGAGATTTTTGGCTTTGGTGCCAAAGCGACCTAGAGTGGTCTCCCTAAGATTCGAACTCAAGACTAAGGTCTTTTTGGTTGCCCTCCTGGCATTATCTGGGCTACTAGCTCAGATGAGATGAGAGAAATGATGACAAGTGCACTCCAATTTATATGCAAATGATTCTAATTTAGAATAATAATGTTTTGATCATCTTTCACAAAATCCTGTGAAAGCCACCGACCTTTTTTTTATAATATTAAAGTAAAACAAAAAGGTTCATGAGAAAGCATGAACCATTGACTTAGGGTCAACAATGAAAAATGATTTCTTAAGCTGGCCCACAAGAAGTCAAGTCTTCGGTATTAGAGAAAAATCAGAGAATTAATAACTTGGGAGAAAATATAATAGAGGAGCATGAGAGGGCACAGTTTGAATTTCCTGTGTAGTCATGGCTGAATTTACAAGTTTAAAGTAGAATAATAATGTTTTATTGATCAAATAAATGAAAGGGGGAAACTCAAACCAAAGCGCTCGGTTTTCTAACCATTTTGTTTATCATAAAAGAGAAATAAAAAACATATTTTTATTTTTTGGCTTAAATAAAAAAATAAATTTTTTTAAAAATAATTTTTAGGTTGTGTTTGGTTTATAAAAAGTATTAAAGAAAATACTAAGAAAAATAAAAGGAAATAAGAAATGACATAAAATTAAAGAAAGAAAATAAATTTTAAGGTGATAAATTAATTTAATATTCTTTTTTTCTCCTGTTATCTAAAAATCGTAAAAACAAATACAAATATTTATAACTTTGACCACCAATAGGAGATGAAAAAGCAAGGAAATGAGCAGGAAATTATATTTATTTTTTATTTTATTTTTTTACTCACCTTTATTGTAAAATAAAATATTTTTAATTTTATTTTTCTCTTTTCTTTATTCCTTTTAAATTTAATACCATCCTATGGTAATAATTAAATGGTAAAAGAAATAATTTCTGTCTTCTAAGTTAGTATTACTAATTGTAGAATATCACAAGATTTTTTGGTAGTATTATTTGTATAAAAAGTTTGAAAATGAAATTACCCTTGGGATCAAAGAAAACATTAAAAAGATTAAAATTAAAACAAAAGGAAATTTAATATTAATTATTTAGTTTAATTTAAAATTTCAAAAAAAAAATAACAATTCAAATTATTAAAATATTCCTATCTTTCCAAAATTTTCATTTTTTTGTGAAAGGTAAAAAAGAAGAAAAACAAATTTTGAAAAATATGTGAACAAACTTATTAATCATAAATTTATTTCTTTTTTTATTTAAAACCATAATATTATTAACATAGACACCCACCATAAATAAAACCGTGTGGGGACTTCTTTTCTATGAATCATAAATTCATATAAACTTCCCTTCTTTCATTTTTCAATCATTTGCCTTTTGACCTTCTTTTCTATGAATCATGAATGCATAGAAATTTCCCTTCTCTCATTTTTCAGGTTTCTTGACTTTGACTTCTATGAATCAATAGAATGATAACAGTTTGTACCAGTATAAAAATATATTTTTTTTCTAAAGCATCTTTTGTAATAAATAAATAAATCATCTTCCAAAATTATCAATTGATTCTTCTAAATAATTAATTTAAAGAGAAAATTTATATCGATTAACTTAAAGATAGTGATTGGCTATTAATTACATTAATAGTAAACTTATGAAACTCTAACCAATCAATTCCCTCTTAAGATCATAAAAAATTCATAAAAAATTAGATTAAGGATTTTAGTTACTCAAAAATATCATAATTAATGATATTGTTAGTTTACACTATTGTACTTATGTCCTCTAGCTAAATAAATAATGTGACTAGTAATAACCCATTTGGGAGTTATTTTAGTAAACGTTTCTAATATTTTTAACACTTTCAAATAATAAAAATATTAAGAGCGTTTTCCAAAATCACTATCAAACGGGTTCTAAATGTGGAAACAAGTAAATAAATTGTTGCCACTTTAGTGATTAAAGGATATAATTAAAAAGTAATTAGTGTAAATTAATTATTTTCTTTGAAAAGTGATATATTGGTAAAGAAAGTATGATAAATAAAAAAGGAATAAAAAACAAAATTGTCATTTGAAAGAAGTGGAGTATCTTTTTCAGATTTGCCATGTCTTCTTCTTAATCATCTTTCCACAAAACCGTGTGGAAGCATCAACCATTGACTTGGCGTCAATAAAGAAAAATGATTTCTTAAACTGGGCCACAACAAGGCTCTGGTAATGAGGCACGATTTTGTCGAATTAGACAAAGATAATGAATGTCCTGCATATCAATTACTATGACCCAGAGGGATTGACTTCTATGACTCACTAGAGTCAAGGCTGAATTTAAAAGTTTTGAGTAGAATAATAATCTCCTATGAATTAGAGAAATGAAAAGACAAATAATAACATACTTTTGTTTTTTGATTTAAATAAAAAAAAAAAAACAAGTTTTAGGGTGTTTGTTTCTAAAAAGTATTAAAGAAAATACCAAGAAAGAAAATGAAAAGAGATAAAATAAAAATGATAGAAAATTTAAAAAATAGTTTTGAATGTGATAAATTATTTTTATATTCTTTTTTAAACTCATTTCACTTTTTTTTTTAACATTTTTTCTCTTATATTTGTTATCTTTAATTATAAATTAAACCTTGTTTAATGCCCATTACAGCTATGAATTGAATTGGGTTGGCCCAGGTCAACTCAATAGGCCCAAATTGAGACCCAATAAGACGTGTATCGTTTGGGCTGGACTGAGCTTTGAATCATGTTCTAGGCCCAAATCTAAATTTGAGAAGGCCCAAATCCACCTCAAACTTGCTCCATCCAAATGCGTTTGTTTTCGTCTTATAAATCTAGTCAAAATTAGAAAATGCGAACTACCTGTAGATTTAATCACAACGAACACACAAATAAGAAATATTAATATTTATTTATTAAAAAAATAGTGGAAGTAAATAAATTTTTAAAAAAAATGAAAATAAAGCATGTGGCAGTAGTGTGGACCCCACTCAAGATTGTATACATTTGGCCTTTTTTTAAAATTTACAATTGAAGCTGAGTTTAATAATAAATAAAAGAGATATGGTGATCACTTGACTTTTTCGATAGGTTTACTTGTTTTATGAGTGAAAATAATATTTTTAAATGAGTATAATATTCCAATACATGCTTCCTATTACTGCCAAGTTATTACATCTATGATCTATCATACATTTATGTTGCAACCTACGTGGCAATGATTTTAGTTTCAGATTTTTTAAATAATTATTTAAATAGAAAGTGAAAATAAAAATAAACTTTATTATTATAAGGCCACAAAATATCATTGGGTTTTTTTCTATCAAAATAAATATTAAAATTTTATTTCTTCGAATTAATAATAAATAATACATTTTTAAAAAGTTATGATAAATAACAACATTTTTATTAAATAATCAAGTATTATATTTTAAAAATCACACTATTCATAACAAATTAATAACATTTATTTATTTATAAAAAGATACGAGTATAAATTCATGAATATTAGAAACAAATTTCCGAAATCACCAACTTTTAAAAATGAATATTATAATTTATATTTTTTTTTTATTAAAATCAATAATACTGTTTTAAAAAATTATAATGCATACTAATATTTTTAAAATAAATATTAATATTTTAAAATGGTAAGAGATAAATATAAAATGAATGAATATTAGTTTGTTTAAATGAATAATTAAAAAAAATATGTGCTTTTTCTTTATTGATTTTGTGCACTATCTTCAACCTTATTTATTAAAAGAAACAAACATTATTTTTATTTTACAAACAATATTACACTTTTATAATAACAAGTAGATCATTTGCTGACAAATGTAAAATCCATTTATAATATGTAGCACAAAATACAATGCGGTTGGAATATGCTACTTTCTTCTTGCTCCTCTTCTACAAGTACCTTTTTTAGACCTTGTGATCTTCTTGTGAATGTTCTCTTCGACCATCGTTGTCAACCATTTAGGTTTCCCAATTAAGAAAATGAGACACCCAAGAGATAACCCAATTATCAATCCACATCCATATCCCATCAATGTGATTTTCCAATCAAATCCACCATCAAACTCTGCGTCCGCTTCCTTTGAAGACTCCGGTGTTTCATCAATTATGCATTTCTTTGACAATGGAAATCCACACAACCCTGAGTTCTCATTGTATGAATCATTTCCAAAAGTGTTAAACTAATTACCTTGAGGTATAAATCCAGTAGATGGTTTTGGGAAAGATTCAAAACTTCAAGAAATGTCAAACTTGTTAATTCTTGAGGAATTCTCCCAATGAGCTTGTTTGAAGAGAGGTCTAATGATTCAAGCAACTTCAAATTCCCAAAAGATGATGGGATATGTCCTGCAAGGTTGTTATGAGACAAATTGAGCCCTCGAAGTGAATTAAGATTTCCAATGGACTTGGGAATCTCTCCTTGGAATTTATTGCTTGATAAATCAATTGTTGTGAAAGTATTCAAGATTTTCACAAATTCAATCTCCAACCCCTTGATTGTCACCATTACGGAATCTTGATAATACTCTTCCCCCATATATTTTCTTGTCATGTTGCCTTCATCTACATTCATTGTCGCTTTCAAACTTCTCAAATACATTTCAGGTAAGTCACCCTCGAAATCATTGTGAGCGAGATCAATGATTCTTAGGCTCATAAATGGGGATTTGATTTTGGAACACCCTATATGACCATGGAAACTATTAGAGCGCAAAACAAGAACTTGCAATTCTGGAAGAGTTCCCAACCAATGGGGAAATGTATCATTTATCTTATTATTCCCAAGGTCTAGAACTTCAAGTTTTCTACAAATGATCAAAGATCGAGGTACTGAGCCTTCCAATTGATTATCGTTGAAGTCAAGATTCCTGATAGCATTGCCCTTTAAAAATGTTTGAGGAATGATGCCATGAAATCGATTCCTTCGTAAATTCAAAACAGAAAGATCTTTGCTAAAATTCCCCAAACAATGAGGAAGCATGTCACTCAAGTTATTATTAGACAAATCAAGAATTCCCATGGAACTCGCTTTGCAAATCAATGATGAGATTTCTCCACTCAATTTGTTATGGGATACTGAAAAGAAAAATGTAGAATTTGGAGGAGTTGGAAGTGGTCCTTGCAACAAGTTGGAATGAAGATCTAGAATTCCTATATTTTTCCATGGAAGCGTCTCAAACCCACTTATCGAGTTGTAAGAGAGATTCAAGTAGTATAGTGAATTCTTTCCTATATTCCATGTCCATATTCCACTAATCTTGTTGTTTGAAAGGTCTAAGCTCTCAATGTTGGGTAAAATGGAGTTGGAATTGCCGGAGGTGGTCAATGAGAGCATGTTGTTTGAGAGGTCAAGCATAGTGAGGTTTCTAAGTTTTCCAAAGTTGCTTGTCTCCAAAACACCACTCAAGTTATTTGAATAAAGATAGAGAAATTCAAGGTTGGCAAGCTTAAATATTGAACTTGGAATTGACCCATGAAACTCATTCATGCTCAAATCAATAACTTTCAATGAATCAAATTGGAATTCACCAATATGACCAGTGAGTTTGTTATGATTGAGATATAACTCCACCAACGATGGCAGAGTATACAACCAAGATGGTATTGTCCCGTTCAATAAGTTATATCCTAAGTCGACATAGGATAGACTTAAAAACCCATTTACAAAAGAAGGAATGACTCCTTCTAGCTTATTATCATACAAGTCTAACTCCTGAAGGTTTGTTAGATTTCCAATTGATGATGGAAGCTGACCACTGAAATTGTTGCCATGAAGGCGTAATGAAATTAAATTTCCAAGGTTATTAAAAACATTTGGAATTTTACCACTAAAAAGATTCTCATTGAGGTTCAAGGAAGTGATTTGTGCAAGGTTCTCTAGAGAAGCAGGGATGGACCCTGAGAATCCGCAATTGGAGAGATCAAAAGTCTGTAAAGACTGTAGATTGCCAATTGAAGCAGGAAGCTCTCCACTGAAATTTCTGGATGATAAATACAATTCCATGAGGGAATTGTTCTCACTGAATCGTGGGAAGTTTCCACTGAGATCATTATTTCCCCATAAGTCGAGAACCTCGAGTTTCGGAAGATGAATGTCATGGTCAGGGAATCTCCCATGCAATCCGCACGAAGAGAGATCTAATGATATCAAAGAAGACCGATTTAGCAAGGAATCAGGAAAAACTGAAGAGATGGAAATACCTCTAAGGTGAAGCTTCTGTAATTTGGTTAAATTTTGAACCAGAGAATTGAAGCCATGCGAGGCAAATTCTGCATCAAAATTCCAAGAGAGATCAAGTGAAACCAAGTTGGAGAGGTGAGAGATTTCTGATGAAATTAGGCCTGAAAATCCAGAGTTAGAGAGATTGAGATGCGTCAAGCTTGAGAACCGACCAAACCCAGCTGAAACAGAGGACCCACTGAAGTTGTTGAAAGCCAGGTTGAGCCTTTGTAGATGAAGAAAGAGGAAGAGGGTAGTGTTGGAATGGATGGTGCCAAAGAGCCAGCTGCAACTGAGGTCCAGCTCAATTACATGGCCTGTCACCCAATCACATGTGACCCCATCCCATGAGCAGCAATCACTACCCTTCTTCCAAGACTCTGTTTTGGGATAAGACGTGACACCATAGTAATGGCAATCTGAAGAACTGGAATTGTTGATAGAGAATGATTGCTTAAGGTGGAGCAAAGCAAGGGTCTGGTGACGCGGGCACAGTTGAGTGGAATTAGAGAAAGAGAAAGAGGAGGAAAGAAGCTGAGAGGATGAGAGGAAGAAAAGAAAATAGAGGAGGAGGCGTTTAGACATCATTCTTCCCAAAAGCAATTGAGAGAGTGAGGTGGGATGAGAGAAATGGTGATGACGATTCTCCACTTTATGTGAAAATGATTCACTCTAACTTTACCTTACTCTTCTTCATTATGGAAAACTTCTTGGAAATTTCCAACTCAAATGGAGGACCAGAGAAGACTTTTCTTGTGAAAACTTCTTGTTAAAATTTCCAGCTTAAACATGAACAATCAAAAGAAGACCTTTCTTGTTACAGTTTCCAGCTCATTAGAGTTTTAATTATTATTTTTTATCAGCACTGGTATAGATTGGGACTATAAAATAAAATAAAATCAAATCAAAATACATCCTGTAGATTTGAAGTACAAAAATGAAATTTTATAAATAAGAGAAATGAAACCAGAGCAATTAGTTTCAGGGCACACTGGCCTTCATAACAAAGAAAGCAAAAAGAAAGATTTCTTATTAGTCTTTTTAAAAATTAATAAATAAATTTCATAAACAAAATTATTATAAAAGGTAAAATTCCACATTCCAAGAATTAACAAATTAAAGCTACGTAGTGATATTATTCCTAAAACCCCTTAATTAAGTCATGAATGGATTAAAATAAAATTCATAGAAACTTCCCTTCTCTCATTTTTCAACCATTGCTTTTTGACTTTCTTTTCTTCTCTTTGATTATTTGAAACTTATTAAATAAACAAAATAAATGACTTGATGAAACATGTTTCTTTGATTTTGACTTCTATGAATCAAGAAAATGACAACACTATCTAAGAGTTTGCAACACGATAAAGATATTTTTTTTCTAAAGTATCTTTTGCAATAAATAAATAAATCATCCTCCAAAATTATCAATTGAGTCTTCTAAATAATTAATTTAAAGAAAAAATTTATATATATTAACTTAAAGATAGTGATTGGCTACTAAATTACATTAATAGTAAACTTATGAAACCTTAACCAATCAATTCCCTCTTAAGACCATCAAAAAATCCATGAAAAATTAGATGAAGGACTTTAGTTATTCCAAAATATCCTAATTAATGACATTGTTAGTTTATACTATTGTACTTGTGGCCTTTAGCCAAATAAATAATGTGATGAGTAAAAACCCGTTTTGGAGTTATTTTTGAAAGTTTTTCTAGCATTTTTAATTTTTGAATGATAAAAATTTTTAACTAATAAAAATATTAAAAGAGATTCTTAAAATAACTGTCAAACGAGTTCTCAATCTGGAAATAATTATATAGATTGTTACCACTTTAGTGATTAAAGGATATAATTAAAAAGTAATTAGTGTAAATTAATTATTTTCTTTGAAAAGTGATATATTAGTAAAGAAAGTATGATAAATAAAAAAGGAATAAAAAAACAAAATTGTCATTTGAAAGAAGTGGGGCATCTTTTTCAGATTTGCCATGTCTTCTTCTTGATCATCTTTCCACAAAACCGTGTTGAAGCATCAACCACTGACTTGCCGTCAATAATGAAAAATGATAAAGGAAATATCTTGAAAAAATATCAAGGTAAGAAAATGAAAAGAGATAAAAAAAAAATGATAGAAAATTTTAAAAATAGATTTAAATATGATAAATTATTTTTATATTCTTCTTTAAACTCATTTCACTTTTTTTTTCTTCTATATAAAGATTAAATGATTTATAAATAAATAAATCTATAATTAATGTTAATTATATTTATTTTCTCTTATATTTTTTTTATAATAAACAAACATGAAAGAATAATTTTTTTAACATTTTTTTCTCTTATATTTATTATATTTAATTATAAATAAAACCTTGTTTAATGCCCATTACAACTATGAAAAGTTGGCGAGTGAATTGGGATTGAGAAAACTCAAAAACCCAGAGAATACTAAAATTAGATCAGCAATTGTATACTAGTAGTGATGATGGTACCAAATCGCCTCCCATTGAATTGAATCGGGTTGGCCCAGGTCAACTCAATAGGCCCAAATTGAGAGACCCAATAAGACGTGTGCACTTTGGGCTGGACTGAGCTTTGAATCGTGTTCTAGGCCCAAATCTAAATTTGAGAAGGCCTGAATCCGCCTATATCTCCTCAAACTTGCTCAATCCAAATGCGTTTGTTTTCGTCTTATAAATCTAATCAAAATTAGAAAATGCGAACTACCTATAGATTTAATCACAACCAACACACAAATAAGAAATATTAATATTAATATTTATTTATTTATTAAAAAAAAAAAAAGAGTGGAAGTAAATAAATTTAAAAAAAAATGAAGATAAAGCATGTGGCAGTAGTGTGGACCCACTCAAGATTGTATACATTTGGTTGTTTTTTAAAATTTACAATTGAAGCTGAGTTTAATAATAAATAAAAGAGATATGGTGATCAATTGACTTTTTCGATAGGTTCACTTGTTTTATGAGTGAAAATAATATATTTAAATGAGTATAATATTCCAATACATGCTTCCTATTACTACCAAGTTATTACATCTATCATGCATTTATGTTGCAACCTACGTGGCAATGATTTTAGTTCCAGATTTTTTAAATAATTATTTAAATAGAAAGTGAAAATAAAAATAAACTTTATTATTATAAGGCCACAAAATATCATTGGTTTTTTTTTATCAAAATAGATATTAAAATTTTATTTCTTCAAATTAATAATAAATAATAATTTAAAAAAAAAGTTATGGTAAATAACAACATTTTTATTAAATAATCAAGTATTATATTTTAAAAATCACACTATTCATAATAAATTAATAATATTTATTTATTTATTTTGAGAAAAAGATAGGAGTATAAATTTATGAATATTAGAAACAAATTTCCGAAATCACCAACTTTTAAAAATGAATATTAGAATTTATATTTTTTTTTATTAAAACCAATAATACTGTTTTAAAAAATTATAATGCACACTAATATTTTAAAAATAAATATTAATATTTTAAAATGGTAAGAGATAAATATAACATGAATGAATATTAGTTTGTTTAAATGAATAATTAAAAAAAAATATATGCTTTTTCTTTATTGATTTTGTGCACTATCTTCAACCTTATTTATTAAAGTCAGATTGATTGAAACTGTTAAATTATATTATTTATTTATGTTTTTTTTCTTCAAATATCTATAGCAATTCTAGAATTGATTTAATTATTTAACATAGATCACTAAAAATGATATTCTTTCAAATGAAAAGATATCAAGTGGTCCTTTCGTAAATTTATCTTTTCCATAATGTGATAGTTGACCTTTCTCAATAACATATAGTTGAAAAATGTTTTCCAATGAAATACCAATTGAGCTTTGGTTGCAATGGTTATACCTTGTCATGGTTTGAACTTGGCCGGTCGTGGCTCCTACACATGTTTTAATTAAATACACATGTTTTAATCAAATAAAATACTAGTTGTTATAATATACCCATACATATTTAATATAAACAAATTATTGTTCTTTCCCTGTAAAATAATAAAGTATGAATTATTGAAAAAAAAAAAAAAGTGGTGTTTGGAAACACTTTTTGTATTTTGTTTTTTGTTTTTAAACTCTTTTATAAAATCTAGTCATTTTTTTTTAGCAAGAGAGGATATTTATCTTATATTTTCTAAAAGATTTTTTAAAATTTTAAAAACTTTGTGTTCTTAAATTTTTAAAAAAATTAAAAAGTAGTTTTGAAAACATAATGTAAGTTCTTACTTGTATAAAAGTTTTGTTTTTTTAAAAGAAAAAAAATTAGAAGTATGTCAAAATTCCTACTAAGTCTTTAATATTTTACCCATTAGTGTTTAATTAATTTCTAAGATATAGAAATTGCTCTTTCATAAATTTTAAGTTATCATGTTGATTGGAAAAATATTGAATCCAATGACTATTGCATTGTCACAAAAAAAAAAAAAAAAACAATATTACACTTTTATAATAATAATTAAATGACTTGCTGACAAATTTAAAATTGATTTGTAATATGTAGCAAAGAATACAATGTGATTGGAACATGCTACTTTCTTCTTGCTCCTCTCTTACGAGTACTTCTTTTAGACCTTGTGATCTTCTTGTGAATGTTCTCTTCGACCATCGTTGTCAACCATTCAGGTTTCCCAGTTAAGAAAATGTGACACCCAAGAGACAACCCAATAACTAATCCACATCCATATCCCATCAATGTGATTTTCCAATCAAACTCTGCATCCGTTTCTTTTGAAGGCTCCAGTGTTTCATCAGTTGTGCATTTCTTTGATAATGGAAATCCACATAGCCCTGAGTTCCCGTTGTATGAATCATTTCCAAATGTCTCAAACTGATTGCCTTGAGGTATTAATCCAATGAGATTGTTTTGGGAAAGATTCAAAACTTCAAGAAATGTCAAACTTGTTAATTCTTGAGGAATTTTCCCAATGAGCTTGTTTGAAGAGAGGTCCAATGATTCAAGCAACTTCAAATTCCCAAAAGATGGTGGAATATGTCCTCCAAGGTTGTTATGAGACAAATTGAGCCCTCGAAGTGAATTAAGATTTCCAATGGACTTGGGAATCTCTCCTTGGAATTTATTGCTTGATAAATCAATTGTTGTGAACGTATTCAAGATTTTCACAAATTCAATCTCCAACCCCTTGATTGTCACCATTACGGAATCTTGATAGTAACTGTCCCCCATATATTTTCTTGTCATGTTGCCTTCATCTACATTCATTGTCGCTTTCAAACTTCTCAAATACATTTCAGGCAAGTCACCCTCGAAATCATTGTGAGAGAGATCAATGATTCTTAGGCTCATGAATGGGGATTTGATTTTGGAACACCCTATATGACCATGGAAACTATTAGAGCGCAAAACAAGAACTTGCAACTCTGGAAGAGTTCCCAACCAATGGGGAAATGTATCATTTATCTCATTATTCCCAAGGTTTAGAACTTCAAGTTTTCTACAAATGATCAAAGATCGAGGTACTGGGCCTTCCAATTGATTATCGTTGAAGTCAAGATTCCTGATAGCATTGCTCTTTAAAAATGTTTGAGGAATGATGCCATGAAATCGATTCCTTCGTAAATTCAAAACAAAAAGATCTTTGCTAAAATTCCCCAAACAATGAGGAAGCATGCCACTCAAGTTGTTATTAGACAAATCAAGAATTCCCATGGAACTCGCTTTGCAAATCAACGATGAGATTTCTCCACTCAATTTGTTATGGGAGACTGAAAATAAAAATGTAGAATTTGGAGGAGTTGGAAGTGGTCCTTGCAATAAGTTGGAATGAAGATCTAGAATTTCTATATTTTTCCATGGAAGCATCTCAAACCCACTTATGATGTTATAAGAGAGATTCAAGTACCACAGTGTATCCTTTCCCATATTCCATGACCATACTCCACTAATGTTATTGTTTGAAAGGTCTAGCCTCTGAATGCTGGGCAAAATGGAGTTGGAATTGCCAGGGGTGGTTAATGAGAGCATGTTGTTTGAGAGATCTAGATATCTAAGGTTTACAAGCTTAAATATTGAACTTGGAATTGACCCATGTAACTCATTCATGCTCAAATCAATATACTCCAATGAATCAAATTGGAATTCACCAATATGACCAGTGAGTTTGTTATGACTGAGATCTAATTGCACCAATGATGGCATAGTATACAACCAAGATGGTATTGTCCCGTTGACCATGTTAAAGTTATGAGAGAAATATAAGTCCTGAAGGTTTGTTAGATTTCCAATTGATGGTGGAAGCTGCCCACTAAAATTGTTGCTAGAAAGTCCTAATGAAATTAAATGTCTAAAGTTACTAAAAAAATTAATAACCTTAGAAATTTTACCACTAAAATGATTCCTACTGAGGTGCACGGTAGTGATTTGTGTAAGGTTGCCTAATGAAGCAACGATAGACCCTGAGAAATCACAACCAGAGAGAGCCAAAGTCATTAAAGACTTTAGATTTCCAATTGAAGAAGGGATGGACCCTGAGAATCCACAATTGTAGAGAACCAAAGTCTTTAAAGACTTTAGATTACCAATTGAAGCAGGAAGCTCTCCACTGAAATTTTTGGATGATAAAACCAACTCCGTAAGGGAATTGTTCTCACTGAATCGTGGGAAGTTTCCACTGAGATCATCATTTCCCCATAAATCGAGAACCTCGAGTTTCGGAAGGTGAATGTCATGGTCAGGGAATCTCCCATGCAATCCACAGTCAAAGAGAACTAATGATATCAAAGAAGACAGATTTAGCAAGGAATTAGGAAAAACTGAAGAGATGGAAATACCTCCAAGGTGAAGCTTCTGCAATTTGGTTAAATTTTGAACTAGAGAATTGAAGCCATGTGGGGCAAACTTTGCTCCATAATTCTCAGACAGATCAAGTGAAACCAAGGTGGAGAGGTGAGAGATTTCTGATGAAATTAGGCCTGAAAATCCAGAGTCAGAGAGATTGAGATGCGTCAAGCTTGAGAACCGACCAAACCCAGCTGAAATAGAGGACCCATTGAAGTTATTGAAAGCTAGGTTGAGCCTTTGTAGATGAGGAAGGAGAAAGAGGGTACTATTGGAATGGATGGTGCCATAGAGCCAACTACAATTGAGGTCCAGCTCAATTACATGGCCTGTCACCCAATCACATGTGACCCCATCCCATGAGCAACAATCACTACCCTTCTTCCAAGACTCTGTTTTGGGATAAGACGTGACACCATAGTAATGGCAATCCCAAGAACTGGAATTATCGATAGAAAATGATTGCTTAAGGTGGAGCAGAGCAAGGGCCTGGTGATGCGGGCACTGTTCGGTGGAATTAGAGAAATAGAAAGAGGAGGAAAGAAGCTGAGAGGACGAGAGGAAGAAAAGAAAACAGAGGAGCAGGAGTTTAGACATCATTCTTCCCAAAGCAATGGAGAGAGAGTGATGAGATGAGAGAAATGGTGACGAGTACACCCCAATTTATATGCAAATGATTCACGGTGGAAAACTTCATGGAAATTTCGAACTTAAACAGAGAAACCCAAACAAAACCTTTCTTGTTACAATTTCCAAACACATCAATTGTTGTGTCCTTTGAAAGGGAAGTTGCATACTACGACTTTTATTGTTAAAATTTGTGAAAACATAGAAACCAAAAAGATGCGGTTCCTTTTGTTTGAAGTAAAAACAAATTTCTTTTTATAAAGTAAATTTTATATGTCACCTCCTAATCCTATTCAACCAACATAACCTAATTATATACAACTTTTAATAAACCATTGTTAGACATACCCAAATAATACACACAATTACATATCATTTTTTTTTTTAAAGTTTAATAATTTGTCTTTCAGTTGAAATGGAGAAAATTAAAACTTCCAACTCATTAAAAACCGTTTTCATGGAAACCAAAAAGATGTGGTTCATAAGTAAAAACAAACTTTTTATTAAAAAAATCTTTTAAATTTTATATCGCCCCTTTCAAAGAGTTATAACTTTTATGGCCACCATACCCTATTTCTCAAATCCTCTAATGAAATCATAAATAGTATAATTTTAAGAAAATAACTTGATGAAATATGTCTCTTGACTTTGACTTCTATGAGTCAAGAAATTAGCAAAACTAATTAGAAGTTTACAACACGGCAAATATATTTTCTTCCTAAAGTATCTTTTGCCAAAATAAAAAATAAAATAAAAAATTACTCCTTTGGATCAAAGAACATACTGAATATTGTAGTGATGGGAATGAAATTATTTGTATTTTTATTTTATTTTTATTTTTACATTTTCATCACATATCCATATATATATATATATATATATATATATATACACAACAAAAAAAAATGAAATATTGATTAATTAGTCTTTTCTTTTATATATTCCCCTTTATGGTATTAAGTATTTTAAATTTTGTTCCTTTATGTCCTATTGCTTTTTAATTTAATAATATCATATGTTAATAATTAAGTCTTGTAAATTTCTTTCTTATACAATTTCTACTAATAATATTAATGTACAAAATAAAACTTTTGGTATTATCATCTTATTTTGGAGCAAAGATAATACTAAAAATAAAATAGATGAAATAAAGAAAAAAATCAATATCAATTATTTTGTTTAATTTTAAAATATAAAAAAATAAAACTACAAATTAAATTATTTATATATTTATGCATATTCAATTTTTTGTAAGGTAAAAAATGAAGAGAAATAAATGTTAAAAAACTTATTAATCATAAACTTATTTTTTATTATTTATTTATTATTATTTTTTGGGTATTTCTCTTCTTTATACTTCTTTTCCTATATTTATGAAATTTTCCAACATTCTCACAAAATAGTTGGAAGTTCATCTAAATGTTTCTTGCCAATGTGATTTCTTTTTTCTTTTTTTTCTTTTCTTTTTCCTTTTTTTTTTTTTTTTTTTTGCCTTTTTCACGTATCTTTGTTTGGGTCCTTTATTCTTAGATAAAAATAAATAAATAAATAAACACTAACTTGTTGAATCTATACCTAACACGTTTTGAATTTGGATTGTTAAAACGGTGATGACATTTAAGCAATTGAATAAAATTACAAAGAAAAAAAATCAAGATACAAACAAATAAGGATATTTTAAAAAACATATGTTAATTTTTTTAAAAATGAAAATTCAAAAAATATTTTCAAATCTACATAAATCGGGAGGAATCAAATAGGAAGCTGTCATTTGAATAAACAATTTTAGCATTTGAATTGAATATCTTAAAAAAAAATTTCACAGGTTTGGAAATAGTTTTTGAAATGTCATATTTTTAAAAACTATTTTTTTTCATATATTATATTTTTTTTGTCAAAATTCTCAAACAAATGAAATTAAAGGTCTTTTGGCTATGTTCCATTATTTTATGGTATTTATTTGTTCTAATTTTTTATTTCAAATTATTTTTTAAAATTAATAAACTCATGAATGAATCCAATGTCATATTATTTTAAGTTGATTTGCTAAGGGAGAAAACTTTATAAAAATACAATTTATGTAGAGGAGTAACAAAAGAGTCATTTTAAACTAGTTACAGTTGATGAAATTTTTTGTACTAGTTTTTTCAGTCCCAGACCATTTTCAAAATTGGTAGACTTACATTCAATTGTGACCCTTTGGTAACAACTTAAATTTTTTTAACTACCTTCATGTTGTCTTCCAACTAAAAACATATTATTAAAAAAAGTTATGAGGAGAATGATTTTACACAATCAAGAATTCAATTTTAGAAATATTAGAAGTGAAAGAATATTTAGCTTTAGATGGAGGACAACTACTTACGAAATTAATGATTAAATAATTGTAAAGATATAATTTTAGAGAGGAAGACTATTATTTACAGTAAGCCATTTATCATTCATTTTTTTCAATTATTAAAAAATTATTTTTAAATTTGGGAAAAATATGTTTTCATACACTCATATGAAAAAAAAAACCAGAAAAATAGGAATTCAAGTTTATAAAATATAAATTTTAAATAATTATTAAAAAATAATTAGTATTTAATGTCATTTTTGTTCAAATTTACTACCTTTAACTATTTGTGTACTATTTTGTAATGATATATGTACTATATTTGACCATCTTAGGCAACTTTGAACTATGAAATTTGAATTATTTTTAGAGGGTTTTTATTTTATAATTATTTTTACATATGTGTGAAAATTAACTTTTTTCCTTTAAATTTTCTCTATCAAAATCCATGAGCCGACAAAGTGACAACACTATGAAAAGAATATATATATATATATATATATATATGACTAATCTAGTGTTTGTTTTAGAATAAAGCAATTTATATGGTCCTCTATGACAGAAAATTCACAAGATCCTAGTATGGTCTGCCCTCCATTTTTTAAGTTCTAAGTTATTTATTACCTACAGAAAAGAAAAGAAAGGATATCAAGTAGAATGAAAAATTAGCAAAAACTTGTTTTTTTAGGACATGTAAACTTAAAAGTTAATATCTTATATACCTTTTTTTGGGATACCAACATCTTTTACCTTTCCCACCTTATCCCCTTTGGACTTATTATTATTTTTTTTTCTCTTTTTTACTTTATTATTGTTTTTGTTTTTCTTTTCTCTTTAAAAAATGGAAAAAGAAAACCACAACATTATTATCTCATTTTCTTCCGATTGTCTGCTTAAAAAAGTTATGAGAAGAAGGATTTCATATAATATCTTGGACAAATAAATAAAACATAATAAGGAATTCATCTCCAATTATTTTAATTGATTTATTGTAAAAATAATAATAACAAAAATCAAATAAAAATGAAAATTATTTAAAAATTTATGAAAATTTTAAATTTATTTCATTCGAATAAAAAAGAGTGGTATTACTATAAGGCACTGTCATTCTTTTGAATTCATACCAAGACCTTAAATAAGGTATAATTTTAATATTTGACTTTTTTTTTTATTCTAAGTCATCCACCATAAATTGTTTGGGCTCCACTCCTCACATTATTGGTGTGGAGGAGTGTACGAGTGGAATTTAGTGCACCAACAAAGTATGACTTTGAATAAAACCGTGTGGTCCTAATTCATAATAATTTGTTTTATGTAGGCATACAACTCGTTTGGATTAGCCCATTCTATTCAAACATAATATGATATTTATATGAAATTAAATATCAATATCAGGGTTTAAGTTAAGTTTTTTTTTTCTATATTTAATTTGGATTAGACCGGAACAAAGATTCTAATTTAACTCGAACTTGATTTAATATTTTTATAATATTTGTAACCTATATTATCCTATATAATAATATTATTATTTTTAGATTTTTTAAGGAAAATATCATATTATAATTATATCATATATATTTTTTATTTTTAAAAAATATATAAATTTATTTATTTATTTATTTTTGTTATTATCTTAAAATTTTATCTCATTTACTATTTAAATTTTGGTACAAATATATAGAAATTTTTTTCTGAAAAAATAAATATTGTTGATGGATT
Source organism: Vitis amurensis (assembly GCA_037355405.1). Classification (NCBI taxonomy): domain Eukaryota; kingdom Viridiplantae; phylum Streptophyta; class Magnoliopsida; order Vitales; family Vitaceae; genus Vitis; species Vitis amurensis. Next base: position 38,042,440 of record CM074693.1, read on the forward strand.
TTGAATCATATGAGTGAACTCAAATCTAAATCACTTACCCGATCTTAACATAATGTTAGAAAAATGAGATATAGCCTTTACAGTCATCATAATCTATTTCTTGAATCCTTCGATTAAACCATAAAGAGATTAAAGTGATACTAATTTTCCAAATTGATTAGGTAGATTGTAGTTTAAAATAAATAACTTGATGAAACATGTCTCTTGACTTTGACTTCTATGAGGCAAGAAGTCACAAACAAGGAATTTGCAACACGGCAAATAAATTTTCTTTATAAAGAATCTTTTGCCAATAAAAATTAAAAAACCACAAATCATCCTTCAAAATTATCTACTAAGTCTTCTAAGTAATTAATTAAAAGAAAAATTTATATCTATCAACTTAAAGATAATGACCAACTATAATTGGATCAGTAGTAAACTTATTAGAACCTTGACCAATCAATTTCCTTTTAAGGTCATAAAAGTCCATGAAAAATTACATTAAGCATTTTAGTTATTTCAAAATATCCTAATTAAAGTATATTGTTGGTTTATACTATCATGTGACCTCTAGTCATAAATAATGTGACAAGTAAAGTAAATAGGGTAAATCAAATGTTCTCCCTAAAACTTTTATTGAAACATTTTTAAAAGTGATACATTAGTAAATAAAGTATGATAAAAAGTATATATATATATATAAAGTGACATATCTTATTTTTTTAATTCATAATATCTTCTTTTCGATACTTCAAGTGAAACCCATGGAAATATTGTTCAAAATTAGAATGACAATGTCTTGGTCATCCAACACAAAAATGTGTGAATTCCTCTTTTTAATAATGTTGAAATATAACATAAGAATATATAAGAAAACACCAACCATTGACTTAGGGTGGGAAAAGTATTTACTAATTTCACTCTTTTCCGTGAATATGATAATATTTCTAGAGTTTACTCTATGATAGAGCAATTTAGATGGTAGGGCCCAAAGAAGACTCACAAAATTCTTTGCATATTAATTCATTTAGTTAACAAGTCTTCAATTTCTAAAATGGAAGTTTATTTTTACCTACCCAGAGGGGGAAAAACATACCAAGCATAATGAAAAACCAACAAAGATTTTGTTTTCTTAAAAATAAACACACCTATGAACTCAAAGGTATTGCCTTGAATATTCCTTTGTTTCAATAACTTGTACCACTTCTATTTGTTTTGCACTCATAATAAATTTAAAATTCTAAAACTAACCCAAAATTTTAACTCACCTTCCTCCTATCAATTTATATATATTGATTTATTATTTTTCTCTCACTTTCTTTGCTTTTCATCCACAAAATTCTATTCCTTATCCATTTTGCATTTTTCGATATTTTGCATGTACCAGAATATATTGTGTATGTGTTTTTTTTTTTCAATTAAACTAGTGTTATCTTATGCTCATTAATTATAGTGTCCCATGAGCTTGACTTCTATGAGTCAATAGAGTAATTTGTAAGTTAGGAGTATGTAATACGGCAAAGTCTCTTTTATATGAAACATCATAAATGATCATGAAATTTTTGGAGTTTTTCTTTCAATCAACATTGGTGTAGGGACTAAGAAATTGAAAAATCAAATAAGATTATGTTGAGTTAAAAATGCTAGACCTATAACTTATTTAGGTCTTTCTTTTGTTCTTCCTATATCCATATATGTTATGATGTCCCTTGAGCTCGACTTCTATGAGTCAATAGAGTATTTTGTAAGTTAGAAGTATGCAACACGACAAAGTCTCTTTTATATGAAACATCATAAATGGTCATAAAATTTTTGGAGTTTTTCTTTCAATCAGCATTGGTGTAGGGACTATGAAATTGAAAAATCAAAGAAGACTATGTTGATTTAAAAATGCTAGACCTATAACCGTCTTTCTCTTGTTCTTCCTATATCCAAATATGTTATAATGTCCCTTGACCTTGACTTCTATGAATCAAAAGAGTAATTTGTAAGTTAGGAGTATGCAACACGGTAAAGTCTCTTTTATATGAAACATCATAAATGGTCATGAAATTTTTGGAGTTTTTCTTTCAATCAACATTGGTGTAGGGACCAAGAAATTTAAAAATCAAAGAAGATTATGTTGAGTTAAAAATGCTAGACCTATAACTTATTTAGGTCTTTCTCTTATTCTTCCTATATTCATATATGTTATAATGTTCTTTGAGCTTGACTTCTATGAGTCAATAGTGTAATTTGTAAGTTAGGAGTATGCAACACGGCTAAGTCTCTTTTTATATGAAACATCATAAATGGTCATGAAATGTTTAAAGTTTTTCTTTCAATCAGCATTGTTCTTCCTATATCCATATATGTTATGATGTCCCTTGAGCTCAACTTCTATGAGTCAATAGAGTATTTTGTAAGTTAGAAGTATGCAACACGACAAAGTCTCTTTTATATGAAACATCATAAATGGTCATAAAATTTTTGGAGTTTTTCTTTCAATCAGCATTGGTGTAGGGACTATGAAATTGAAAAATCAAAGAAGGCTATGTTGAGTTAAAAATGCTAGACCTATAACCGTCTTTCTCTTGTTCTTCCTATATCCAAATATGTTATAATGTCCCTTGACCTTGACTTCTATGAATCAATAGAGTAATTTGTAAGTTAGGAGTATGCAACACAGTAAAGTCTCTTTTATATGAAACATCATAAATGGTCATGAAATTTTTGGAGTTTTTCTTTCAATCAACATTGGTGTAGGGACCAAGAAATTTAAAAATCAAAGAAGATTATGTTGATTTAAAAATGCTAGACCTATAACTTATTTAGGTCTTTCTCTTATTCTTCCTATATTCAAATATGTTATAATGTTCTTTGAGCTTGACTTCTATGAGTCAATAGTGTAATTTGTAAGTTAGGAGTATGCAATACGGCTAAGTCTCTTTTATATGAAACATCATAAATGGTCATAAAATGTTTAAAGTTTTTCTTTCAATCAGCATTGGTGTAGGGACTACAAAATTGAAAAATCAAAGAATATTATGTTGAGTTAAAAATGCTAATATATAACTTATTTAGGTATTTCTCTTGTTCTTCCTATATCCAAATATGTTAGTGTCCCTTGAGCTTGACTTCTATGAGTCAATAGAGTAATTTGTAAGTTAGGAGCATGCAACACAGTAAAGTCTCTTTTATACGGAACATCATAAATGATCATGAAATTTTTGGAGTTATTATTTCAATCAACATTGGCGTAAGGATTAAGAAATTGAAAAATCAAAGAAGATTATGTTGAGTTAAAAGTGTTAAACCTATAACATATTTAGGTCCTCTTATTCTTCCTATATCCAAATATGCAAATGCATAATTTTAAAATTATATCTCACTTTTTAATCCTATCAAATAGACATATCCTAATTATATATATAATTTTTTTTTACATATGATGGTTAGACATGCCCAAATAACATGAGAGCTCTTTGCCTGAGGACTCCTAATAATTTGTCTTTTATTTAAAATGGAGAAAATTAAAATTTCCAACTCAATTAAAAAAAATGGTTATAATTATGTTCACTAGCTATGTATTCTATTAGACCATTTATCATAATATTGGAATTAAGTTATAGCTCTTATGACCACTATAATCTATTTCTCGAGCTCCCTTAACTAGATCATAAATGGATTAAAGTGATACTAATGTTTTCTAATTGACTAAGTAAAATGTAGGTCAACATAAAAAACTTGATGAGACGTGTCACTTGACTTTGACTTTTAGGCTATGTTTGGTTCCCGGAAAGTACAAAGGAAAGAAAAAAAATACTAAGGAAAATGATTTTCTCATGTTTGGTTGTCCTATGAAAAATATCAAACAAAATCAAATATAATTAAAACTAATTAAAAACTTATGTATTTCTAAATTATTTAATCTTTATATTGATGAGTTAAAATAAATAAAATGAGTTTGAAGTAACAAAAAAAATAATTTATCAACTTTTAATCTATTTTTTTATTTTCCTTCACTTTTTCTTTCCTTCTACTTTTCCTTTGTATTTTCTTTCCCTTACATTTTCTCTCAAATTTTCCGGGAACCAAACATAGCCTTATGAGTCAAGAAAGTTTATGAAAAGAATATATATGGCTAGTTTAGGAGTTTGCAACTCGGCAAAGATGTTTTCTTCCTACAACATTTATTACATAAAAAATAGAAAAAAAAAAATCATAAATCATCCTTCAAAATTATCTATTAAGTCTTCTAAATAATTAATTAAAACATAAAATTTATATCTATTAGCTTAAAGATAATTGATTGGCTACCAATTACATTAATATTAAACCTAAAACCTTGACAATTCAATTCCTTCATAAGATCCTAGAAGTCCATGAAAAAATTAGATTAAGTATTTTAATTATTCCAAAATAACCTAATTAATATATATATATATATATATATATATAAGAAAAAAAAATAAGTAAAATGACTTTAAAGAACCGTGTAAAAATTAATTTATTAATGTTATATTTTTTTTTCTTTTTTTTTTCTTGTGTATTTTCCTTGAAAACTTGGAAGTCTTTCTTTTTTTTTTCTTTTTTTTCCCTCTTATGGGAAAAAGCTTCCTTGAATATACATGGTCCCAAACAGAAAAGTAATGATCTGTGCTTAGTTTAGTGATGAGATCCAAGAGCCCGTCAATATTAACGGGAACACATCAAGGCTCTTGTCATGAGGAGACGGTTCAGTGGACAGAAGAGAAAGATGAGGAAGAAAATAAGATAAGAGCTTGACTTCTACAATTCAATAGAGCCGTGGCAGAATTTGCAAGTTAGGAGTTTCTAACACGGCAGAATTAGGATATTAAAAATTCCAAAAAAGAAAATAATGTTTTATGAATAGACAAATGAAAAGGATAAACTCAAACAAAGCACTTGTTTGATTTTTGAAAAGTATAAAGAAAAATATCAAAAAAGAAATAAAGAAAAAAGAAATTGATAAAAAATAAAAAATAAAAAAAATTAAAGATAATAAATTATTTTTATATTCTTTGTAAGTAAATTTCATTTATCTTATATAATTATAGTTGAATCGTGGTAAAACTAATGACTTAATTAAAAATCAATAGTATGTATTTTTTTTGTCTTAGATGTTATCAAATTAAATATTCGTATTAGTATTTTAAATTTTATTAAAGGAAATATGTATGATATTTAAATATAAATATATTAAAAATGAAAAAATGTTCAATTATTTAATTTTAACTAATTTTATAATTTTAAAAAAATTATATTATTTCTATTTAATATTATAAATTTTCTTAGAAAAGATTTTTTTTTTGGTTATATTAAGCATCTAAATGTATGTGGTTGAGTGCTTCTCATGGCTTTTCCTAAGCTTTTCGGGTCCTAAATTCAAGTCCTTCACCTGGAATTTCTTAAGCATGTTTTCTCTCCATAAACTTGAAAATATTAGAAAAGAAAATAATTAAGGTTATGGTTGGTTTTCAAAAAATAAAAGGTCAATAAATAATTTTTATTTACTACGTTAAATTCATTTTATTTATTTTAACTTATAGATATAAAAATTAAACAATTTAAAATTCTATAAATTTCTAATAATTTTAAATATATTTGATTTTTTTATATATTTTTCATATAAACAACCAAATATGATAAATCATTTTTATTGACATTTTCTTTCTTATTTTTTTTTTATAAATATTTTCTAGAAACCAAACATACCTAAGGGGGTGTTTGGTACGTCGAAATAGAGAATGGAAATAATATTTTGTTGCCTTTCCTATTTCTTAGTGGAATGAAATGAATTTGATGATTCCATTTCTAGCATTTGGATGAACTTAGGAATGCAAGATTGGAATGATTATTTGTTTTCATTCCAATGTTTGATAATAATAGGAATGGAAATGAAAAAGAAATAAATTTATAATAATATCCTTACATATAATTTAAAATATTTTTTTATTTTTACTTTTATTTTAAAAAAATAAAATTTGAGAGGTTTTTTGTTATTAAATAATAAGACTAAAAAATATATATATACTCAATAAATAAAAAAATTAATCAATGTTGGTTTCTCGGTGCTTAATGGTTTGTTTACTGTTAAATAGCAATGATATGAAGAGATCTTCACTATGGCCCATGCTAAAGTTTCAAAATGAGTCGGAAACGCAACAGATTTTCTGCGAGACGGCAGAATCCATAACTTTAACTAGGAAAGGAAGACGCCGATAATAATAAACAAAGGGGAAAAAAAACCAAAAGTTTTGTTTTTGTTTGTTTTTTTCTTTTTATTTTTTTCCTAACCATTAAAAATTTTCAATATTATAAACACGTAAAATCGAAAAATCTTTTTCCAACCATTTCAATTTTTCTCTCCAGTTTCCATTAATACAAGATAAAGAAACATCAAAGATTCCAAACATAAATTAATAAAAAAAAAAATTAATCGATTTATAGAGAAGAAGAAACACATATAAAGAAGTAGAAGAAGAAAGAGAAAATAAGGTAAACCTGATCGAAGATGTAGAAGCGAGTTTTCAGAATCTAGTTGCAGCAAACAATGATGAATCCTAGATCCAACAATCAAAATGAACATCCAAATCCCTATAAATTAGAAATTGATTTTTTTTTTTAAATATAGTGGAAGGTTTAATTGATTCAATTTGGAAGAATCACTTGTTGAAGAGAATTGGATGATGAGTGGGTCTTTAGCTTTGCAAAGAAGATAAGAAGTGGATGATGAATGGATCTTTACCTTTACAAAGAAGATAAACATCGGGTTTGAAGAACAAGATAAGAGGGTAAAATAGTAATTTAAGTTATTTTATATTATCAAATAGGTTTAATGAATCAGAATACCACCTACTTTTAATGAATGTAAATCCGACTCATAAGTTGGATTTGATTTCTGCCGGAATAATTTTTTATTTCCTTTCCGGCTTATTAACATTTATCCAAACATAGGAATAAGGGAGAAAAGGAATGAGATGTCTATTCCCATTCCCTATTCCAAATTTGAAGAAAAAAAAAATATATATATATATATATATAGGAAAATAATTTATATATTTTAAAATTATTTAATTTTTATATAACAAATAAAATAAATTTTAAAAAATATATAAAAATAATTTATTAAGTTTAGACTTAATTTTTAATTTTATTCACTTTTTTTTCTTTTTTCTTTTTTTTTCTCTATTTTTTTTATTTCATATTTTTCTTCAAATTTTTCAAAAACCAAACATAACCTTGATATTTTCCATGAACCAAAATGAGGCTTATTAATACTAAAAGTGAACTAGACATCTTTCTTTCCTTTTTGTCATAATTTCAATGTTTTAAAAATTCCAAAAATAGAGAAATTCCCTGTGACAATCATAAACAAAAGGCTAAACAAGTAGACAAAAGGCTAAACAAGTAGTTTTTTAGGTGATTGAGGTATTAAATATTTGCTTCTTTTTTAAAAAATTATTTCAAAAAATTGAAACATTAAAAAAATGTAATACTTCATATTTCAAATTTTTAAAAGTAATTTTTAAAAACATAAAATAATTATATACGTTTTATATAAAAGTTTCTTTATCAAGCTGTCTCTATTTTTGTTTTTTAACCTTTTTAAAAAAGAAAAAAAAAAAAGGTAGTGTACCCAAACAAGACTTAGGAATATAGGTGCAAAACACCATGTTATGAATGAAGATCTTATACAGGCAAAATCTTTAGTGGGAAATAATAAATGGAAAAAGAAAAAAAGAAAAAGGAAAAAGGAAATTAAAGATATTATGATAAAGAAAAACCTTCTTCGAGACACTGGGTTCTAATGTCTTGCATGAGGCGCTGAAGCAAGGTCGGGTTGCCGGTAACCATGGCATCGACACGCTCGACCAGCATTCTCTCCATCGAGGCTTCATCATCGACAGTCCAGGCGTACACCTTCTTGTTCCTCCTGTTAAAAACCTTGAATGAAATATTGAATAGAGAGAAGCTGGAAGCTGCTTGGAGAAATGTGGATAGAGTTGTAGAGGGAGGTCATACCCACGTAGAATTCTCACAAGCTTTTCATCAATCAATGGGTGGTAGACGCCGACGATTCCGGCAGCTTTCATTCTCAGTAAGTTGGTTCTAGCCCCAGTAGAAGGGTCCTTCATGACAATATAACCTACCTGCATGACAGTTAATGAGATTAACTAAAACTTCACGGCAGCCCGGGAAATGGTAGTTGAGCCATGTTATGCCTCTGGTACAGGTGCATAGTTGCTCTTCTATACTAAAATAACTTTGAAAAAGATAGCATGATCAAACAAACTAGATATATTTGGTTCCCTTTTTTTTTCCTTTTGTTGTTTTATATACTAAAGATGAGCAAATCCCCGATAATAGGTCAACAAGTACAGAAATAACCACTCCCAATGACTTAGGAATTTATGCTAAATAATACAAAGCAAGTTACATGATGTGATGAACATATCGTTCTCTATCCCAAGTGCTTTAGGGATTACAAAATCCTCATATAAATACAAGATAAACCCAACAAGAACACAACCAAATCTGAGAGATCAAGCTGTTATATGAGATCGTAAAAGGAAACTTATTTTGATGAATGATAGCACCCAAAAGGGCTGGAAGAAAAGGAAAGAACCTGAGACTGCTTAACAGACACATGATTGCTTTTGTGTGTTCTTACAAGGTTAAAAACCTTGCCTACATGATAATAAAAGTAGTACTTGTTCTTACAAGGTTAATAACCCAGGTTACTTGATACTACAAAATAGTAGTCCATAATGCATTTTCTTATTGGAGAATGGAGAGAGAGAGAGAGAGAGAGAGAGAGAGAGAAGACACAGAAGATGGAGGGGAGGGAGGGAGGAGGAGACAGGGGCTTATAATTTTCAAGAGAGGAGAAGCAGAGCACTAAGGTTTAGTACATTTGGGAGTAGAACCATAAAAATGATGAGAATACAAGGGTGAGTCATTAGTACAATTAGTTCATTTTGTGTGTTTCCAGTATAAAGTATGTAAGAATTTAACAAATCCCTTACCAAAATTATCACATCTTCTACCAGGCCTGTACAGAGCCAAAATCACGCCAGAATCTAATGTCTCCTTAATGAAGTGCCATTCAACTTCAAATCATTAAGCTCTATAACACTGAACCAGCTTATACAATGTTGATGTCAGATCTGTCATCATCCTCAAACAAAGTGTTTTTCTCTTAACAGAATTCTTAATTTGGCCATCTCACTTCTCCATATATTATCTAAAGCTCAAATGAACCTATTTACTAAACAAGAAACCTTTTTCCAGAGCTAAACAGCAGGTCTCTTATTTTGATTAGGTAAAGGAAAGGTTATAGCCTAACATGCCTATCTCCTTTAAGAGGTATAAGAAACTTGCACAGACCAATATGCGACTTTCTTAGAATTCGTAACCTTAATCCTGGGAAATTATCTTAAGACTAATAAGCCTTCAAGATTTTACAATTGTCATTCTTTTTTACAATAATCAAAAAATACATGATAGGAATGATGAATAAACACAATTTCAATCTCTTAGCTTTTTATACTGAGAAGTGAACATATTTTCCACCATGACTAAAGATAGGGCAGAGGCCAACCCAAGGGGGATTAACACATAGAGCCAAATTTGATCAGCCAAGCACATTGCATTTTGCTCTCAAGAAGACATGAGGCTATAAGTCCTAACACAGCCTACAAGTCAGTATTTCTTCGAGCTCAATAATGGCTACTCGGATTCCTCTATAACCAAAAGAAAACTAAGAATTTTGCCATCAAGAATGAGCAATCATATCTGAACCCATCTAACATTTTTTTTTTCAAGAAAAAAGAACATGAAGAGGTAAAATACTGTTGAACTGGTCCTTACCGTGACATCAGATGATAGTTTGATCACGTCCCTTGATAAACTGTCACTTTTAGCCCACACAACACAATTGCTACACTTTGTTCCCTTAACCTGAAAAGGTTCATAAAAGGCCTTAGGCCTACATATCTCAGAAAGACATGTCATCTAAAATATGATTGACATATCAACTTGCAGAAGGCAAAACCATGGAAGATTCCCCAACAAAAAACCAAAATCCAAAAGATAGCGATACATAGTTCCAAACTATATGAAACAATTTGTCCTCAACAAATCATGAATTCCCACATTAATTAATAAAAAATTAACTATCAGTAATCATATTTGTCTTCTCTTAGTAGTATATTGTGCAACAAAGATAAGTACGTCAAATTTACCATATTGTGCATGTACATACACACTTTGGGAGTTAAAGGAGAAAAGAAAAAAGAAACTAAAAGAGGACAAAGAACAGAAACTTACAGCAGAAAGAATATCCTTTGCAAGCCCTTTTTCATATGAAGGAGGCCCAACCTTAGCATCCAGAATGACCTGCTGAACTGAACCTGATATCAACTAAGAAAAGCCATTTGAACCATAATCAAGCAAACCAATCAATGAAGCCTCAGAAGAAAAAGCAAGATTGTGGGTAGATAAGAGTGAATAGTATCAAGACATTTCACTCAAATGCTATTAGGCATAGCTGCAACAGAAGACTGAATGAGAGAGATTGACATGGTGTGACAGTTACAAGTACACTAGTAAGAAGGGATATGAAAAGTAACAACAGAAAGAGATCCTGAAAATACCATCAGAGCATCTTCAATGGTGGGTATCTTTACATCACTATACTCCCGGGGGAATTTGATAAATGGTATCCAGCTCTTTTATCTGACAACCACAAACTAAAGAATATTCTCAATCAACAATACTCATATATCTATCTGAAAAATAAGATATCTGGTGGGGATAATGTGATAAAATTGAAACATATTAGTTTTCTTAACAAGTTAAACTCAAAAATTGCAAAAGAAACTTGTCCTATGCAGCGGTTCGAATGCTTCAAAACCAGAACTTTTCTTTTTTTCTTTTTTTCTGATAGGTACTTCCAACCGGAACATACAAAAACTAGAAACAACATAAGGGTCAATGAAGTTACCAAAATAGCCAGAAGAAGGCCCTCATTAGAAGTTAGACAATAATGAACACTATATTTCACTTCTAAAAGCCTAATGGTACTACTAAGTTAGAATTTAAATGATCCCTTTTATGACCTAGAACCTAATTTATTAAGAAGTCAAACCATCAAGCTTCTAGATAACCGTGACATATTTTTTAAGAAGCCTTCTGGTAGGAAATACCCAGAATATAAACCATTATAGTTATCTTTTAGCATACATTCATCAATATTTGTTATGTTACATCAATAATCCGATTAACCTTAGCTTTTGCACCAGCAAATTTTAAAAATGACAACCCCAGAATTGATTTTTTTTTTTGATAGACACAACCCCAGAATTGATATTGCAAAGGAATGAATCAGTTACTAAATATGAACAGATTGCTAATGACAACATTCACAAAATGACTTAATGCAGTTACTGGGAAGCCAAACCAGCAAACCTCACCTCCTTCATGCTCAAGTACCCAACTTTGGCAGTCATGTTACCAGATATCCGCTGCAACTCCCTGCCTGTGACATGTAAGAATCAAGTCTCCAAGCAGCATCAAGGATAATTCCAAGACAATCTAAGGTTAATGATGCTTGAAAATGAATTAAAAAGTCAGATTATTCTGAAGGATGCAACATGCTGCAAATGATGTTCTCCACAAGGTTTGTTTCAATAAATAACTCTTCCTGCTCAAGGTATCTTTCCACTGATGAAAAAAAACGTTCAAGATGCACCTTCTTCTTTCTTGCTATTGGTTATCTTAATGCAATTTCTCAAAACATAAAACCTCAAAAATCTACTATTCATTATTGTTGAAGTACAAAGTTTAGACACTAAATGAGATTTATCTATTGACAAGCAATGGTTTACCATAGTCAAAATTTAGTACTACAAACCTTCACTAAGTGAAACAAAGCATAACTGGATTAAAATTTCATATGAATCAGTATTTTTTTTTTTTTTTTTATGATAACCGAGGAACTTTACATGACCAAGCCCTTAGGACTCTCCATGAGGACCCAAATCCCAGGGTGCTGACCTCAACCACAACAACCAGCACCAGGTAAATCAGGGTATTTAACCAGCCATAGGATTCATAAGAATCAGTATATTATAAGTCCCAGAGCAGGAAAGGTAATGAAGGTTCATACTACATAGCAAAATTTTACTTAAACACAGCAAAGCATTCTCTATTAACTAATTAAAGTCATTAATTTGCATAAGATGATAACCAGGAAGTGGATGGTGGCGAACCATTTTACAGTGAGGTGGAAGCAAAAAAAAATACCTGTCATGAAGAGCAAACAAAACCCCATCTGAAGAGCGAGAAACATCAATCTCAATGCAATCTACTTGTGAATGAAGAGCAATTCGATATGCATCCATCTGTAAATTGAAGAAGAAAGGAAAGGAAATAAGAATTAAAATCTTTCAGCATGACATGTACTTTATAAAAATGCATGACTGAAGATGCTGAAACATGTTAGTGCATCTATGGACAACCTTTTAACTAACATCAGAGGGGACTGGCTGATTCTAGCACCATAATCCTCATTTATTTAATAAATATCGAAGAATGCTCACTTTTCAGTGACCATAAACCAATTAATGTTCAAGATCCTATTCAATAATTAGCAACAACATGGTTCTACATTCTTTTAGGCACAATATCAAGCTGCTGCAGGAAAAATAAAATCAAACCTAAAGTCAGTTTATACAGGGCTGACACCTTAGGCAACCCAACATAAGCCAAACTAATGTGTAGCGTGGACTAGTATTTCATTCTGCCCCAGTTCATCTTGATTTATATACAAATTATTCCAGAAAAATGCAGTCATACAAGGGTCAGAGAGAGGATCAACAACTTATTTCATTTGGAACTGAATCTTGCCATGCCAGTTAGAGATATTAGCAACAAAAACTTCTCAAGTAATTTCTGGACCCTTCTCAAAAATAAATTTAGAACTTATCATAATTAAAACACTACAGAAGAAACTTATACAAGTTTTTAGGCCTAAAATAATATCATAGTATTCAATCCTAGATAAGGCTGTTGGAGGTGTTAAACTTACTTGCCTCATTTATCATATGTTACTCAAGAACTAGAATTGGAAAATAACTAATACATAACAAATAGAATCTCAGACCTCAAGACCTGGAAGATGAATTAGCATCTCAAATAGAACACTTTTATGAAAAAGGCAATAAAAATGGACATGAAATGCATACAGTGTTGGGGAAAGCCTTGGTCGAGTCACCGCCATGAGCGCATACAAGAGGAGGATTATTCAACCAACCACACTTTCTCAATTGCATCTGAGTGACAATTATACAAAAAGGAAAACTAATTAGCCAATGCCTAATAGTAGAGTCAAACATATCCCCTCATTAAATAAAAATGTATTTCAAGTAAAATACCGTCAGCCAAGAAAGAATTCGGGCTTGTAGGTTCCATTTTCATTTTCTAGAAGTTGTGGTAAGTAAAATTTGTCAGAGAATTTGCTTCAATACCCTGTTTTCTAAATGTTAAAACCACGAGTCTTCAAAATGTTGCTCCCCGCCCATTAACAAAGAGTAACCAAACCAATAACAAATTAAGGTTCTCATCTTTTAAGAAAAGTTTTGCTCAAACAAACTGTATTTAGAAAATCATTGAATATAATATAAAAATTGCTAAAAATAAGTTCTCCCAAATTAATATCAAAGAGAAAATCTGCCAAGAATATTATCTACCAGGTGTCACTTCCATCCATTAGTTTCAGCAAATAATAGATAGTTAATTAAAACAAGATACCAATTTTATCTTTCCCTGATTCACAACTTTAAATACTCAAAACAAAAAATCCAAATAAAACTAAGCATGGATTCGATCATCACATTCCTACAATACAGCTGAGCTTTAATACGGTTCATCACTTGGGCATATAAGTAACATACTAAAAATTCCACCCTCTTTTTTTTTTTGAAAAACTCCCAGGTATTCAAATCTACAGAAAAATTTCAGTAGGTATAAATTCCATAAAACAGACATTTGATTACCATATGGGCTCATCAACAACCTAAAACATGAAAATAAAACTTGGGTTTTGACTTCGATTGCAAAATTTTCCATCGAAACAAGCAGAGACTTTCCCCAAAAGAAAACAACATATGGGTTCAAAACAAAAAGAGATTTTACAGTATCAGATTCCATTAATTCGAAAAGTAACAAGAAAAATACCATCTTCTGGGTCGATCAAGAACCTGAAACATAGAAACAAAAACTGGGTTTTGACTGCAATAAATTCCTACCTGATGGAAACGTCTGAGTCGAAAATGGAAGAAAATGGGGGGCACAATAGCGATGAAGGCAAGGCATATGATGATGAAACGTACGGATCTGAAAGATGAGATTCTCAGGTATCTCTGGCTCCGCCCATGTCTCTGAAGCTGTGGTTGCTTCTTCCCAATCCTGGAGATCGCCATTTTGTCACAGTCAAAGGCTTCTGAGAGAGAATCAAAGGCATAAAGCCATGCTTTTGTGAAGAATGATAGAAGTTCGGGGACTTTTTGGTAAATATCTGCAAAATTAATTAAATTCTTGTATTGTATTTATTTAGAAAAATTAATTTTTAATAGCAACGTCAAATATAAATCTGATAATAGTGTACAATTTTATTTAATATTTATTGAGAAAATTAATAATATTTTATAAAAATGGATAATAATATGAATCTTATTTTATTATTGAATTTTCATTTACTTAGTTTAAGTATAAGCCCTATTTTTTATATTATTCAATTTTTTTATTTATGAAATAAAAATAAAAGTAATGTACCATTAAATTTTATATTTAGGAATGTATTTTAAAAATAATTTTGTACTTAGTGAAAATGAATAATAAATAATTATATCTAAATATTAGTCCAATTTCATAAATAAAAGATAAAATATTTTGTTTTTTTTTAATTAAGTTGAATAGATGGGGTGTTTGTACCACATGGCCCATCTGGCAGTTGCATTTTCATTTTCAGACATTATTGAAAACATGTTGCGAATTTGATATTTTTAAATGCCACATTTTTTAAGGAATATTTTTAAAAACAGTTTCTTACAAATATTTTTTAGTTGATGTGTTTTTTGGAAGCGTTTTTAGAATAATTACATATCAAGTTTCTTTTCAAGAAACACTATAAATAATTTTTTAAATATTACAAAGCATTTTTTAGATTTTTAAAAGTATTTTTAAAATTTTATCACATACATAATTTAAAAAAATATTTTTTAAATTAAAAGTATTTCATAAAATTATCACCAAACACATCTATGTACCACTTCATTCCATTTCTATTACATATATAATAAAATAAAAAATAATTTAATTTAATTTTTATTTCCTGTTTTAAATAATAAATAGAAAGTTAGTGTACATACCTTTAGTGAAATTAAATTAAATTTTAAAAAATAATTTTCATATTTAAGTTCTTAAATAAAATTACGTACTTAAAAACAATTAAGAATCATTTAAAAAGTTATTTTAAAAAAATTATTTCTTGATGACTATTTTTTTTAAAATGTCATTAAACATACATTTAGAGGTTGTGGTGAAATAATTTTTGGAATTGAAAAACATATTTAACAGATTTTGGAATAAAATCAATTATTTAAAGTTAGTTTTGAAAATAGGATAATTATTTAGAATATATTTGAGACATTTTCTAAGTATTTTTATAAATAAAAAATTGAGAATTAATTAAAAAATTAAAATAAGTCAAAAACTTTCGCATCATGTGGTTAAAGGGTGAAAAAATAATTTTTATATTTAAATTTTTTTAAAATATAAATCTTAAAACTATTTTAAAATTATTTTTCAAAAACATTATTAGGATTAAAGATAGTATTTTATATTTACATTTAATACATGAAAGTTATTAGGATTAAAAATAATATAATGAACTATTTAATCTATGTAAGTAAAAAAAAAATATATGAAAATTAAAAATATGATAATATACATTTAAAATATGAAGCCCCATGGTTTGTCGAAGTGCATTGGAGGCAATGCTCTTCTTTGATAGGACTCAATTGCCATTTTTTAATTATTTTTTATTTATATTTATTAATAAAGGTATAAATTCCCTTATTTTACTTTTTATAAAAATCATGAAAAAAAAAATTATAGTGAAAAAGTATTATTATTATTATTTGAAAAGAACCCCTTCTTTCCACCGTGGCAAGTTGCGAGTTGCCACGTCACAACCTTATTCCTGCTGTTAACAAGACAAATTAAAAAAATAAAATAAAATAAAATAAAATAAAATAAAATAAAATTTCTTCTTTAAAAACAAGCTCTGTGTCGGTCTCAAGAAAGTTAAATGATTTCATTTCTGAAAAGGAATCGACACCAATTTCTAGGAGAAATTTAATACTGCATGAGTCTGAAATTGTTTCAGTTTCAATCCACCGGGGGAATTTAAAGAGAAGAGGAGGCTTGAAGAAACCCTAAAGTAGAATTGGTTCATTTTTTTCCGGGAAAATTGGGCCGAGTTTTCTCGAGAAAATGCCGGTTTCCCCCACGAAGATCGGAGTTGGCCCTTGGTTCCATAAGAAGATCGTGGATCCTCTTCTCCAAATCCTTCGCAGGTCACTGCCTTTCTCTCTCGGTTGATTAGGATTTGGTGATATTGGAAGTAATTCACGTCTGTTTGTGTATGTTTCTGTGTAAATCAGTTCAAGGTTTGGATTTGAATAGTGTGTTTCTTTGTGTTGGATTTGAATTGAAAAGCTTGGATTTTTAGGGCCTGTTTAGTTGGGGAATCCAGAACTGTTGTCAGTTTCGGAAATTTGCTGACCTACTTTCAAGGAATGGTTTTTGGGAGATTTCCTGAAGATGAGACTTCCACAAGACGTGAAAGGACTAGCCTTGAAAAATGCAAACACTTCAGCGATTAAAAAAGAGTTAAAAATTTTAATTCTTTAGAAAAAAAAACATTGAAAACGCCATTCCATTTCCACTACTAAGCAAGCTCAACTCTTTCAATGCTACTATATTAATCTTGTAGGGATATTATGTTTTGCTTATAATCTGCCTTCAGATGTTCTCTACTTGGATTGATTTTGAAATGCTTGTTGTTTGATCTAAAATTTGGTAGCAAACAATCGAGATTCTGATTTCTTCACGAATGATCATTTTTTGAGGTATTGATGAGAAATTGGGTTGAATTTTTTAGGGGGGGCGGAGCCGAAGCAATTGGCTTTCTCTGCAGCTCTTGGGATTACTTTGGGAGTATTTCCTATATGTGGTATGTTGGTTTTGGGCATTTCTAATTTTATTTTAATAGCAGTATTTTGGGAATAAACTTTAACAATTAATCAAAAAATTATTTGTTTGAAATATTATTTTATCATTCTAGCAGTTTGTATTCATCTTGACTCTGACTCAACTATATGAATTGAGTGCATCCAGATGATATCTCGATTTTGTATTGCAAATTTTATGATATTTTGATGCCATTCTATGACTTTGAACTTAAAGAGAATGTGGGTCTAGTAACCGTTTGGCAGAATTGTAACTTCTAGTGAAAATTATATTGAAAAGACCCATGTCTTCCAGAAAGAGGAGGCAGGTGGTTGTTTGGCGGGAAGTGTTGCTCACAGCCTAGAATTGGGTTGTTTTGGATTGGTGTTCAATGTGTAACAAAGAAGGCTGGTTCATGGATTAACTTCATTGTTCACTGCCTAGAACTTGTGGGTGCTGATGTTCTTCTTCCTTTTTCTTCTTTTGTTTTTTGTTTTTTGTTTTTAGGCTTTCTTGGATGACATTGAGAATGCTTTTGTATATGTTGTTGAGTATCAAAGCAGGCACTCAGAGTAGTCTGGGTATCTGAGGTCTAATCCCCCCTTGTTTCTTTTTTGTGCATTTAGGAGCAGCATTATAACTATCACCAGAAATGAGAACTCCAGATTTTTAAAGATCATGAATTCATTTTTCATCGTAAACCTTTCTTGAATCCTCTGTTATGCCTTCCTTTTTTGATTCTTGCACTTGCTTCTTTTGAGTTCTGTTCCATTATTGCATGTGCTGTTTTTACTTTTCTAGTGAATTACCATTCATGAACGATATCTACCATGATTGTCTGGCTACAAAATAAATGAAGAAAATTACGTGAAAGTGCTATCTAGCAACAAATAGAGGGATGTTCTTTCTACTTCTATATCTAAACTGATTAAAAGAGATGCAGAGGAAAACAATTTTTTGCAGACTAGAGTTCTATAGCAAGCTTGTTTCTCTCATTTCGTTCCTGCTCTGCCTTCTTACACAGTTAGACCCACTCAGGAGAAAATTAATATCTTTGTAGGTTTTAGATGTTTTCTAAAATGATGCTAGAATCCATAACTCCCTGAATCCGAATTGTCCTGTTTGCATACCTTTTTCTTCTCCCTTAATAAATAATGCCATTTCTCTTATTTATAGATAAGGTCATTGTTTTTGCTTAGGCATTTTTTGCTACTTCAATGCTTATTTTAAATAAATTAAGTGGTTGTGCTGATTGGTCAAAATTGGTGAACAGGCATAAGTTACTCAATTAACCATGTGCACAATTCTGCTTGTATTTTCTTATGATATGGATGCATAAAGTTACTCAATGTAACTTGAGTTCCTTGGATAACATCATATCTTTAGCTAATTTTGTTAATGACAGGGGTAACTGTGTTTTTATGTGGAATGGCGATTGCATTGCTTGGATCTCTTTGTCATTCTCCGAGTGTGATGCTTGCTAATTTCATTGCTACTCCAATAGAGTTGAGGTAAATAGATGTTACTTTTATGTGAAGTCATATTCTTTCTCTTCTGTTGCTCATTGTTTCTAGCTACAGGGTACAATTCAATTTTTAATCTGATGTTCATATGTAAAGCTGTACTTCTATTTGTTTATTTGAAAGCTAGATAAAGTGTGAGATTAAAGTTGCTCGGATGCAAATATACAACATGGATTTTGCACAAATTCTTAGATAGTATCTCATTTAAAATTTTAAGTTGGCACAAAATCTTCTTTTTTTCCAATCTTCTTTTTAAAAAGACCTTCATTATAATTTTTCTTTACTGTACATTACTACAGGTTCGCTGCATGTTTGATCCATATTCTCCTTACTTTTTGCATTGTTTATTTTTTTAGCTGCTTCACTTTGTCACTTAGAGGTTACAGAAATTCATATGATTGTCCTTTTTTTGTTTGCCATATTATTTATGGTGGGTTATGAGTTACAAGTGCGTTTATGGAAACTGCCCAATGGATTAACAAGGTATTTCAGAAAAATTGAAATTTTGGAATAGTATAAATTACTTAATTAGTTAGTTGTGTTGGACAACCAATTTTCCTAATAGAAGCTTGTAGGATTTGCGTCCACAATGTATATCATGCACTCTAATACTCTCCCTCACGCCTTCATTTTTGGGCTTAATAAGTTGGGTAAATAAACATGCAATGGTGAGTCTCGCATACTTGACCTTCCACCAAATAAGGCTTTGATACCATGTTGAACAACCAATTTTCCTAAAAACTTAGGCTTGTAGGATCTAGGTCCACAATGCACATCATACACTTTAGCGAGTAAGACACAACTTGCTCATTCTACCTAATAGAGAGTATTAATATAAAAAATGAGAAGGCAGACAATGTACAAATTACTTAAAAAGGGATGCCAACAATTCCAAACTTCATTTGACGAATTTAGGCACACCTGGTGTTTGTCTAATACATGTACATGCTTGACAGATAATTGTCCATGGATGCTGTCCCTCATGGCTTTTGTTTTGTTGTCCATCTGTATGTTCTAATTGTTGTACCATGTTTTATATTCTAGTCTGGTGGTTCCCTTCTTGCGTTTTGGTGAAGTCATTTCTGGTGGACCTCATTTTCCATTGACGTCTGATGCTATGAAAAAGGTTTTGACTGGCCATGCTTCTCGAGAAGTCTTATTAAGCATCGTTCATGCGGTAGGTTGTCAATCACTATTTCTAAGCTGATAGCTTCTCTCTTTCAACTAAGCAATTTTAAGGGGTCCAATGAATATGACTTGCAAAATGGTAGATAAAGATGATGATTCGATCTTTTTGAGTAAAGGACTGTCAAGTTTTGCATAATAATCAAAAGAACTGAAAGGGAGCAAATTAATCTGAGAAGATTGCAAAGAAATGTGGGGAGAGAATGTGTAATTATTTAGGAAATTGTTGTGGCCTAGTTCTTTATTTAACTCTTAATTAAATAGACTAAAATGGCAAAACTATCATTGATTTTTCCCCCTTTGAATCTATCCAAGATCTCGTTAGAAATTGTAGAATTTTGATCTCACATTGTACTCTAATAGTAAAATTTCCCTTTCACCTTTCTTTCTTTGAATCTGCAAGGTCTTACTGAATTTCAATTTTTGAGCAATCTTTTGTAGTTGCTGGGATGGCTTGTTGCAGCACCCTTTATCTTGGTCATACTCTACATAATATTTTTGCCGTGTTGCAAACTCCTGGTTCACAAATTCAGTCCTGTTCCTTCAAGTCCAAAGAAGCCCCTCCATCCCCACATGGAAGTGAAGCTAAAGGTAAGGGATGTGTGATAAAGATTGTATTGAAACCATTTGCTTCATCATCCCCATTTACTGTAATAATGCCATTTGTGCTTCTAACATAACACTGCTTGTACATAAAACTTTACTGGAGTAAATGCATGTAATTATCCTTTATAAGCATGTTGAATTCAGTATTGTTACCTGGTTGACTGTTTGGATGAATCTATGAAAAATGAAATTTGTGGATTTCTTCTCATTATGATTTCATTTGTGGCATTTGCTTAATTGGATTTCCATTCTTTTTCTTGAGAAACCGATTTCTATATGGTCCAATATATGATCTGGGTTTGAAAACATTGGATTATTACCATTGTGTCGGACTCTTGTTGAGTTGGTGGATTGGATAGTTGATTATCAAAAGTTCTGAATCCAACTACATCCTCACCAAGAGCTTCTCAATCTGCTAAAAGTAGTATTTGATGGTAAGTTTTAATTGTGTTTAGATGGAACTTTATGGTTATATTTGTTTCTTGGAAAGTATTAGGGAAATTAAAAAAACAGATTTTTTTATTTTTATTTTTTATTTTATGTTTGATTATATCATAAAAATATCAAAGAAAATATAATATAATTTAAATTCGTAAGAAATTTATATATTTTTAAATTATTTACTCATTATATAAAAAAATTAAAATAAATTAAATGATTTTGAAATAGGATATAAAAATAATTTATTGGTTTTAAAAAAATATATATATATATTTTGTGCTTTTCTTCTCTATTTTCTTTTGTTTATATTTTCATGTAACCAACCATAACCTATGAGTCTCACACTTTACAATGTGATTTATCACCATAATTTTTTGTTTAATTGCAACTTTTAAAATTTCAGAAAATGGTTTTGAGGAAGGTGTATTTCCTCTTGCAAAAGTAGCTATCTTTATTTTAAGGGCAATGCTTTGGCACCTTCACCCTTCGTGCCTTGTAAGTGGCCATAGCCTGTGCCAACACGGCCGTCTTGTAGATGGCCAATTCTTGCCTAACCTCTCCATCTATGTTATTTATTTATTTTTGGGGTATTTGATATATGGGAAATACAAATATTTGATCAAAGGAAAGATCAACTCAAATTTTCTTTTTCCTTTTTTAATAACCAAAACATAAGATTAAAAAAATTGTACGCATTTTCATTACTAAACAAATCGTCAATGTCTTCAAAATTTATTAGAATCTGGGGTGTTGTTGTGGATATTAGTTAGGCTTTGTTCAGGTCATTATTTAACGAATTGGGCTAAACTGGTTTGATCTCAAAATGGCCTAATGGTGGCCCATAATAATGATGATGATGATGATGACGTTTGGTAACTTTGAAGAAAAAACCTCTGTTTGGTTTCTCGACATTATTAAAAAAAAAAGGAAAAAAAAATTAAAAAATTAAAGAAAAAATAAGTAAAATGAATTTAAATAAATATATAAAAATATTTTATTAATTTTATTTATTTTTATTTTTTCTTTTTTCTTTTCTTCTTCATTTTTTTTTTCTATTTATTTCTATTTTTTACTCAGTGGATTTGTAAAGCAAGCAATAATTTGGGAAGATTTCCATTTACTTTTTTAAACATTGATATAAATGATAGGAATGACTTGAAAATCATCACCGATTCATCACAACTACTTTGCACTCTCAGAGTACTCAAGTGGGCCCCACTCGTTTTTTATTCAAGAAAATAAATAATAAGAAAAATTTTGAGTGGAACATGATTTAATCAATTACTATGTATTTTGTTTATTTATTAGACTATAAATTACTATTAATGATAATATTTTTATAATAAAAACTAATTCATTTTTAATAATAATGATTAGTGTATAATGAATGATAATAATTTTTGTCATTAATTTTTAGTAATAAAT
The DNA here is from genome assembly GCA_037355405.1 of Vitis amurensis. Classification (NCBI taxonomy): domain Eukaryota; kingdom Viridiplantae; phylum Streptophyta; class Magnoliopsida; order Vitales; family Vitaceae; genus Vitis; species Vitis amurensis. Next base: position 38,064,903 of record CM074693.1, read on the forward strand.
TCATTAAATAATTATAAAATTTAATTGCAATTACTAAGTCCAAAGAAAGAAATAATAAAGTGAAGAGTTGTATGTTTAGTATTAATAACAAACTTAATAAAAAAAATTTAATTTTAAGTCGTGGATTAAAAATGAAAAGAATGATTAAAGATGTGAATTATACAAAAGATTTCTAAGCATGAAAAATAAAGGTAGCAAAGGTAAAGTGAAATTTTCATTTTAATAAGAAAGAAAAAAACATAATTATAAAGAAAAATGTCATTTTAAATAAAGAATATGTAAAATATTAATAAAAATAAATATAGGAAATAAATTTAAAAGTAGAAATATTGAAATTTTTGAATAAGAAATAGTAAAAAGAGCATGTAAGTTTTTAAAAAAATGGTATACAATGAATATTTAAATATGCCCTAATATTAAAATTAGTATATGATGAAAAATAATAACTTTATTGTCTAGTTAAAAAAAAAAAGAAGAATAGTATTATGTATGCTTAACCTAAATTTCTAATGTATTTATGTTCATAAATTCTTTCTATGATTTTATTTTTTAAAATAATTTGACAACAAATAAGAAGGTTTTAATGGATAGAGAGATATAAGGTTTATTCAGAAATTCTTTTTGAGAACAATTTTTTATTATTCAGAATAAAAAAATAAAAAAACACATTTGATAATTATATACTGTTTTTAAATACTAAGAATGGAAAATAAAGTGTTTTTTATAGTTGTTTTAGAAAATAATTATACAACTATGTAGAATGATTAAAAATAATGCATTGGATATAAAAATTATTTTTAAAATATAATTAAAAATATTTAAAACATGTTAAAAACATTTTAGGTTCTCAAATATATTTTTCTTATATAAAATAATAGATAGAGAGTACAGTTTTCAAAAATTGTTCTCAAAAACCATTTTTAAAAACTAATTTCGAAAAAGGTTACTAAAAAGGGCATAAAATTTCTCAATCTTTTAAATTTAAGGTAATAGTGTTTATGCTGATGTAAATTTCAAAATATCAAAAGAGAAATGTGAAAAAAAAATATATAAAAAAAATTAAGGCTATGTTTGGTTCCCAAAAAATTTGAGAGAACATGTGAGGTAAAGAAAATATAATAGAAAAATGAAATAAAAAATAAAAAATAGATTTAAAATCAATAAATTATTTTTATATATTTCTTCAAAACTTATTTCACTTAGTTTTTCTTATTATATAAATATTAAATAATTTTAAAATGTATACATTTTTAATCAATTTTAATCTTATAATACTTTTCGAAAATGCACCTGAATAATGATTCTCACATAAATATTTTTAAGAAAAATGCTTTTATTGAAAATAATCTAAGTAAAAATATTATCAAATGACATATTAAAAAATTTATTTGATAGTGATTTTAGAAAATATTTTTAATATTTTTAGCATTTAAAATTTTTATTTTTAAGTGTTAGAAGTGATGGAAAGTTTTTTAGAATAATTATCAAATAGATTTTAAAAATTTGTTTGATAATAATTTTAAAAAATATTTTTAATTTTTTTGGTACTTAAAATTAACTATTTTGATAATTTTTTTTTTTTAGTATTACAAGATTAAAAGTTCTTTTTAGAATGTGATTTTAGTGAAAGTATTTTCTTTTAAAGACAATCATTTGAAAAGTGATTTCCAATGCCTTATTTTCATATTAAAACTTAAAAATGGTTTTTCGAAATACTTCTAAACGGACTGTAAGAGCTCACACAACTTCATTCCAAAATGAAAACAACAAATAAAAATGAAAAGAATAAATCAAAAAGGAAGAATGCAAGAAACATGGACACGGCGTAGATGTAAAACAATGACCTAAAAATGCTTGTTGAAATTTGTGTGTTTGGATGCACCTAAAAATGCTAGGTTGAAATTATTTATTTATTTATTTAAGGTTATGTAACTATGTATATGAGAATAGAAAAAAAAATTTATAATAATATGCTTATACATGATTAAAATAATTTTTATTTTTATTTTAAGAAACTCTCGAATGAGACATAGCTTAAAATAAATTTCTATTTTTATTTAATAGATAAATATCTTTTAACTAAAAAAATAAATAAATATAATTACACAGAAGGACGTAAGAACGTATAAATAAGTAAAATAAATAAACATGTATGTCTCTCAATGTTTATAGATATTAATTATTTGAAATATAATAGAAATATATGAGTATTGATAAAGTTTTCTATGAGCTTAAGTGAGTTAAACTCAAAATGAGTTGGAATCACTTAATCTAACTTACTTAAATCTTAATTAATTAATTAGCACAGATATGATTAATTGATTAGTCAAATGTAAAAAACCAATTTATAAGATTTAGTACAATCTTCCGCTTTTATTAAAACACTCTTATGTACATTTATGAATCTTAAATTCAAATTCCTCAAAACTAATGTACCACCATAAATTAAGTGTTAAAGTGAGAACTATTGAGATCCATAGAAAAGTATTAACTTCCTTATAATCTAATTATGAAGTTAATTAAATATTTCACTAAAGATAATCAATTATACTTCAATATACTATGAAATTAGAACAAGGTAAAATACAAATTAATTGATGTTCGTAATATAATATGATAGTGTTATTACTTATTAAGATTACCTTTAATATCAATTTTTACTTCACGATTATCAATTCAAAATTTGAATTCATTGCTTTGAACTATCGAGATCATCTAATCAAATTATAATCATAATTAAACATTATTCTAAGATACCATATAAAGGCCCTTAACTCCCTACCTCAATCATTATTGCATTTATTTATATCATAAGCAAGTTGCACCTCCTACAAATCATGTAAATTAAAAATTATTTAAAACATCAAGAACCTTAGTGAATTTCTTTCCATTGTAGATATATTTTTACAATGCAAGTGGCCTTCCCACCCTTCATGCTATATATTAGTCTTGAAAATAAGCTTGGAGCCTGCTTTTGTCCAAATCTAATTGGGAGAAAAAGGAGACTATTTTCTATTCAAAAAGATAATTTTTAAATATCTCACTCTCGACTGGTGCACCACCTCACATGCACAAAGACAATGATTAATTGAAAACGTCCGAGATGCCACATGGGTGCCATCACTCATGAAAGGACCACCATGGATTCTTGGGCAGAGCAAAAGCAACTTGAATTTATAACAATTCTTTAATAGAAAAGAAAAATAAATCGGCCAACAGCTTTTCATGAAAGAACTCCTTTTGTCTTTTCAATTTTTTTAACTAATTACTTATGGTCACTGGAGCCGATAGTATTAATACTTGTACACACAAATTTCTTTTAACATTAAATTGTTCAATTTTTTCGGCTAAAAAATTTAGAAATATTACTAAACCTTAATTATAAACAACGCATAAACCAAGGGAGAACTTAAAAAACACTTTTAAAAAATTTAAAAATTATTTATAATATTTCCCAAAAACGCACCCGATTAATGATTCACACAAATATTTTTAAGAAAAATACTTTCATTGAAAATAATCTAAGTAAAAATATTATCAAATGAAATATATTAAAGAGTTTATTTGGTAGTGATTTTAAAAAGTAATTCTAATTTTTTGAGTATTTGGAAATTTTATTTTTCAAGTGTCTTGAAAGAAATAGAAATTTTTTTAAAATAATTGTCAAATAGATTTTAAAAACTTTTTTGAAAGTAATTTTAGAAAGTATTTTTAATTTTTATTAAATATTATAAAAATTAAAAATATTTTTTAGAATGTGATTTTAGTGAAAATATTCTTTTTTCACTAATAGGGGGAAGTTTCTATTTATTGAAACCTTATATATACATGTGTGTATGTGTTAGTTTCTTGAATTTATATATACAATTGAATATGAGTAATAATGTTAACATAATGTGTTTCTTGAATTTATATATACAACTGAATATGAGTATTAATGTTAACATAATGTGTTAGATCCAACTATATTTTATCCTATAAATTTTTCTTATACGTTCCGTAATATAAATTATGTTATTATGGGATAAGACAAATTAATTAAGCAATCTATTGATATATTCAAATTAAGTCAATGAAAAGTTAATTTGTACAGGACCTTGAGGTTTTATTAGCCAATTAAGTAAAATCTTGTATGCCTCCACATCCAGATTTTCTTGTGTGTTAAAATTTAACCATAAAAATGTCCTAAGGTTTATTAATTCTCATGATTAATCAAAAAACAAACTTATTTCAAAAAATTTTGGTTTTTTTTTCCCTAAGTTTAGCCCCATCTCACTCTTTTTCTGCCCTTAGAATTGCGGGTTTTTATCTCAACTTGATATTTGGTATCACATTGCTTGCCTTCGATGAGAACCCTAAGACTTTTCTACGAAGCTTGGCACCAAAAATTTCTTTGAACTGGGCTTTCTAACTTTCAGCATTACTGAAGAATCCCGTCACGTAGCTTTGGTTTTCATTTCCTTTTAGGTAGAACTACGTTCTGTGTGATGGTTCGGAGAGATGAGTGACACTTTGTATCAAGAAATATATTGTTTTCAGTTTTCTATCTTGAAGAATAACCTTTTACATTGGTATTTATACACTAATAACAGTTTTCTTCAAATTGATGAATGATGTTTTTTTTATCTCATTCATTCTTTTATTGTACAAAGTATATATAAAGGGTAATCACCATTGTGATTTTTTGATTGATTGATTTAATTGCTATACATGATTGATTTACTCCACTCTAATACATGCATGCGTTTATTTTGTGTTTAATTACTAATATTTGTTTTCATTGAAGTAAACCGGTTCATCACTCAGGTACATTATTTGTCTCTCCTATTCATTCAGTTATTTTTGTTTTGAGTGATATTCATTTGGTACCCATACTCGATTAATCAATTGTTATGATTACTTCATTTTATTAGTAAAGACTCATTTTTAGGGACTTAGAGGGATGTTACGGTTTTTACCGTATCTTCCCGATAAGTAATCTGAAACCCGAACCTGATCCGGTTTGTCACATATCAGATTTTCCAAATAAGGAGTCAAACTTAGAGTTTTCTTTCTTATTTTATTTACCCTTAAAACAAAAATAAGTGGCGACTCCAAGTCAATTTTCTTAATAAAATAAAATCAATTTTTTCAAAATAAAAATCGAGCTCACCATCGAGTGGAAGCGCATGATGCCGAAATACAGGTCTACACATATATATTTAATGGTTCAGATCTATCACATGATAGGTACTATTACAATAACTTAACATTTTCCAAAATTAAATGAATGAAATTGTAACTTGTAAGAGAATTGTGGAATCTTGGCTATCAAACCAATCCCACCATCATCCAACAAAAGGGAAATAATTGAAAATGTAGACCAAAATTAAATCACTACTTTATCGAACACACTGAGATAATTGAAATAAAAAAAATAGCACTAAAATCAATGACTTCGATCAAGCCCACTATATCAGCAAACCAATTCCACCATCATCCAACAAATAGGAAAATTAAAAATAAAAACATAGCACCAAAATCAATAACTCCGACCAAACCCACTATACTAACAAAGCAATCCGTTATCATCCAACAAATAGGAAATAATTGAAAATAAGAAATATATATATAATTTTGTTAAGAATTTCAACTTTTATATTTATAAATTTATCTTCTGATATCATTTTTTAGAACAAGACCTTAGAATAAATGTTAAGTGAATCAATTGGTAATCAATATCAAACTAGATTTTTTTAACAAAAAAAAAAAAAAAGTAAAGAAAAAGACAAAGTTGTCCAAGTAAAATAGAATTATTAAATGAAAGGCTAATGAAGTCATTAAAAATTTTTTTTTATTCAATACTTGATTCAATCTTCAAAACAGTATTTTTTACCTAAAAAATTTATATAAAAAATAATAAAAATTGTAGTAAATGTTAATTAAATCTTTAATGAGGCTTGTTGGCCAATTATTAAATCCTATTTTATTGTAATAATAAATATTGACAAAAAATAGATTTATTAATTATTGTAGCACCATTTTAATTATAGAAAAGTATAATTTCCAACATATTTATCATCCAATAAAATAAAATATTAATCAGTCTGAAAATTAATTTTTTCATGTGTTATTAACAAAAAGAGGAGTTTGGTGGCCCATAGTCCTCTTTGAGGAAGGCCTTAATACCCTCAAACCTTAATTTTTTAGGAAACCATTGTCCATGGAGCTTGGATTTTTCCGTTGACGCTTTGAAAATAATCCTCCAACTCTGAGATTTTAACCATTGCTCCAAGAAATAGGTGGGATCCTCCAACTTATTGTATAATAGGCTAGTTTCACTTTTAAATTTAATATAAATATATTAGAGTACGGTAAAACCTCTTCTAGTATAAAATATATTTTTTTTTAAAAAAAAGATGTTTTTAACCATTTATTTATACAAACTAATTTTTTTAAATACTTAATTTCTTTTATATTAAAAGTACCTTTTAAAAATATTATCGAATAGACTTTACTTATTTTTTAATCTTATTTCATAACAATTATACATTATTAAAGGAAATAAACATAAAATTAAAAAAAATAAAAATAATCAAAACACCAAATGGTTGAATGATATAATGAAAATAATTAAAGAGATGTAAAAGAATAATCAAGAAGATGTATGGAAATAATAAGAATAATTAAGGAGATATAACAAAAATGACGAAGAAAATATATAGAATTAAACACAATAATAAGAATTACTTCAATCAACATATCCATAAATTAATACCATTCAAATATTAATATTATTTTATTTTCTTGATTTTAAAAATTAATACTTCTTTTATAATTATAGGATGTTTATTATTATTTTTTTATATTATTATTATATACTCTTCTACAAATTTCTGAAGATAATAGAACACAAAGCTTTCATGCTAAATTATCTAGCTTGTAGATATTCCATGTATAAAATTTAATTTTTTTTATATGTTATCACATGCAAGTGTATAGGGGTGAAAATTTGGTGTCCATGGATGAAAAGTGGAGGTCAAGCGTGGAGGAAAGACACAACCATTTTCATTATTACTTCACAAGTACCTATTCAAAAGCCGAATTGATTACTTTGAATGATCGAAATCATCTAATCGAATTATGATTACAATTAAACTCTATTCTAAGATTCCATATACAGGTACTTAATTTCATACCTCAACCATTATTACATTAATTTATATTATAAGCAAGTGACATATATATATATATATAATATTTCGTGTTTGGTAGTGAATTTCTTTGTTTAGTGTAGATGTATTGTTATATTGTAAGTGCAATTCCCACTCTTCATTTGTGCAAATCTAATTTTCAAATAGAGAATTTTAAATGTCACTCTCCATGGGTGCCCTCTCACCTGCACAAAGACAGATTTATGGAGAACCTCCCAAAACCACATGGGTGCCATCATTCATGAAAGCTACACAAAAATATTTGAGCATGCCGCGGGGATCATGGATTCTTGGGCAGATCAAAAGCAACTTCAATATTTTTTTTTATTTTTATAATTAAAGTTGGGAATCACAATTCTTGAGTAGAAAAAAACTTAAGGCAATAGCTTTTCATGAAAGAACTCCATCTTTTCATTTTTTTTAAAATACTTAGTTACGGTCTTGGAGCCAAAAGTATTTAATACTTGTATTCATAAATTTCGTTTAACTTTAAATTGTTCAATTTTCTTGAATAAGAAGTTTAGAAATATTATTAAACCCTAATAAAAACAATGCATAAAGCAAAAAGGAGAGACTTTTTTTCATGACCAATTTTACAAATGATAATTTCTTCAACATATTTCCTCTCCCAAAAGATTTCATGGAAATTGTGTTTATTTATTTTTTCCATCCATCCAGATAAAAATTCTCTTTACTCACATGCCTACATTGTCCTTTTACAATTTCCTAATGTTTTTAATAGGAATTTTGTTTTTTCTGTCTCTTAATTTAACATTTCTCATCATGTACAAATTTAATCATTTTTTGGCAACTAGGGTGATCTTATTGAACTTGAATAACTTGAGTTTGACAAAATTTCATTAATTGAACAAATTAAATTAAGGGTTTTGATTGTAATTTTAAAAAACACTTTATATATAAAAAGTGTTTTTGAATAAAAATTTAAAGTCTAGTATAATTTTAGTGCTTCATAGAGAAGTAATAAGAGAACACTTAAAACAACACTTTTAAAAATTTGAAAAATCACTCATAATGCTTTTGGGAGAAGTCCCTAATTGATGATTCTCACAAAAACATTTTTAAAGAAAACATTTTTATTAAAAACAGTTCAAATAGAAATATTATCACACATTGTATATTAAGAATTCGTTTGAAAGTAATTTTAGAAAGTGTTTCTAATATTTATAATACTTGAATGATAAAATATTTGAAGTATTAGAAATATTAAGAGTGCGTTTGATAGTAATTTTAAGAAATGTTTTTAATATTTTAAAAATAAATTTTTTAAAGTATTATAAATAGTAGAAACATTTTTTAAAATTATTGTCAAATACACCCTAAAAGCACTTCTTAAAATTATTATCAAATATACTTTAAATGATTATATTCTAAATATTTTTAATTAAAATATTTTCTTTCAAAATCTTTTTAAAAGAATTATTAGCAAAATGATTCACCAAAAAATATTATAAATAATTTTTCAAATATTTAAAAGTGTTTATTGGTACGTAATTTTTCTTTAAGATTATCTTTTATACTAAAAGTGGTTTTTAGAAATCCTGCAAACGGACCGTAAGAGTCTCACAGCTTCATTGGGTAAAAAAATCAAATAAAAATGAAAAGAATAAATCAAAATGGAAAAATGGAAGAAACATGGACATGGCATAGATGTAAAAGAATGAGCTTTGATTTTTGAATGGCAAAGGAAGGGAAATAAAAGTAAAATGAGAGAGTGAAAAACCTAAAAATGATATCAACAGACTCGCAAGTCTCATTATTGAGGCCAGCTGTTGGTTCATGTGAAGCCGCGATGAATCTGAGAAAATGAGCAATAGTGGCAGCCCCACAATTGGAACAGGACAATTTAGCTTGTTGACTTAAACAGTATTTCTCTTTCTTCCATGAACTTTCATTCTTCCCTCTTGCGTCCAACGCAAAAAAAAAAAAAGAAAGGAAAATTGCTTGCCAGAGGAGAAGAACAGCCATTTAGCAACCAAAGACCCTTTCTTTTCGTTCTTAGCCTCCTTGTAATTTGCCAGATCCAGTCCAGAAATGGCTTCTAGCAGCACCTTAAAAGCGTCGTCTTCCACTTCTAATTGTGATGGTTATAATTATCATGTGTTCTTGAGTTTTAGAGGTGAAGACACCCGCCAGACTTTCACTGGTCATCTTTATGCTAATTTGGTTGCACGTGGAATTCACACCTTCAGAGATGATGAAGAACTTGAGAAAGGAGGAGATATCGCATCAGATCTCTCGAGAGCTATCGAAGAATCAAAGATTTTTATTATTATTTTCTCGAAACACTATGCTGACTCCAAGTGGTGTTTGAATGAACTGGTAAAGATCATCGATTGTATGACAGAAAAGAAATCAGTGGTTTTGCCGGTTTTCTACCATGTGGAGCCAACAGATGTACGAAATCAAGGAGGAAGTTTTAAAGATGCATTTTTGGAGCATGCAAAAGATGCAGATCAAGAGAAGAAGAAGACAATAGAAACGTGGAAGAATGCCTTGAAGACAGCAGCCAACCTATCTGGATATCATCTGCAAAATGAGTAACTATATTTCTTTTCACCTCTACTAGATAAATTTTATCCTACTTTAATCATTTTATTTCTTTCTTCAAACCTATCTGGAAACTTACTTCATTCTATCACTATCAAATTTTAAACAAAATAGATGAATTGGTTGAGAAATTCTAAACTGGCCTAAGTTTAAGATTGGACTGAGGCTTTACCGGTCCATTATTGAATTGAATCTACTTAATATTAGATATATTACCCTCCTGCTTTTTCTTTCTATTTGTTTATATGACCAATTTATTTTATGCAAGATGGAGAAGTTTTTTATTCAAAGTATTTAAAAAAAGAAAAAAGCTGAACTATGAGATTTTATCAATATAAAGCATTAACATTCTACCACCATGATTTCATATATATAAACTTCATCATTTTAAGTTTAATAAAATAAAAAAATGTATTAAAATAAAATGTATAAAGCCTGAAAATGCACTAATATTAATTTAATTCTTGTGGTTTTACAATTTTCAACCCTTTTTGATCATTTTTTTCACATGTACATACGGTAGCATGACCTTGGATTTCATGGTGAGACCTACAAGTAAATCATTCTTTTATTTTATTAATAAATAGTTGAGATAAATAATTTAATAGTGTAAGGACCGGAGGAAAAATTACTACTAAATATTTGACTACTATTTGATCAATAAAAAAAGTCCAAATAGCTTCATTTATTTTTTTATTTTTTATTTTATCTTTTTCTTTTATTTTTATTTTGTTATTTTATGTTTTTTTTTTATATTTTTCTTTTTCTACAAGAAAATTACTACTAAATATTTTATCAATAAAAAAGAGTCTAAATGGCTTCATTTATTTATTTATTTCTTCCATTTCACTTTTATATTTCATTCTTTTCATATTTTTCTATTCTAATTTCATGTGATTATTATTATTATTATTATTATTATTACTACTACTACTATGGTTTATAATACAAATACTATCAATATTAATTATAATTACTACTAATATCATCATTTTTTAATTGTTATTATGATTATTATCATCATTACCATCACTATCATCATCATCATATTCACTCTAATATATTCAAAATTTAAAGCTTTTTAAGTGCTTAATATTGTAGTTTAATTTAATGGACACTTTTAGTAAGATATTTATTTTAAAGAGTGAAAGTGTAAATGACATGTCTAAACTTTGAACCATTTTAAATGCTAGCTCAAAAGTGTAGTTTACAGGCTGCTTGCATGAAGGATTTTCTCATCTCTTTGGGATCCCTACATCTTGTTTGTAGTCAATTATCTTATTATTATTATTATTATTATTATTATGATTACTGCTACTACAGTGTATAATACAAATACTATCAATATTAATTATAATTACTATTACTAATATCATCATTTTGTTATTGTTATTATGATTATTATCATCATCACCATCATATTCACTCTAATATATTCAAAAGCTAAAGCTTTTTAAGTGCTTAATATTGTAGTTTAATTTAATGAACACTTTTAGTAAGATATTATTTTAAAGAGTGAAAGTGTAAATGACATGTCTAAACTTTGAACCATTTTAAATGCTAGCTCAAAAGTGTAGTTTACAGGCTGCTTGCATGAAGGATTTTCTCATCTCTTTGTGATCCCTACATCTTGTTTGTAGTCAATTATCTTATGACACCTTGAATGGTCACGTCTCTTTAGAGATCTAGAATTTATAGACAAGCCTAGTATAATGTTTAACCATTCTATATTGCAAAAACATTTGTGATTGTATATTGCCAATGAATTCCATGCTCACTCACCGCAAAGATTCTCATGCACCTTCCTGATTATTCAGAGTCTCAATTTTCTTAGTATTTGTGCATAAATTGTTCAAAGACTTGTTCATCCAAATTTGCTACACTATAATGATCATATTTTTGGTATGATATTCTTCTTGGATAACCTGTTTTTTGATCTAATGATACATTTTTTTTTTTTTTAAAAAAAGGTCCATTCCATTCATCGTTTGGTTAGTTAGCCCTATGCTCAATCCCCAAAAACTCTTACTATATATATATATTTTTACTTAATTTACCAACTTTATTCTCATAATGAAAGCATTGTGAATATGAAAGCACTAACAAAAATGAGTCTCTATTCTCTTATGTTAATTTTCTTTAAGAAGTATTTCCAATCTTCTTCAATTAAATTCAAGGTTTTTAATCAACAAACAAATCATTAAAATAATGGTAAGTTGATAAAACATAGAAACAAGTGAATGAGGAATTTAAAGATCTTTTTTACTAAATAAAGGGGGAAAGAAAGTTATGTGAGAGCATAGTGGAGAGTTGTTAAGAATTCTCTTTAATCAAGAAAAGTATTACTAGATTAGGGAACTTGGATGCCAAATTGGAAGCTATCTTGAAGCTTGACATATCAAGAGTTATCTCTGTTTGTGTTATGATTATAGGATCCCTTATCATGAAGTCAAATAATGTTCTATACTAGTCGACTTCAATTTGAACCTTTCAACTAAGTAAGCAACTAAAGTTCACATTTTTCACTTTTTTCTTACTTGAATTTATAGCTAGGAATAATTAGAATGTACTTAAATAAGTAATTTAATAAATTGGTTTGATTTTTTTTCTATTACATTCTATTGTTCAAGTTTCTTTCATATAGATTATATTTGTGACGGATTCTAATACCACGTACTTTATGATTAATAGATCTGAGGCAGAGTTTATTCAAAGGATTTGTGAAGATATCGTTATAAGATTGAATCGTACGCCTTTAGATATGGGCTACAACATAGTTGGAATGGACTTTCATTTGAAGCAGTTAAAATCACTTATAAAAGTTGAAATCGATGAGGTTCTCATGGTTGGTATCTATGGGATTGGTGGAATTGGCAAAACTACCATCTCTAAGGCTATTTATAATGATATCTCATCTCAATTTGATGGTAGTAGCTTTCTTGGAAATGTTGGGGGGAAATGTGAAGATGGTCTACTTAAATTACAAAAGACACTTCTTCAAGATATCTTAAAGTGTAAAGAGCCAGAATTCAACAATATTAGCCGAGGAATCACTGTGATAAAGGAAAGGCTTCGATCGAAAAGAGTCCTTATTGTTCTCGATGATGTGGACAACTACATGCAATTAGAAAACTTGGCCGGAAAATATGGTTGGTATGGTGCAAAAAGTATAATCATCATAACAACTAAAGAAAAACATTTGTTAGATCAACATGAAGTAAAAGCACTTTATGAGGTGCAAGGGTTGAATCATGTAAAATCTGCTGAGCTTTTCAATTGGTGGGCCTTCAAGCAAAATACTCCCAAAACTGGATTTGAAAGCCTTTCAAATAGTGTAGTGGAGTATGCTGATGGCCTTCCAATAGCACTTAAAGTTTTGGGTGGCTTTCTCTGTAATAAGTCAATAGATGAATGGAAATGTGAATTGCATAAACTAGAAAAAATACCTGACAAGACAGTCCAAAGTGTGCTTAAAGTAAGTTATGATAAATTGGATGATACATGTAAAGAGATATTCTTGGATATTGCATGTTTTTTCAGAGGAAAAGACAAAGATTTTGTTTCAAGAATATTAGGAAGTTATGCAATGATGGGAATAAAAGTTTTGAATGATAAATGTCTTCTTACTATTTCAGAAAACAAGTTAGATATGCATGATTTATTACAACAAATGGGTCAAGAAATTGTTCGTCAAGAATGTCTTAAAGAGCCTGGAAACAGGAGTAGACTCTGGGATTGTAATGATGTTGATAGTGTGTTAACAAGAAATACGGTAAGAGCCAAATGTATTTTGTTTAAGAAATAATAAATCTATATAACTTAATTGATTTTCGTACATGTTGTGCTTGACTTATTCTTGGCTTTTATTTTTTAGGGGACTCAAGCAATTGAAGGACTATTTGTACAAGGTTCTCTAGCAAGCCAGATATCTACAAATTCTTTCACAAAACTGAATAGACTTAGATTGCTCAAAGTCTATTATCCACATATGTGGAAGAGAGATTTTAAGGCCCTCAAGAATCTTGATTTTCCTTATTTTGAGTTAAGATATTTCCATTTTAAGGGATACCCTTTAGAATCCTTGCCAACAAATTTTCATGCAAAGAATCTTGTTGAACTTAATTTAAAGCATAGCAGCATAAAACAACTTTGGCAAGGGAGTGAGGTATTATTATAATTGTTGTTTCATTAATAGTTTTTATAATAATTTTAAAATTTATAAAAAAAAATTATCTACTAAGACATTTTATTTTGTTCCAGATTCTTGACAACTTGAAAGTCATCAACCTTAGTTACTCAGAGAAACTTGTTGAAATTTCAGACTTTTCAAGGGTGACAAATTTGGAGATCCTAATTCTAAAAGGTTGTATAAAGTTACTATAAAGGTTTATTTATTACTATTATTATTAAAGTTATTAACTAATTGTTTTCTTGGATATGATAGGGTGTAGGAGCCTTGAGAGTCTTCCAAGAAACTTTCATAAGTTGGAACGTCTTCAAAGTCTCTCTTGTAAAGATTGTTTAAAGATGAAGAGTTTTCCCGCAATCAAAGGAAATATGAGTAGGCTAAGAGAGATTGATTTGACAGCTACAAGTATAAAAGAGCTTCCATCGTCAATTGCATATCTAAAGGCTCTTCAACACCTAGATTTGTCATGGTGCAAAAGCCTAAGGAGTCTTTCAGAGAGCATTTGCAATTTAAACTCTCTTAAAACTCTCATCTTGGAGGGGTGTTCAAATTTAAAGGGGTTTCCAGAAATCAATGATGATATGGAAAATCTAAAAATGCTTGATTTGAGTCGTACAGGTATAAAAGAGCTTCCATCCTCAATTGGACATCTAAAGGCTCTTAAACACCTTAATTTGTTATCGTGCAGAAACCTTGCAAAACTTCCAGAGAGCATTTGCAATTTGAGGTCTCTTGAAACTTTGATTTTGGAGGGGTGTTCAAATTTAGAGGGCTTTCCAAAAATCAATGATGATATGGAAAATCTAAAAAGGCTTAATTTGAAGGAAACAAGTATAGAAAAGCTTCCATCATCTATTGGACATCTAAAGGCTCTTAAACACCTAGATTTGTTTAGTTGCAAAAGCCTAAGGAGTCTTTCGGAGAGCATTTGCAATTTGAGCTCTCTTGAAACTCTCATCTTGGAGGGGTGTTCAAATTTAAAGGTCTTTCCAGAAATCAAAGATGACATGGAAAATCTAAAAAGGCTTGATTTGAGTTTTACAGGTATAGAAGAGCTTCCATCCTCAATTGGACGTCTAAAGGCTCTTCAACACCTAGATTTGTCTAGTTGCAAAAGCCTAAGGTGTCTTTCTGAGAGCATTTGCAATTTGAGCTCTCTTGAAACTCTCATCTTGAAGAGGTGTTCAAATTTAAAGGGCTTTCTAGAAATCAAAGATGATATGGAAAATCTAAAAAGGCTTGATTTGAGGGAAACAGGTATAGAAGAGCTTCCATCCTCAATTGGACATCTAAAGGCTCTTCAACACCTAGATTTGTTTAGTTGCTATAGCCTAAGGAGTCTTTCGGAGAGCATTTGCAATTTGAGCTCTCTTGAAACTCTCATCTTGGAGGGGTGTTCAAATTTAAAGGGCTTTCCAGAAATCAAAGATGATATGAAAAATCTAAAAAGGCTGGATTTGAGTTTTACAGGTATAAAAGAGCTTTCATCCTCAATTGGACGTCTAAAGGCTCTTAAACACTTGAATTTGAAATGTTGTGCAAAGCTTGTGAGTCTTCCAGATATCATTTGCAATTTAAGCTCTCTTGAAACTCTCATCTTAGAAGGGTGTTCAAATTTAAAGGGCTTTCCAGAAATCAAAGATGATATGGAAAATCTAAAAAGGCTTGATTTGAGTTTTACAAGTATAGAAGAGTTTCCATCCTCAATTGGACGTCTAAAGGCTCTTCAACACCTAGATTTGTCTAGTTGCAAAAGCCTAAGGTGTCTTTCAGAGAGCATTTGCAATTTGAGCTCTCTTGAAACTCTCATCTTGGAGGGGTGTTCAAATTTAAAGGGTTTTCCAGAAATCAAAGATGATATGGAAAATCTAAAAATGCTTGATTTAAGTTTTACAGGTATAGAAGAGCTTCCATCCTCAATTGGACGTCTAAAGGCTCTTAAACACTTGAATTTGAAATGTTGTGCAGAGCTTATGAGTCTTCCGGATAGCATTTGCAATTTGAGCTCTCTTGAAACACTTGATGTCCAAAAATGTCTACAGCTGGAGAGAGTGGAGGTGAACCTAGTGGGATCTTTGGATCTAACTTGTTGCATTCTAAAGCAAAGAGTAATCTGGTGGAGCAATAATCTACCGCACGATGAAGTGGAAGGAGAGGTCCTTAACCATCATGTTTTCTCCCTGTCATCATTGGTAGAAGGCATCTCTGGTGATAGTTTCCACCTATCTGCACTGAAAGTATTATCCGTAGGTAACTTCAGTCCAATTGAAAGAAGAATCCTCAGTGATATTTTCCGCCAATCTTCATTGGAAAGTGTATTTTTTCATAACTACAATCTAATGGAAGAAGGAATCCCTAGTGATATTTGGAACCTATCTTCACTGGTAAATTTATCTCTAAGTAACTGCAGTCTAATGGAAGGAGAGATCCTCAATCATATTTGCCACCTTTCATCATTGCAAAACTTATCTCTGGATGGGAACCATTTTAGTAGCATACCTGCCAACATCATTCAACTTTCTAAACTGAGAACCCTCGGTTTGTATCACTGCCAGAAGCTTCTACAAATTCCAGAGCTTCCACCGAGTTTACGAGCTCTTGATGTCCACGACTGCCCATGCCTGGAAACTTTATCAAGTCTCTCAAGTTTACTTGGTTTTTCCTTGTTCAAGTGCTTCGAATCAACAATTGAGGTATGATTTTCAAGACATTTAACATTTTTTTTTTCCTTTTTTTTTTTTTGGACAAAAACACAAGATTTACACTAATATTTCTTACAGAAGTATAGGCGGTCCTATTGGAGGAAGAAATTCGAAATTTTGACCTTATATTTAATGCCTGGAAATAATGGAATTCCAGAGTGGATAAGCCATAAGAAAAAGGGATCTAAAATAGGAGTAGAACTTCCTGAGAATTGGTGGGAGGATAACAACTTTTTGGGATTTGCCTTATGCTCTGTTTTTGAATATGAAGATCCTTGGTGTCAATTGACCTTCCATAATTTTTACTTTGATTATCCGGATGGTTGCTTATCTAAATCCAAGTTCATGGATCTACTCATATTTAGCCGTAGCTTTCTACATTGCCGTAATTGTGGTGAATCAAAGAGAGTCTTGGTGGCATTTTATCCAAAGGTTGCTATTGAGAATAAGCATTGGTCAAATGAATGGAGACATTTGAAGGCTTCATTTTATGGTGAAGAAGTGAAAGTGGAAGAGTGTGGGCTTCATCTTATATATAAAACCAACATCTTGAACAGAGATTCCAATGCCACCAACCATTGGCCTCGGTTATTGAGTGAAAATACAGATTTCAATGTTAAGGAGAAGTCTTGATGATGCAGAGAACCCACACAACAAAAAATCAAGACTTCTCTGGTTTTCAACCTAACACACTTTTCTTCATCCTCCTATAAGGTACGTCTTCTTTCTTTTCATTTACTAGATTGATATTCCGTTTTTTTTTTCTTTTCTATTATTTAATTTTTAATTTTATAAATTTGTTTGCTTTTAGTTATCCCAAAATTTCAAGAAAAAATTGAGATCTCCAATTGTTGGGCTCAAAGACCTAAATTCTTTTTGTTTTTGTTAAAAATGTGTTAGGAATTCTCAAAAGCTAATCTTTGGAATGAGTTATTGGAAGGAAAGGAGCATATTTAGATATTAGAAGTCTTTAAGTCCAAAATTTAGAAGGAAAAAATGGAACGCATATATTAATTAACAAAAGGTGAAAAAAAAAAGACTTTTGAATTAATTTTATATTCAAGTTTTAAAAATTATCATATGTTTTTAAAATGTAAGTCAAGTTGGTTGAATCAAGAATTAGTATTTATTTGTCTCCCATTTTGGTCCAAGTTTGACCCTAATTATAAATTAATTAGTCACATTTTTCATACTTTAATCTCACTCGTATTTTTTTATACCTAAACCATAATTTTTTTGTACCTTAATCATATTCTTTATGCTCTAATCATATTTTTTGTTCCTTGATCATGTTGTTCATCTCATTATAACATTTTTTTTATACTTTAATTATATTTTTCACACCCTAATCACATTTTTTTTTTTGGCCTTATTACCTTAGTCATATTTTTTATATGCTAATGATATTTTTGACATTATAATGACATTTTTGTGCCCTAATCATATTCTTGTACCTAGATCACAATTTTCATATTTTTCTATCTTGATCACATTTTTCACATACTAATTACATTCTTCAT
Source organism: Vitis amurensis (assembly GCA_037355405.1). Taxonomy (NCBI): domain Eukaryota; kingdom Viridiplantae; phylum Streptophyta; class Magnoliopsida; order Vitales; family Vitaceae; genus Vitis; species Vitis amurensis. Next base: position 38,083,075 of record CM074693.1, read on the forward strand.
TTTTTTTTACTTAGATACATTTGTATACCCTAGTTACATTTTTGGTAGGTATGCCTATTTTATGAAATAACTAAAATATCTATTTTTGAATCGTTACAACTTTGAATGAGATTTAAATATAAGTTAGTTTGTAGTTTTATCTATAAATACATAATCATTTAACATAGGAAAAAATTAACAAAACAATTATAATTTTCTAATCTACACATCTTTTCTTCCTTAAAAAAATAATAGACATACAAAAATAAAAATAAAATTAAATCTAAAAAAATAAAAATAACATATCTTAGATTTTATTATTTTAGATATTATTTTAATTTTTTAAAGATGATTTTTTAGAATTTATTAGTTTTAATTTAAATTTATAATTTAGCTTTTATTTTTTTATTTTTAATTTGAAAAAAAAAACCCTCTTTGTTCAAATATCTTCTCTATTTTTGTTGTTAATTTCAATATATATATATTAACAAATTCTATAAGAATGACTTGAATTATAGGTAAATCATCTTTGTTTATTTTTTACTTTGTTCATATAGATGGTTGTAATTCAATATGTGACGTGAATTTATGTAATGATGGATTTGGATTAGTGGATGATCCCCTCATCTAAATGTTGGCCCATGGATTTGGATTGCAAAAGAGACTAACGCTGATGGATAGAGAAGCTATGCCTCCCAAGATGATGAAGAGAACCATATGCATAAATTGTTGGAGCTTCTCTACAAATTTGTTCAATGGATTTACTGTAGAAGACCTTTGAATATGTATCTGAAGCTTTTGGTACACCACCTTCCTTTCTCTTTTTAGTTTATATTGTCTGGCTAAGTTATTTAAATGACTAAAATTCTTAATTTTTATTACTCCATTATACTGAATAGTACTCATCTAAATGGCTTTAGGAGAAGGGTGAAGTATTCTCAAATTTCAGTATATAGATGTTATTCTCTTGTTTTAGTGGCAATGTGTTATGGAAGGTATTATCTAACAAGGATGCATACAACCAATTCTTGCTTTCGATCGGGTTAAAATTCAAAACAATGTGAGTTGGAATTTTGCCTTATGCAATCCATCTTTATTGTGATCTTATTACTTTAGAATATTTGCACATTGGTTTCCCATGGCTTGGTATACAATTCTGTTTAAATAGTTTGGCTGCACCTCTCTTTCTCTCTCTCTCTCTCCTTAAAATTGAGGGTTTTATCTGAACTTGATAATTGGTATCAAAATGCTTGCCTTTGATGAGAACCCCAAGGCCTTCGTATGAAGATTGGCACCACAAATTTCTTTGAATTGGGTTTTCGATCTTGTCATTATTGATGAACCCAGTCTCTTGACTTCGGTTTTCATTTTCTTTTATGTAGAATTGTGTTCTATGTGATGGCCTGAGGAGACTAACCTATTAAAGGAGCTCAGTTGGTTTGGGATCATTAGTAAAGAGGAAGAGAGGACATATAGTAGAAGTGAGGTTAAAGGTCTTACGGAGCGGAACTTAAAGCCATCAGCTTGAGATTTAGCTGAATTGAATCAAGAAGAGGATCCTTTTACATGCCTGGACTGGTTGGTTCCAATACCTATAGCTACTCTGTTTTTCTCAGCAACCAAACAACATATTTTGGTTACTGTTATTATTACTACTACCATTATTTAGGATAATTATGGATTTTGCAATAGTTTTCAATTTTCTTTGTTCAAATGCTTCATGTCAGTTAACACAAGATTTACACTACTCTTTCTTGCAGGAGTTTGAATGTGGATAATGGATCGAGGAAATTCAAATTGTTATTCTAGGAAATAATGGAATTCTAGAGTGGATAGGCCAACAAAAAAAAAAAAAAAAAATTGAAATAATAATAGAGCTTCCTATGGATTGGTACCAAAATAATGACTTCTTGGGAGTTGCCTTATGCTTTGTTTATGTTCCATTTCATTTTGAATCAGAGGGGGATCCTTGTAGTTTAGAATGTAAATTGAATTTCCATGGTCATCAATTTGAATTTCTGTATGATCTACCATCTAACTTCTGGTCTATGGTTGGTTTCTCATCTAAATGCTGGCCTATGGATGATCTCTTGTTAGAACGCGGTTATTCATGTTGCCATAATGGTGGTGAATCAAATTGAGTCTGGGTGGCATATTATCCTAAGGTTGCTTTTAAGAATGAGTATTGGTCAAATGAATGGAAGCATTTGAAGGCTTCATTTCATGGTTTCTTTGGTGGTAAACCAGTGAAAGTGGAAGAGTGTGGGTTCCATCTTTTATATATGCCCAAGATTGTCAACAAAACCATCCCACAATCATGCAATAATGACACAGTACCTTGATGTGCAGAGAAGCTATGGCACCAAATTAGTACTTGAAGATGCTAATATTAATGCATAGAGACGCTGCGACGACACATAAAGTACAGGCCACAACCATTCTCCAATGGGTACAATAACACAAAATATTGATGATAATGCTGTTAATGCCCAAGATGATGAAGACGACTAAATGCTCAAGTGGTTGGAGCTTCTTTGCAAATTTGTTCAATGGATATGCTGTAAAACATATCAAGCATTCATCTCAAGCTTTGGTAAGCTGCCTTTCTTATCAACTGGCCCCAATTCTTTCTAATGATTTTCATTTTTTTCATTTTTTCTTATTTTTTTTCCTAGCTACAAAAAACATAAGATATGGTGACAGAGTTTTAGTAGGGATGGGGTCAGAAAAGTCCCCAACTAAAGATTATATATAGGATCAACAATATTCCGCCCGCATCTAAATGTACAAGTATGAGCAGAAAATTTTCTAGAAAAATCTGTAGTGAAGACCACTATTGTTATTACCGCGCTTAAAAGCATGGTCTGTTTCCTTATGGCTGCAATCATGTACTGGGCACTACCACATGCATCTAATCCACACGGCCCGCCGTTGCAATATATCCCATTTTAAAAGCTCAGCCAAAAGCCCCTCTCAACGCCTCTGGATGGCCAAACTCCCTAACGTCAGACCTTTCTCATTGGATCCTTTCTTTTTCCTTGCTTTGCTTTGCTTATTTTTCACATTTCCTTATTTTGCTTTTCTCAAGTGCCCATCGTCTTTGTTTCAGCCTGATACTAAGCCCTAAGGTATGAGGATCTGTTGATTTCAAGGGATTTGTAGGATTCAATTTGCTAATTTCAATTCTTAAGGTATGTTTTCATTTCATGCCTACGATTCAATGACATCTTATTTGCAAAGTATTATGCCCTAGGATTCAATTTGCAACATAGTAAGAAATGGAAATGGGTCATAAAGGTAGAATAATACAGAAACTTTGTTTCCAAGAGCATCACAAACAAACTCAGTGAGCAGAGTATGACAACCATTAGCCCCAGGGTTTTCACTTTTCAGGTAGGTGATACATATTAGCATTTTTTTATTTATATTTTTATCAGATGGTGATACATATTAGCATTCACTCCCATCAACTGGTGGGATGGCTCTAATTGGCAACCATAATAAGCCTTTTCCCTTTTCCTCTTTTCCTTGTAATGCATTAGCTCTCAGGGACTGTGAGAGACAATTAGGAATTATGAGACAACTCAGCAAACCCAGGTATGCCTTGAAGGACAAGGCACCCATCCAGATTCCAGATGTATTTCAGTCTGTTCACTGAGTGATATATAAGAGAGTTCAAATCACTACTATTCTGAGACATAAAAATTAAATTGTGTAGGCACTAAAATAAAAAAGAATTAACATATTAATGCATTATTGGGCAATCTCTGGTTTAACAGAATACAAGAATACTCTCACTCAAAGCCAACAAGAAGATTGCTGACTCATCATTGAAATTCCATTATAAACATAGACAGCTAGCAAGGATGACCACCAAAAACATATACATTTCCAAGAATTCATTTCAACCACCAACACTGCTAGGAAAATATTATGTCCATAAATTCTTTCTCCTCATTAAGGCTAGAAGGAAAACCAATTCCAAGGCAACCAACCACCTCAATTATTCTGAGAAAATGCTAGAAAAGTTCCTTGGAATTGGAATATCCATTTGTCGTGTGGAAAATTTTCCCCCTTTAAGACTGTAGTCACTGTGAATGATTTTTTGATTTGCAAGGTAATGAAAGCAGGATGCAGAAACTATCTCCTGTGGTCTCACCAGTCTGGAACTTTCAACCTTCAGCTTCTATGTGCATCAAGGTTGGCCCTGGGAAGCTTGTGCTTTACCTGTCTCCGGAGCAGATCAATAGTGTCTCCTTTCTTTAGGGGGTACTGGAATTCACAGTGATGGGAGATGTACTTAAGATGCCTCCACATTTCAACCCATCTCTCTTTAGGAATTTGCCGGAGCTGCCCTATCATGTAACCTGGTTCCAATGCCTCTTTATCAGAGAAGAAAATTGAGAACTGTGTGTGGTCAATCCCATCCTCATAGGGGAGCTCAATTTGGTTGCTCACAATTGAATAAACAGCCATGGTACTCCCTTCAAAAATTGAACTTTCAGCAAATGACTAAACTAAAGATCAGGATTATTTTACAATTTTTTGGTGATAGTTTAAGAGGGTTGAGAGTATGTAAAAAATGTAGTTGTGGCTGGTGGCATGGAAAGCATGTCTAATGCGCCTAAATACCTAGTAAATGCAAGGTTAGCTTTTCGGGTCACATGTGATCGATTATGTCTATTGAGTTGCTTGCTTAGTTTAACATGATTCTCAGTATGTGAACAAAGAGTGTTGGGTCAGTACATATTGTTGCCGTTCTTACTAATAGGGAGAAGTGTCTATGCACTGAAGCTGACTCTGAGCTTATAAACAGGAATAGATCTCAATTAGGGCATGATACTATTGCTGATGGTATGGTCAAAGATGGCCTCTGGGATGTTTACAATGATTTTGGAATGGGAATTTGTGCAGAAATATGTGTTCATCAGCATAAGATAACAAGAGAAGAACAGGTAAGAGTTTGGAATGATTAATCTGCTGTGAAATTTTCCTCAATGTTTTTCACCCACTAGTTGTTTGGAACTTAAATGAAATTTACTAAGTAGGGTTGAAAATTGTACTGTCATTAGTTTATATCTTCTTCTAGTTTTTCAATCTTCAGTCTAATTTCATTCAAGTGGCCATGTCTAACGAACTCTTGGTGAAACCATGCATCACAAGAAAAATAACTGAACACAAATTAAAAGAACAGTACTGCCTGCAAGGGTGATTTATGTGTTGACTATCACACATCATTTTTCCTTATAGTTACTGTAAATGGCTTTGAAAATACTAATCAGGTTCATGTGACTTTTTCTTTGCTGCATTTATGTTGTCTCTGCAAGATTCTTACTCTATTCAGAGTTTTGAGCGTGGTGTTTCTGCGCAAAGTAAAGGTGCCTTTGCATGGGAAATAATTCTGGTTTGATTCTTAATTCCATGGTAAATGGTAGAAAGTTTAATATATGGTAAATTTTCATTATGAATTCATGGTTTTATACATATAGGTTGAAATATCTGGAGGGAGAGGAAAGCCACCTACACTTGTTGATAAGGATGAAGGTCTAGGAAAGGTAAATATAATTTATGGGCATAGGGATTCATGTACATCATCCGAAATATAAATATCTTATTCATACATGTAATTTGGGACAAGTTGTCTACGCCTCTCCTCCCTTTGCAACTGGTTATTGATATAAGCAATCCTGTGCTGTTCTCTTCATTTTAAGTACTTTGCCTAATATGCCGAATCGTTCTTCAATTTTTCAATCAAGCTATTTCAATCTTCACCAACTAAAAGGGGCCTGGCCATTACTGTGATGTAATGGGTAATTTGATGTATCAAAACAAATATATAGGATCCAATCACCAAATAGTATTAGTCAGAGCATCTTTAACCCAGTAGTTATCTTGCCTGTCAAGAAACAAATTCATGTTCTGGGTTCTCAATACCTTCTATTTTCCTTGCTATTTGTTGACTTTTACTTGCTTTCTAAGATATCAATTTCCATCTTGACAGTTTGATGCTGCAAAACTAAGGAAACTTTGACCAAGTTTCAAGGATGGGGGTTCAGTTACTGTAGGGAATGCTTCTAGCATAAGGTATGTGTATGTGTGTGTGTGTGTGTGCGCGGGCGTGCGCGTGCGTGCGTGCACTCTCAGATGCTTGCCTTGTCCTTACGAGTCTCAAATACCTTAACTTGTTGTAGCATGTGAGATGAACAATTGAATTTTCCAAGCATCTGGCCAAAATGAGAAACTCTTCCAGACTCTTTATATAGGGCTCCACTTTGAAAATAAATAACTAAATTTCATATCTAAACACCTAAGTTAGGGGCATATACTTTTTTGTTAACCCACTAAAGAGATGATGATTCTTTTAGTTCATCAGATTTTAGTTAAACCCAGATATTGCTTTGATAGATTTCTGTTGTATATTTCTGTGTAACCAGGCATGTCAACCCATAAGGTGTTGCCAATCATTTAACTGTAAGCAAGGATTGAAATATCGGTTTTTACGGATATATCGATACTTCAATTTTACGGATATATCGGAAATATCGGAGAAATATCGGTGGATATTTTTTCATAAATATCGGTGAAGTGAAAATTATTTAAAATTAATAGGAATGTTTGAAAAAACTTCAAAAAATGATAACATAAGTAAGAATACACATTTTAAAGTTATTTTGTAAGTGTAATTGATATATATATAATTAAGAAGAAAAATATCGTAAATAGAGATATATTGGTAGATTCGATATTTGAATTTTAAAAATAATATATATGAATTTTGAAAGTGTATAAAGTTAAAATTGAGTTAAGAAATGTGAGATTGCAATAGTCCTTATACTAAGAAAGATATCGATGTGGTTTCATTATATTATTAGATGAAGAGAGTTCATCTTGTTGAAGACAGTATTTATTTTAAAAATTTTAAAATATTTTTATTAAAACATATTTTATTATATTTTAAATGAAAAATTAAATTAATTTATATAAAATATCTTATTTGAGATTTAATTTTTAAAATTTTATTAAAAATATGTGATAATAACTTTTTCTATTAATATTAATTTATTTAATAATCAAAATAAAGGTTGATAATTAATAATTATTTATATAGAGAGTGGAAAATTGTTTTTTTACATATTTTATTATATTTTAAATGATAAATTAAATTAATTTATATAAAATATCTTATTTGAGATTTAATTTTAAAATTTATTAAAAAATGTGATAACAATTTTTTTTTATTAATATAAATTTATTTAATAATCCAAATAAAAGTTGAAAATTAATAATTATTTATAGAAAATTGTTCTCATGTTTTTTTTATTTTTTATTTTTTATTTTTTTATCTCCCCTAAATCTAAAAATAAAAAAAATAAAAAAGGCACCCACTTCTCTCGGGCATCAAGAACCCTTTTCTGAAGTTGTCTTCCAGCGAGAGAATCCCTAAAAAGCCCTATTTTCCTCTGCTACTCTCAAATCTCAATCCTCGCAGGTACTAATCTAATCATGTTATTATTATTTTTTTTTTTGCAACCCCGTTTGATTCCCAAGAAAATCCATCCCCATTCGATTTCCGGGAAAATTCATCCTCGTTTGCTTTTCTGTTGTGCCATTGGATTTAAATTTCACGAACCCTAAATCCACGATTTTTGAGCCAGGCTGAAAAACACAACTGCGCGGGCTGGACTGGTAGGAAATATCGCGATTTTTCTCTGATTTTTCGGTGCTTCACCGATATTTCGCCGGTATATCGGCGATTTTGCCGATTTTTGGCCGATTTTTCCGTCGATCGATAATCGGTGCCGTTTATCGTTTCCATGCCGCCCGATAACCGATATTTCGACGAAATATCGGCGACATTTTCCGATTTTTCAATCCATGACTGTAAGTTGGTGCTATTCACTTGTGGACAGTGATGGTGCAGCTGCATTAGTGCTAGTGAGCGGTAAGAAGGCAGTGTAGCTTAGACTCCAAGTGATTGCTAAGATTGCAGGATATGGTGATGCTACTCAGGTACTATTAACAAGTTAACTTACATCTGTCTTGATCTTGATATGACAACAGATGACTTGATACTAAAACATGATTGGCTTGGGCAGGCACCTGAGTTGTTTACAACTACCCCAGCCCTTGCAATACCAAAAGCTATTTCTAATGTTGGCCTGAAGGCTTCTCAAATTGATTACTATGAAATAAACGAGGCTTTTGCTGTAAGGATATATTCTTGTGCTTGTTATACTTCTACCATCTCTTTTATCAAGTAATAGTTTATGCTAATTTTATGATCTCATTTGCTTTCTGCAGGTTGTAGCTCTTGCTAATTAAAAGTTGCTTGGTCTTGATCCTGTGAGTGTTCTAGTTCACCGTCTCTACCTTTTTTTTAACCCATAGTGACTTACTATACATTGAATTTGTTTACTTAAGTTTTGCACAATTTTATTTTCCTGAGCATTTTCAGATTTCTGCCTCTATAAGCATGTGCTCTTTTGTGGATTCAGGAAAAGGTCAATGTTCATGGTGGACCTGTATCCTTGGGACATCCAATAGGTTGCAGTGGTGCTCGTATCTTGGTCACATTGTTAGGGGTATATTCATGGCAGCTTATCTTGGTTCTTCATAAGTTAAAAGATTTTTTTCAATACAACCAAATACTTCCTTGACATGCAATTCTCTCTCTAACCTCTGATTTTCTTCTTTTCTGTATTGAAAACCATGTGGGAGATTAAGGTAATCTCTGGAAATGTGGGGAGACATTAATCACACTACTAAAAAAGTGAGATATGGTCACGTAATTTTAGGAAGGGTCGACAACATCCACAACTAAAAAGTATATATATAATCTCACAACTACCCAAGTTGCAGTTGCAAAGTGGTTCCCACCAGACATATGGTTGCAGGATCAATTGGATGCCATTATAAACATCCTATTGCTGTGGGATAAAATTGGCCGCTACCATATATGGCCCAATGGATGCCACCAGACCGCTTACCATAAAACCCATATATAAATTGCAACGTTTCTCTCCTGCTCACCCTCATTGCCAAACCCACTTCTCTCCCGCTCACCCTTGGTTGCCAAAACCATTTCCTCTTTCATCATTGTCGGTATCAAGCTCATTCTTTTTTTTTTTCTCTCCTGTAATAGCTGGCTGCTTCTTCAAGCATTGTGGGATACGGCTTGGTATTTTTTTCTTTCAACATTGTCACTTTATTTTATTTTTTATTTTGTCAATTTCTCTCTATTATTTTCCACCATATGGTTTTCTCTAGGGTTTTGAATTGCTAGGGTTTCAAGTTGCCAGAGGATTTGGAGGCTTTTCAGGTATGACTTCTCCATTTTTTTTGTCCACTCATTACTGTAGAAATTTCAATTTGGAGGTTTTCTAGCTGATTTTTCTTCCTTTCTTATGGATTGAGATAAGCTCTTAAGTTTGATGATTTCTCAAAGATGTTGGTGTAATCTGAAGCCCTAAATGTAGGTATGAAAATTCCACCTGAGAGTGCCCCAAAAGGCTTTACTGGTGTTTTATACAGGAAAGGTATGAAGATCATCCACCTACTTGGATATCATTGTGTTTTAGACAAAAAGACTTCTCCATATGAAAATTCATTTCTCAAAGATCTTTAACTCATTCCTGTGCTTAGGTAACCCCTGATTTACAGATTCTAGATGGTGGAGAATAGATAGGCCTGAAGCATTTTAGGCCGGTAAAACCCTTGGGATCTAGTGACACTGGTAGGTTTATATGTTTTTTCTATTTTTTGCCCATCTTTTTGCCCCAATTTTGTAGGAATTATGTTCTATCCTATGGCTTCTATTTTGGAACCAAAAGATTTATTTACCTTTTAGGTCTAATTCAACTCCATTCATTTCTAGGTGTTGAAAACTTTTCCTTTTTGAGAAGTTGTGCTTCTGGGTATTTATTGTGTGCCGTTTATCTTGAAGAAGCTGCATCTATCAGTGGCAATTTGCTCTTACAGGAGGAGGAAGTTACAGGTATGTTTCCTCTTGATTCTTTCATTTTCTGTTCCCATATATTTGTGTTCCGAGGTCATGTTTCAGGATGAATCTATGTTGATATGGTACTCTGGCAAAAAAGTGAAACAACTTAAACTAAGCAATGTTTCAAGAATTATTCTTGGACAGTGTACTGTAAGTTTCTATAAATCGGAACCAGAGACAACTTTTAGACCATTCTTGAATTCAAACTTACATCTTGTTCTTATGTTTTCTATTCTGTTGTTGTAGTTCATCCAAATCTCTCTCTCCATTCATATCTACTCTTGAGTTAAGGCCTCAACCTTTCAATACATGCCACTGATTTTGAGGATGGTTTCTTCTTAAAAGTTGCAGCTAGAGTGAATTTTGTGGTCCATAACTACTCTTCAATGTTTATTAGCATTACTTATAGTTAGTTCCACAATAGTGTGACTAATATATATGTTTGTGTTTGTGAGAGTTTTTTCATATATACAAATGGAATGTAATGAAGTTATGCTAGAAGTAATTTTTTTTTTTTTTGTTAATTTCTATCATATTCTGATTTGGATTTATTTATTTCTTTTTCTTGGCTGGTTGCACCTTCTGATTTGCAAGAAAAGAGGATGAAAAAGAAGAACTCAAGATATTCTTATTAATTTAACCATCTGATTCTCTTTCAGGGCGGAATATGAGGGAAATTTGAAGGAAATCCTTGGTTACACCAAGGATGATGTGGTATCAAGTGACTTTGTGGGAGACTGCAGGTGGGGCAAATCTTGCAATATCTCTTTTTCTTCCTCATCTTCAATACTTTGCTTATTTTGCAAGTGAATTGTTTAATCACTTGCCCTTTGGCAGGTCGAGTATTTTTTATGCCAAGGCTGGAATTGCTCTGAATGACAACTTTATCAAGTTGGTCTCTTGGTATGATAATGAATGGGTTTACAGGTAATTTTCACTGAATGTTCATAATTTAAGCCACTAGTTATAAATAATGAATATGATTCAAATATGTAAATGTAAATCGATCACACCTGCATCATTGTTCAAGTTGCATTTTCTGAATACCTACAAAAAGTTGGTTAGCTACAAGGTCAGTTTGCCTGGGATGTGTCAGGTTATACCTTTGGAACAAACAAGTAGAATCTAATTTGCTTTCCAGTTATGGGGATTAACACCATTGGAAAATAACACCTATTTCTTTGGCAAAGGTAAGGGCCATAGCATATGGGCTGGGGTTTGAATTTTTCTGACATAATATGCAACTAGTTTCATATAATGTTAGGGCCATAGCATATAAGCTTAGACTCCAAGTGATTGTTAAGATTGCAGGATATGGTGATGCTACTCAGGTACCATTAAAAGTTAACTTATATCTGTCTCGATCTTGATATGACAACAGATGACTTGATACTGAAACATGATTGGCTTGGGCAGGCACCTGAGTTGTTTACAACTACCCCAGCCCTTGCAATACCAAAAGCTATTTCTAATGCTGGCCTGAAGGCTTCTCAAATTGAATACTATGAAATAAACGAGGCTTTCGTTGTAAGGATTTATTCTTGTGCTTGTTATACTTCTATCATCTTTTTTATCAAGTAACAATTTATGCTAATTTTATGATCTCATTTGTTTTCTGTAGGTTGTAGCTCTTGCCAATCTAAAGTTGCTTGGTCTTGATCCTGTGAGTTCTAGTTCACCGCCTCTACTTCTTTTTTTAACCTGTAGTGACATACTGTACATTGAACTTGTTTACTTCAGTTTTGTACAATTTTATTTTCCTGAGCATTTTCAGATTTCTGCCTCTATAAGCATGTGCTCTTTTGTGGATTCAGGAAAAGGTCAATGTTCATGGTGGACCTGTATCTTTGGGAAATCCAATTGGTTGCAGTGGTGCTTGTATCTTGGTCACATTGTTAGGAGTATATTCATGGCGGCTTATCTTGGTTCTGCATAAGTTAAAAGATTTTTTTCAATACAAACAAATACTTCCTTGACAATTCTCCCTCTAACCTCTGATTTTCTTCTTTTTTGTATCGAAAACAGATTTAGGAACATCCAAATCTAAGTAAGCATCCTAAACATGTATTTTAAGTAAGCATCCCATTGATGAACTTCAAAGTGTAGCAACATAAAACAACCACGCAAGGGAAAAATTTATTATTATCATTTAATAATGACTTTATTTGCTTTATATTAATTTTGAAATATTTGAAAGAAACAAATTTTCTTTTGGTACAGTATCTTGAAAAGGTTAAGGATCATTGATCTAAGTTTCTGAAGGAAGCTTATTCAAATAATGGAATTCTCAAGCATTTCAAGTTTGGAGACACTAATTCTTGACTGTTGTGTAAGCTTGATTATGATTCACCCATCTGTTGGAGTTGTGAAGAAGCTTACTACCTCATACTTGAACAGGTCCCATAAGCATAAGGGTTTCCTATGTAGCATCTAGTTGGAATCTCTTGAAATTCTTGATCTCTCTTACGCAGTGTTTGTTTTTTTGACTTTTTCCTGAAAGTAATTTGTTTTTAAAATTTAAGTTGTTTGTTTTTTATTTTTTTTATGACTTATTATAAACTTTTTACTAAATATAAAAAATAACATATTATTTTTTCTTTACTTTTTAATACATAATAGAAATAAAATGCTATAAAAACAAACAACCTAATATTTAACACTATTAAGCATTAAGGTTCTATTTAGAATTAAGTAAAAAAACAAACACCACCTTAGTGTTCAAGCTTTGACAAGTTTCCTGAAGTCCAAGGAAATATGACATGTTTGCGGGAACAATAGTTGAACGGAACTGCTGCAAAAGAGCTCCCAAACAACATTGACAACTTGGAATCTATTTGGTTTCTTGATCTCTCTAATTCCACAAAGTTCAAGAAATTCCTGACAATGGAGGGGATATGAAAAGTCCAATGGAGCTTCATTTAAATAATACTACTATTAAAGAATTTTAAAGGAGCTTCATTTAAACAACACTACTGTTAAATAATTCTCAAGCAACATTGTTAACTTGGAATCTCTTGAGATTCTTGATCTCTCTAATTGCTCAAAGTTGGAGAAATTTTTAGAGAATGGAAAGAATATGAAAAGTCTAGAGGAGCTTTATTTGAACAATACTGCCATTAAAGAACTCCCAACAAGTGTTGGCAACTTGGTGAATCTCTTCAGATTCTTCGTCTTGGTGGATGTCATACTCCTGGACGAGACATAAAATTAATGAAAATATTGAATCTCCAGCAGAATATGAGAAGTCATTCACAGGAGAAACAGAGTGGTGTTAGAAAACTTTCTAGAGAAACAGAGGAAACATGAAATTAAACAATACTGCTATTAAAGAACTCCCAACAAGTATTGACAACTTGGAATCTCTTTGGATTCTTGATCTTCATGCATGCTCAAACTCGCTGATCTTCCTCGAAGTCTACAAGAAATAGAGGCACATGATGATCCTTAAATAACAAATGGTTGGAGACAACAGCAAATGAAACGTCAACCCAGAGGAAACAACAGTTGTAACGTACTTCTGCCGAGACCAAGTTCAAGCTAATCAGACTGAGAGTCTCAGAGTCAAACTTGTCCATGCGGAGCGCGTGAAATAAGGAATTGGACCCGCAGTTTGGGGGGAGAAGACATGTTGGAGATAACAGTGGCAGCCACCGAGCGGAACTGGGAAGGAATTAGGTCAAAGTGGAAGGCATCAATATCTCGGAGCAGGTGGTAGAGAACACAGAGTCAGTCGTGAATTTGGTACTTGTTGGTAGTGATGTCAAGGCCTGTAGAGTTGAATTTTGCCCGAGTTGATGATCTCGGCGGAAAGCCTGTGGCGAGGTGTACGGAGAGTTTGGATTTTCCGAGTCTGACCCGTCATTATGGGAGCCACCGGCAACGGGAAATCCAAACTCTTCATCGACCTCGCCGCAGGCTTTCTGTCGAGAACATCAACTCGGACAAAAATGCAAGTCTACAAAGGCCTTGACATCACCACCAACAATATCCAAATGCACGAGCGACTCGGTCTTTCCCACCACTTGCTTGGAGCTCTTGACTCCTCCCACGCGGGGCCAACTCCTTCCCAGTTCCGCGCAGAGGCGGCTGCTGCTGCTATATTCTTAGATACGTTTCCCTACCCACTCTAGTGAAAGAGTAACGGGCTTTCCTAACTTCTACTGCAAGCTTGAAAAAAAAAATCTTAAAAATGTTAATTACAAAACCACTGATAAATCAACGGCACCTTTTACCTCGTTATAAAGTGTTAAATAAAATTAAATTTATATTAAAGATATTTTTTCAATATGTACTTTTTAACTATTTTTTTTTTATTAATCATACATGTTAAAAAAATTAAATTTATATTAAAATTTTATTTTATTTTTTACTGATAAAAAAATATATTAATGAAAATTTTTTAGTATAAATTCAATTTTATATAAATATAAAAAATGTAAGTGTAAATTCAATATTTTGAAGATATGTGATTAAATATGAAAGTTATGAAAAGTGCCTAAAAACGTTTTCAAATGGGGTTAAAAGTGTTATAAATTTAAAAATATTTCCTAAAAGTAATTTTAAATTCACCATGCTTTTATAAAAAATCCCACAATGTAAATGTAAAAGACGACGATCTCACACTTCAAGTTACGCTGTCAACTTTTTGTCCAAGCGTCCAACTGCTTTTTTCTTTTTGAATTATTGGTTCAAACCATAATAAAAATTTATTTGCTAGCGAAGATTCCACATTATATCCTCCCTATCTTTGCATATAGTTGGATAGAAGTCAAAAATGGTGATGTGGCTCTCACATGGCCATATGCAGCTTTTCCATTAGTAAAAATTTGTACTTTTTGGATTTTAGTTTAAGCCAAGGATTAAATCAACGGTCAAAGCTAAAAATGAGTTATTGGTTCTCTTGTGGAAGGGAGTCGAACCCCATAAATGGTGGACTTTTCTCAATAGTATGGAAATTTAAAAAAATTATGCTTAAATTATTATAGTAGAAGAAGTTATTACAAATATATGATAGTTGTCCTTTGCCATCATTGAATCATCACTCATCTTACTGGGCAGTTGGGGCAAGATCGTTTTCATTCCCTTTGATTCCTAATACAGATGTTCCCGCTAACCCACGTGGAGGATAGGCAATTGTTCCACCTAAATCTCATACGTGTATGAGAATTAAGACGCAACAAGCCACATGAGTTTCATATGCAGGCACCTACTACCAATGGTTATGTTTACCAAATATGTCCTCGATTTTCTTTTTCCTCTCTCCTGTCCATCTTTTTATATTATTTTTGATATCCATGTTGAATAAGAAAAGATGTTTTTAATATTACGCTTTTTTCATCGATATCTTGTATTAAATAGGGAAAAAAATTCTTAATAGTATGAATTTATCTTAATTTTGTAAATACCTTTTAGAATGTGAAGCTATGTTTGATTTCTAAAAATTTTGAGGAAAAATATAAAAAAAAAAAAATAAAGAAGAAAAATGAAAAAAAAAAAAGAAATGAAATAAAATAAAAGATAAATTCAAATTTAATAAATTATTTATATATATATATTTAAATTTATTTCACTTAATTTTCTAAAGATTAAATAATTTTAAAATATATAAAATTTTAATTAATTTTATTTTTTTAATAGTAAAATTAAATATAAGAAAATTATTATTATTATTTTTTTTTGGTCGAGAACCAAATATAGATTTTTTGAAGTAAGAGTAGATAATTTCTATACGATTGAATGAAAGATGAACATTAATTTCTTACTCGAGATGTGAAAACTTGATTTTCAAAGATTCCATAAACGTAGCAGAATTCCATCTTCCAACCCAAAATGTCAAAACTCATTTTTCACCCCTTGTTGAAAGTATGCCCCAAAAATGGACGGAGGAGGACTTCCATATCACAAGAGTTTGGCGAGTCGAAAATAAAGATGGCCATCATTATCTGACCCGTTGTTCTCTTCTTTCCCCTCCCCTTCTTTCAACCCAATTTTCCTGAAAAATACGTACAAAAAATAGACTTTTTGGGTCAATGAAATAATAAAACAACAGAGAGGGTCAACTAATGCATACAGACCATTCAATACTTGGAGTCGTCCTTCCAAGCCGTGATGGACGGGGGATGTTCAAAAATTAAAACCAAAATATTCTCTTTCAAAAAACCATCGTGTCAACAAAATAATAATAATGATAACCAAAGTTTATCACATTTTTTAATTTTTTAATTTCCCTGTTGTACGATTCTATTTTGATTTGTCAAGAATCTAAGTATAACATGGAAACCATGTTGGATTGCAATAGTGCCATCGTGCCTAAAAATGATTAAAATTTAATTCAAAAAATGGTAGTTATAGTAGTAGAGATAATGATTATAAATGGAGGCGTGCCGCGCTTGACATTTTTCATTTTTTTTTAAATGATAATAATGATTTTTATGTTAATTTTAATTTTAAATTTATTCATCGCATTATTTTTTATTTTTTAATATAATTTTTTAATATATTTACTATTTTAATTTTATTTTTTTATATTTTTTATTTTGAAATATTTAAACGATAATAAAAATTTAAAGATCTCTAGAAACACCTAAAAAGGATAAATAGAGAATCTTTTTCAATTTAACCAAAAGTGTTCGTATAAATTTTTTACTTAGATTAAAACTTAATAATTAGGATAAGAGTTTATGGATGCAACGAAAAAACCACCCATAAAGCATCTTTAATATTTTATCGTTTTACGTAATAAGGGTAAAAATTCCGATCACATGTAGATACAAATGAAAAAGTTATCCTTCTTTATCTTTGCGTATTTTATATATATATAGTTGGATAGAAGTCAAAAATGGTGATGTGGCTCTCACATGGCCATATGCAGCTTTTCCATTAGTAAAAATTTGTACTTTTTGGATTTTAGTTTAAGCCAAGGATTAAATCAACGGTCAAAGCTAAAAATGAGTTATTGTTTCTATCGTGGAAGGGAGTCGAACCACCACAAATGGTTTAGCAAACACCTCAACCGACCGTTGGGCCAACTTACCCCTTGATAAATGTTTTGCATCAAATATATATATATACATATATTAAAAAAAATTCTGAAAAACAAATTAATTATAATTTTTTTATAATTAAATAAAAAATTTTCATTTAATTGATTAGCAAAAATATAACAATTATCATGATAATTTTTTTCATAGTGTTTTTAATATCATATATATAAATATTAATTTTTTTTACATTTATCATCATTTAATACAATTGAATTAAATGTATCATAATTTTAATATTAAACATATTATAATCAAATATTATAATATTATTATTGAATAATATTTATTGATATAATTTAATAATCAATATACACTTATAAAATTTATATTTTTTATTAACATATATAATATTAATATCAAATATAATAAATTTTATTTGTGCATGCATACATACATACATACATATATATATATATCAATTTCTTTAATAAAATAACTTTAAAATGTCTATTATATTTCTAACTTTATTTTTAAGAATTTTTTTATTTCTTTTTACTATATTTTTATAAGTTTTGATTAATTTTAAATTCATTGATATTTGTTCTGATATATCTATAAAATAAAAATGTCAATATATTTGTGATATATATATATACCAATTTCTTTAATAAAACAACTTTAAAATGTCTATTATATTTTTAACTTTATTTTTAAAAGTTTTTTTATTTTTTTATTATATTTTTATAAGTTTTGATTAATTTTAAGTTTATTAATATTTATTTTAATATATCTATAAAATCAAAATACCAATATATTTTTTATTACTAATATTTTTATCTTTGATTTACAGTGACGGGAGTGGATGAAAGACCCGCTTGGCAGGTGGCTTCATTTTAAGCAGATGTTATTGGCAGGTGCCTTTATTTTAGGAGGCTCCATGAACCTCATCTTCCTATTCCTTTGTGGTTAAGTAAAGGTTTTATGGTAGACATAAAGGGCATACGTGTACCACATATATGTGATTTCTTCATTTTTAAAAATAATAAATATATGAAAATAAAACAAACGTAGTAGTTCCGTTTCTACATTCTCTATCCCGTGAGATGCAAGTATTCCAAAAATACTAATAACATCATCATCTATAAAGATTCTTGTTCCAATCAATGATAAAAGTATCAGTTTTTATGAAAATATTGAAAGGTGAATTTTATAAATATATTAGAAAATAAGAACTAAGTACAAAAGGAAGATTTTGAAGCCTTGCATCCTCAAATGATCTCTTCCACACATGCCTCCTCATTCATCAGAATTATAAACTAATTTGGGAACCTCATCTTAAGAGATCCACCCATAGGCCAAACATCATGCGAAGACACCTGCACACCAGCTCTAACTTTTCTCTATCTACCGAACATTTCTGTCACAAAGGATTTATGGATATAGCATCCTGTTGAAAAACTTCTCCAGTCAAGGTATGCATGGATACATAATCTCACATTCCACAAACACCTCTCCACTTCATTCCTTCCATTCTAATACTAATGTACCAAAGAAGTTGCATGGAGAGCAAAGAATCTGGGCGTTAGAGGGACTCCCTTAAGCCCCTGCAAGAGCACAAAGTATTTGTAAGTGATAAGGTACTCAATAAAAAGTAAAGAAAATAGAAAATGAAAAAAAAAAAAAAGGAAAAACAAAAAGATAGAACAATGGGTTCTTTATTATTTAAACACTTCCATTATTATATATCACAATGTTGCTTGGTGTTTAGCAATAGTATTCCACCAGCACCTTTAGTCTGCCAAGGAGAAATAAACATACTCAAGTCTAGAACTTACAAAGCTCCCAACTTGCTAGTGGAAACTGGTATAGAAGCAACCAAATTATTTTTGTACCCTATGAAGATTTGAAGATTATATAATCTTCCAATGTCAGAAGGGATGGCATCATTGTCATTATTGTCAACAATGCCCAGAAACAGCAAGCCAGTGCAATTGCAAATGCTTTTAGAAATGTCTCCTTCCAAAAAGTTAGCCCCCTAATATAATGATTGTAAATTCCTGAGGAGAATTGGTCCAACAAGAGAATTTTGGTAAAGAATCAGTTTTGAAAGCTGGGAGCAAAATCCCAGTTGAGGTGGAATTTGCCCACTAAATGAGTTTAAAGTTAAGTCCACAACTTGAATATGCAAGGTTTCCAAGGGATGTTGAACAATCCTACATGGAATGACACAACACTAGTTGTTTCATACTGCCAAGATTGTGGGGGATATCTTCATTGGAGCCAACTATTGGAACAAATTAGCATGCTATTGACAACTACTCCGTTGTGTTGTCTACGTATTAAATTTTCCATTTGTGGCCTTCTTCCACATATCTGGTGCCACATAGCTCTTGATACAGCAAGGATTGCTCTAGACTTGGCTAGAAAATGAATACCTCAAGAAATGCCTAGGAAAGTACAGTGATTAATTCTAACATGCTTTAAGTTAGAAGCTCTTCCTTCCATCTATGACTAGGGAGCCGCCTCTTTGATTTCAACCTTTTTAACACTCAATATTAGTTTCATCTTATAGTATAGAGTTACTGAAACAAAGTAACTTGTTTGTAACGACCCGCTCCCAACCGTGTAGATATTATCCGCTTTAAACCCAAAGGAGCTCTCATAGCTTTAAAATGCGTCTATATCTACACGGTTGGAAGCGGGTCGTTACAAATGGTATCAGAGCCGATCCTCGACCTCGGCGTAGGGGTTTGTTTGGCCCCGCAATCCCATGGGACATAACGAGGACGTTGTGTCTGCATGGGGGGAGGGTCTTTGTGATGTCTCACATTGGATAGGAGAGAATGTTCTTAGCGCTATATATATAGAGACTCCTCTTAACCAAGTAGACGCGTTTCAAAGCCATGAAAGCCCATTTGGGTTTAAAGTAGACAATATCTACACGGTTGGGAGTGAGTCGTTACAAATGGTATCAGAGCCAATCATCGACCTCGGTGTGAGGGTTTGTTTGGCTCCATAAGGGGTGTTTGTCTGTTTGGCCCCGCAATTTCATGGGACATAACGAGAACATTGTGTCTGCATGGGGGGGTGTTTGTGATATCTCACATCAAATAGGGGAGAATGTTCCTAACGCTATATATGTAGAGACTCCTCTTAACCAAGTAGACGCATTTTAAAGCTGTGAGAGCCCCTTTGGGTTTAAAGCGGACAATATCTACACGGTTGGGAGCAGGTCGTTACAAATGGTATCAGAGCCGATCCCCGACCCCGGTGTGGGGGTTTGTTTGGTCCCGTAAGGGGTGTTTGTCTGTTTGGTCCCGTGATTTCATGGGACACAACGAGGACGTTGTGTCTGCATGGGCGAGTGTTTGTGGTGTCCCACATCGGATATGGGATAATGTTCCTAGCGCTATATATGTAGAGACTCCTCTTAATCCTGTAGACGCGTTTTAAAGTCATGAGGGTCCATTTGGGTTCAAAGCGGACAATATTTACACGGTTGGGAGCGGGCCATTACAAACCTAGATTACCTCAAAGTGTTGGATCCTTGCTTGCATGCATATAAGAACTATCCAACTAAGCACATAAAATCCATATTCCTATACATAACCAAAATAGTAAAGTTAATCCATATGTATTTAGGTACATAAATTAGGTAAATAAAAACTAAGAATCAAAAGAATAAACCTAAACTAAATGATTCAGTAGGGCGTAATTCAGAACTGAGATTTCACAAAATGTGATTGAGAGAATTAATACCCCATAGGCGATAGGCCACACTTAGGTTCTGCATAAAGGGATACATCAAAAGGCATTCTGTTGCTCTTGTGTAAAACCCAATCAACCATAATGGATTCCAGTATTGGACAGCTACACTTATCATCACCACCTCATGCTGGAAAGCTGCATCTCCACCAGGACTTTTCATAATCTGTTAATCGTTTCACAACAACTTTGGTGTCATCTGCAAACACTCCCTTATAAACTTCTCCAAAACCTCCCTATCCAAGAACATTTTTCTCACTAAAATTGTTTGTAGCTAGCTGTAACTCCCTCCATGCAAATATGCTCAATTGGCCAAATGCAATTGTTCGATCAGTTTCACCTTAAAAAAGATAAAAAGATGTGTAGAAAGAATTTTCCAAGGGAATCAAATTTTGCATCAAAACCTTAAAATTTGTCCAAGTATTTAAAAGAGATAAAAGCATAGTTCTTTTCAATACAGAACTATGGCATGTTCTATAAATCTTTTCAACCTTTCTGTACTTGTAGGCATCCCAAGATAACATCTAATTGAAAATCCAACAACTTGCTTTGATGCTATTATCACCTAAAAAGGAATAAGAAGAAAGCATTGTAGCCATTGAACAGAACGAGTCCTATTTACAGGGTTCTAGGGAGGGTGGAGAAGTAGCACACCCAACCTTCAGCCTTTTTGCATGATTTGGTCATACACAAAGTTGAGTTGTGCTTTCAGAATCAAACATCCCCACAAATTATTATTGCACCAAGTATTGGCTCCATTCAGACATTTAAATCTGTGTGTTAAATCAGTGTGTTACAGAAAAGGATCACAAACCTGCAACATCTAAAAAAACTTCGTGCTTGTAACCTCTGCATCCACAGAAAAAACAACACAATTGTGCAAAGAAAAAGACCTGTAAGCCCTCCAAGAATTCCAACTATAAGTCCAATTTTTGGTTTGTGAGAATCACCTGTCAAGAGATGAAAATCCAAGCTTAAGCTTGTCAAAGAAAATGAAAATTCCATGAATGCATTTTAGAAAAATATTTCTATTACACTAAAGCAGGATTGTCCCAAATAAGACAGTTAATTTTGTTACTTGAATCATTATCAGATGCACAAATGTGTGGAAAATTTCTGCCACAATTCAAGTTGTGTGAATTATCGAGTTTAACGTTGGCAATTGTGTGTGTGTGCGTGCATCTCAATGTGTTTGCATGTGTATCTGAACATGCATGTGTGTGTGTGTGTGAGAGAGAGAGAGAGAGAAAGAGAGACAGAGACAGAATAAGAGAGGTAGAGAGAGAAGGAGAATGAGCAACATGGAGCAGCATAGCAAAATAAATAAAGAATCAGAAATTAATATGATCAATGCCTGAATTAGGAGTAGTTAGAAATTTCATACTCGAAATAAATCCTCAGGTATTTGACCACTGATATCATTTGACGCCAGGTGACTGCAAAGATAGGATCAGTACTTTCAAAAACCCTATTGATATACGATCACAAAAAATAAAAATAAAACGAAAACAATAAAAACCAAAATATAAAAAAGAAACAAAAAAGATTGGAATTTTTCGGAAACCCTAGATCTGAGAAAAAAAGAAAAGGTAGGTCTTTTGCACTGACCTTGAAGGACAATGATGGAGCGAGATCGCCATGAGGGCCAAGAGACTGAACATTAGATGGATTTGGCACAAATTCTTAGATAGTATATCTCATTTAAATTTTTAAGTTGGCACAAAATCTTCTTTTTTTAAAAAGAACCCTCATTCTAATTTTTCTTTACCGTACATTATTACAAGTTCGCTGCATATTTGATCCATAGTCTCCTTTACTTTTTGCATCATTTATTTTTTTAGTTGCTTCACCTTGTCACTCAGAGGTTACGAAAATTCATATGATTGTCCTTTTTTTTGTCATATTATTTATGTCGGGTTATAAATTACAAGTGTGATTATGGAAACTGCCCCACAGACAAACAAGGTATTTTAGAAAAATTGAACTTTTGAAATAATATAAATTACTTAGTAGTTCTAGACAACTAATTTTTTAACTTAAGCCGGTAAGATTTGGGTCCACAATGTATATCATGCACTCTAACACTCTTCTTCCTCACATATATATTTCATTTTTAAGCTTAATAAATTAGGTAATAAACATGCAATGGTAAGATTCAAATATTGGACATTCCACTAAATAAGGTTTTGATAGTATATTGAATAATCAATTTTTCTAAAAGGTTAAGCTTATAAGATTTGGATCCACAATATACATCATACGCTTTAATAGGTAAGACACAACTTACTCATTCTACCTAATATAGAGCATTAATATAAAAAAAATGAGAAGGCAGAGAATGTACAAATTACTTGAAAAAGGATGCCAACAATTCCAAACTTTGTTTTACGATTTTAGGCACGTCTGTTGTTTGTCTAATACACATACATGCTTGACAGATAATTGTCCATGGATGCTGCCCTTCTTCACAGTTAGGCTTTTGGTTTGTTGTCCATCTGTATGTTCTAACTATTGTACCATGTTTTGGTGGTTCCCTTCTTGCGCTTTGGTAAAGTCATTTGGGTGGACCTCATTTTCCATTGACATCCGATGCTATGAAAATGGTTTTGACTGGCCATGCTTCTCGAGAGGTCTTATTAAGTATCGTTCATGTGGTAGGTTGTCAATCACTATTTCTAAGCTGATAGCTCCTCTCTTTCAACTAAGCAATTTTAAGGGATCCAATGAATATGACTTGCAAAATGGTAGATAAAGATGATGATCCAATCTTTTTGAGAAAAGACTGTCAGGGTTTGCATAATAATCAAAAGAACTGAAAGGGAGCAAATTAATTTGAGAAGATTGCAAAGAAATGTGGGGAGAGAATGTGTAATTATTTAGGAAATTGTCGTGGCTTGCTTCTTTATTTAACTCTTAATTAAATAGACTAAAATGGCAAAGCTATCATTGATTTTTCCCCCTTTGAATCTATCCAAGATCTCATTAGAAATTGTAGAATTTTGATCTCACATTGTACTCTAATAGTAAAATTTCCCTTTCACCTTTCTTTCTTTGAATCTGTAAGGTCTTACTGAATTTCAATTTTTGAGCAATCTTTTGTGGTTGCTGGGATGGCTTGTTGCAGCTCCCTTTATCTTGGTCATACTCTACTTAATATTTTTGCCGTGTTGCAAACTCCTGGTTCGCAAATTCAGTCCTGTTCCTTCAAGTCCGAAGAAGCCCGTCCATCCCCACATGGAAGTGAAGCTAAAGGTAAGGGATGTGTGATAAAGATTGTATTGAAACCATTTGCTTCATCATCCCCATTTACTGTAATAATGCCATTTGTGCTTCTAACATAACACTGCCTGTACATAAAACTTTACTGGAGTAAATGCATGTAATTATCCTTTATAAACATGTTGAATTCAGTATTGTTACCTGGTTGACTGTTTGGATGAATCTATGAAAAATGAAGTTTGTGGATTTCTTCTCCTTCTGATTTCATTTGTGGCATTTGCTTAATTGGATTTCCATTCTTTTTCTTGAGAAACCGATTTCTATATGGTCCAATATATGATTTGTGTTTGAAAACATTGCATTATTACCATTGTGTCACTCTTGTTGAGTTGGTGGCTTGGATAGTTGATTATCAAAAGTTCTGAATCCAACTACATCCTCACCAAGAGCTTCTCAATCTGCTAAAAGTGGTATTTGATGGTAAGTTTTAAGTGTATTTAGATGGAACTTTATGGTTATATTTGGTTCTCGAAAAGTATTAGGGAAAGAAAAAAACTGATTTTTTTTTTTATTTTTTACTTTTATGTTTGATTATATCATAAAAAAAAAATATAATTTAAATTAGTAAGAAATTTATATATTTTTAAATTATTTAATTATTATATAAAAAAAATTAAAATAAGTGAAATGATTTTGAAATAGCATATAAAAATAATTTATTGATTTTAAATATATTTTTATTTTTATTTATTTTGTGCTTTTCTTTTCTATTTTCTTTTGTTTATATTTTCTTGTAACCAACCATAACCTATGAGTCTCACACTTTACAATGTGATTTATCAACATAATTTTTTTTAATTGCAACTTTTAAAAAATCATAATTATCCATAATTCTCAGACATAAAATTTCATAAAATGGTTTTGAGGAAGGTGTATTTCCTCTTGCAAAATCAACTATCTATATTTTAAGGGCAATGCTTTGGCACCTTCACCCTTGGTGCCTTGTAAGTGGTCATAACCAGTGTCAACACGACGGTCTTGTAGATGGCCAATTCTTGCCTAATCTCTCGATCTATGTTATTTATTTATTTTTGGGGTGTTTGATATATGGGAAATACAAATATTTTATTAGAGGAAAGATCAACTCAATTTTTCTTTTTCAGTTTTTAATAACCGAAACATAAGATCAAAAAATTGTACGCATTTTCATTACTAAACAAATTGTCAATGTCTCCAAAATTTATTAGAATCTTGGGTGTTGTTGCGGATATTAGTTAGGCTTTGTTCAGGTCATTATTTAACGAACTGGGCTAAACTCGTTTGACGTCAAAGTGGCCCAATGGTGGCCCATAATAACGATGATAAACCATCACCGATTCACCACAACTACTTTTCACTTCTCAGAGTACTCAAGTGGGCCCCACTTGTTTTTTATTCAAGAAAATAAATCATAAGAATTTTTTTTGAATGGAACATGATTTAATCAATTACTATGTATTTTGTTTATTTATTAGACTATAAATTACTATTAATGAAAATATTTTTATAATAAAAACTAATTCATTTTTAGTAGTAATGATTAGTGTATAATGAATAATAATAATTTTTAGTATTAAATTCATTAAATAATTATAAAATTTAATTGCAATTACTAAGTCTAAAGAAAGAAATAATAAAGTGAAGAGAATAATATTTTATATGTTTAGTATTAATAACAAACTTAATAAAAAATTTAATTTTAAGTCATGGATTAAAAATAATGAAAATAATGATTAAAGATGTGAATGATACAAAAGATTTCTAGAAATAAAAATAAAGGTAGTAAAGGTAAAGTGAAAATTTCATTTTAATAAGAAGAAACATAATTGTAAGGAAAAATGTCATTTTAAATAAAGAATATGTAAAATATTAATAAAAATAAATATAGGAAATAAATTTAAAAGTGGAAATATTGAAAATTTTGAATAAGAAATAGTAAAAAGTGCCTCTAAGTTTTTAAAAAATGGTATACAAGGAATATTTACTAATATTAAAATTAGTATATGATGATGAATAATAACTTTATTGTCTACTTAAAAAAAATATGCTTAACATAAATTTCTAATGTATTTATGTTCATAAATTCTTTTTATGATTTTATTTTTTAAATAATTTGACAACAAATAAGAAGGTTTTAAACGATAGAGAGATATAAGACCTATTCAGAAACTGTTTTTGAGAACAATTTTTTATTCTTTAAAATAAAAAAATAAGAAAATATGTTTAATAATAATAGCTTGTTTTTAAATATTAAGAATGAAAAATAAAGTGTTTTTTAGGATTGTTTTAAAAAATAATTATACAACTATATAGAGTGATTAAAAATAAAGCATTGGATATAAAAATTATTTTTAAAATATAATTAAAAATATTTAAAACATGTTAAAAACATTTCAGGTTCTCAAATATGTTTTTGTTATATAAAATAGTAGAGAACGCTTTTCAAAAATTGTTCTCAAAAACTATTTTTGAGAATTAATTTTGAAAAGGGTTACTAAAATGGGCGTAAAATTTCTCAATCTTTTAAATTTTAGGTAATAGTGTTTATGTTGATGTAAATTTCAAAATATCAAAAGAGAAATGTGAAAAAAAAAAATATATGAAAAAAATTAAGGCTATGTTTGCTTCCCAAAAAATTTGAGGGAACATATAAGGGAAATAAAATATAAAAAAAATGAAAAGAAAATAAAAAAATAGATTCAAAATCAATAATTTATTTTTATATGTTTCTTCGAAACTTATTTCACTTAATTTCCTTTATTATATAAATATTAAATAATTTTAAAACGTATAAATTTTTTATTTTTTTAAAAGATTTTATTATAAAAAAATTATTTTTCTTAACATTTATTTCCGTACTTCCAAGAAATTGAAAATACCCTAAGTAAATAAGAGTTGTAAGAGAATACCAACCAATCCACCATTATCCAAAAACAAGTAAAGATTCCAATTTTTTTACTATCTTCCAATAAATGAAAAATAATTAAAAATAAAGAACTGCACCAAAATCAACATCAATGATTCCTATCAAACCCACTATACCAACACCATGATTGCTAAAATACAACGAGGGTTTTAACTTTCTTGTCCTAGAAGTGCTGGTCATCCTTCCATGCAACTACCGAGAAAGTTGAAAGTTCTTTTCCTCACCCACACACAAAAAAATAAGGAAAAAGAAACACATTCCATTTATTGAAAAAAGATCCAAGCCCTTCTAAAATTCGAAAACTTATTATTTAAATTTTACATAAAAATATTAAATAAATAAAATAAATTTAAAATAGGATAAAAATAATTTATTAATTTTAATTCTATATTTTATTTCCTTTTCTCTTTTTCTTCTCTAATTTCATTTGTACAAATTTTCATTTGAAAAACAGATAGAAATGTGGAAATTTCATGTTGCCTTCACACCTACCATCCAAAGACCCTTTTTCTTTTCAACTTTCATCCTCTCTGTAGCCCACCATTGTCGAATGTCAAAAAGATTAGGAGAGAAATTTCATGACTCTGAGCACTACTGCCTCTTAGAAATTTCAGCATATTTTCTTCCTATCTACCTACCATGATTAAAATTGCTTAGGAAGGTCACCCACTTATCTTTCCAACTTTTTAATAGGGATTACACCCTTTATTTTATTAACTAGACTTTACCATACTTATGTGAAGAGATTTTCAAATTCAATTTATAATCAATTTTATATAATTTTTACATAATCATATGTGGTATATGAGAATAAATATTTTGTTTTAGTTCCTATTTTTCATTGAATAAAAATGAATTCGGTGATCTCAATTTTAGTGTTTGAATGCATTATAAGAATATAACAAATATTTATTTTTATGTCAAGATTACATCAAATCCATTTTCTTTAAACATAGGAATTTAATAATATCAACTTGTGTGTTTGGATGCACCTAAAAATGCTAGGTTGAAACTATTATATATTTATTTTTTTTAAGGTTGTGTAATGATGGAAATGAGAATAGAAAAAAAAAATTATAATAATATCCTTATACATAGTTAAAATAAATTTTATTTTTATTTAAAAAAACTCTCAAATGAGACATAGTTTAAAATAAATTTCCATTTTTATTTAAAAAAACAAACATCTTTTAAGGCTTTTTTTTATTTTAAAAAAGAAATAAATATAATTACATAATATGTAAGAACATATAAATAAGTAAAATAAATAAACATGTATGTGCCTTATATTAATTATTTGAAATATAATAGAAATATATGAGTATTGATAAGGTTTTTTGTGGGTTTAAGTAACTTAAACTCAAAATGAGCTTGGGTCATTTAATCTAACTTACTTAAATCTTAATTAATTAATTAGCACATATCCAATTAATTAATAAGCCAAATGTAAAAAACCAATTTATGAGATCTAGTAAAACCTTAGCCTTTTACCAAAACACTTTTATGCACATTTATGAATCTTAAATCTAAATTCCTCAAAACTAATGTGTCACCATGAATTAAGTACTCAAGTGAGGATTATCAAGATCCATAGAAAAATGCCAACTCACTTATAATCTAATTATAAAATTAATTCAACATTTCACTAAAATAATCAATTGTACTCCAATATTTTATAAAATTAGAATAAGGTAAAACTCGGATCCATTATGCAGACTCTTCATTTTTTGGTGTCCGCAATCTAATATGATAGTATTATTACTTATGAAGATTACTTTTAATATTAATTTTTACTTCACAATTACCAATTCAAAAATTGAACCCATTGCTTTGAACTATCGAGATCATCTAATCAAATTATAATTATAATTAAACATTATTCTAAGATATAATATAAAGGTCGTTAACTCCATACCTCAATCATTATTACATTTATTTATATCATAAGCAAGTTGCACCTCCTACAAATCATGTAAATTAAAAATTATTTAAAACATCAAAAACCTTAGTGAATTTCTTTCCATTGTAGATATATTTTTACAATGCAAGTGGCCTTCCCACTCTTCGTGCTATATTAGTCTTGAAAATAAGCTTGGAGCCTGCTTTTGTCCAAATCTAATTGGGAGAAAAAGGATCTTCAGAGACTATTTTCTATTCAAAAAGATAATATTTAAATATCTCACTCTCGACTGGTGCACCTCACATGCACAAGGATAATGATTCATCGAAAACATCCCAGAAGCCACATGGGTGCCATCACTCATTAAAGGACCACCATGGATTCTTGGGCAGAGCAAAAGCAACTTGACTTTATAACAATTCTTTAATAGAAAAGAAAAAAAAAATCGGCCAATAGCTTTTCATGAAATAATTCCTTTTATCTTTTCAATTTTTTATAACTAATTACTTATGGTCACCGGAGCCGATAGTAATAATACGTGTACCCACAAATTTCTTTTAAGATTAAATTGTTCAATTTTTTGGGCCAAAAAAATTAGAAATATTACTAAACCTTAATTAAAAACAATGCATAAACCAAGGGGAACTTAAAAAAATACTTTTTAAAAAATTAAAAAATTACTTATAATACGTCCCGAAAATGCACCTAATTAATAATTCTCACATAAATATTTTAAAAAAAAAATACTATTAAAAGTAATCTAAGTAAAAATATTATCAAATGAAACATATTAAAAAACTTATTTGATAGTAATTTTAAAAAATATTTATAATATTTTTAATATTTAAAATTTTTATTTTTCAAGAGATAAAGTTTTTTAGAATAATTATCAAATAAACTCTATAAACTTGTTCGATAGTAATTTTAATAAATATTTTTTAAAATTTTTTAACATATAAAAATAATAATTTTGATAAATTTTTTAAGTATTATAGGGATTAAAAGTAATTTTTTAGAATTATAGTAAAAAAAACGGATACTAAAGTGATTTTAATAAAAATGTTTTTTTTAAAAGAATCATTTGAAAAGTGATTCATTATAAAATATTAATGTAATTTTTTAAATATTTAAAAGTGTTTTCCAATGCCTTATTTTCCTTTAAAAATGCTTTTCATATTAAAACTTAAAAATGGTTTTTCGAAATACTTCTAAACTGACTGTAAGAGTCTCACAGCTTCATTGGAAAATAAAAGCATCAAATAAAAATGAAAGGAATAAATCAAAAAGAAAAAATGCAAGAAACATGGACATGGCATAGATGTAAAAGAATAAGCAAGTCTTTGAATGGAAAAGGAAAGGAAATAAAAGTACAATGAGAGACAGTGAAAAAATAAAAAAATCGAAATCCAGAGTCGCAAGTCTCATTATCGAGGCCAGCTGTTGGTTCATGTGAACCCAACATGATTCCATCTAAAAGCAATCAGAGAAAACGGGCAGTACTGGCAGCCCCACAATTGGAATAGAACTTTCATTCTTCCCTCTTGCCTCCAACCCAATAAAAAGGAAAATTGCTTGCCAGAGGAGAAGAACAGTCATTTGCAACCAAAGACCCTTTCTTTTCGTTCTTAGCCTCCTTGTAACTTTGCCAGATCCAGTCCAGAAATGGCTTCTAGCAGCTCCTTGAAAGCATCGTCTTCCACTTCTAATTGTGATGGTTATAATTATCATGTGTTCTTGAGTTTTAGAGGTGAAGACACCCGCCAGACTTTCACTGGTCATCTTTATGCTAATTTGGTTGCACGTGGAATTCACACCTTCAGAGATGATGAAGAACTTGAGAAAGGAGGAGATATCGCATCAGATCTCTCGAGAGCTATCGAAGAATCAAAGATTTTTATTATTATTTTCTCAGAACACTATGCTGATTCCAAGTGGTGTTTGAATGAACTGGTAAAGATCATCGATTGTATGACAAAAGAGAAATCTGTGGTTTTGCCGGTTTTCTACCATGTGGACCCAAGAGATGTACGAAATCAAGGAGGAAGTTTTAAAGATGCATTTTTGGGCCATGCAAAATATGCAGATCAAGAGAAGAAGAAGACAATAGAAACGTGGAAGAATGCCTTGAAGACAGCAGCCAACCTATCTGGATATCATCTGCAAAATCAGTAACTATTATTTCTTTCTTCATACCTATCTGGAAACTAACTTCATTCTATCAGTATCAAATTTTAAACAAACTAGATGAATTGATTGAGAAATTCTAAACTAGCCTAGTTTAAGATTGGATTGAGGCTTTACCGGTCCATTATTGAATCGAGTCTACTTAATATTAGATATATTAACCTCCTGCTTTGTCTTTCTATTTTGTTTATATGATCAATTTATTTTATACAAGATGGTGAAGTTTTTTTATTCAAAGTATTTAAAAAAAAGAAAAAAAATCTGAACTATGAGATTTTATCAATATATAACATTTAATATTTTACCCACCATGATTTCATATAAACTTCATCATTTTAAGTTTAATAAAAAAATAATAATAATATTAAAATAAAATGTATAAAGCCTAAACATGAACTAATATTAATTTAATTTGATCTAAATTATCGTTAATATATGAATAATAGCAATTGTATCAAGTTTTGATTGGTTTATGACTAATATTCAAACATACCTTTTAGTTATTGCTTGTAAGTTCATGTGCTCTTGCTTATTTTTATCTTCAAAATTTTGTTCATTCCTATGATTCAATATAAGGTTCATTTATTTGATTTAATTCATGTAATTTTACATTTTTCAACCCTTTTTGATATTTTTTTCACGTGTACATGCGGTAGCATGACCTTGGATTTCATGGTGAGACCTACAAGTAAATCATTCTTTTATTTTATTAATAAATAGTTGAGATAAATAATTTAATAGTGTAAGGACCTAGGGTTGGAGGAAAAATTACTACGAAATATTTGACTAATATTTGATCAATAAAAAAAGTCCAAATAGCTTCATTTATTTATTTTATTTATATTTTATCTTTTTCTTCTATTTTAATTTTTTTATTTTATGTTTTTTTTTTCATATTTTTCTTTTTCTATAGGAAAATTACTACTAAATATTTGACTAATATTTTATCAATAAAAAAGTCCAAATGGCTTCATTTATTTCTTTCTTTTTTTTCAAAAATCCTTTTCTTCCATTTCACTTTTCTATTTTATCCTTTTCATATTTTTCTTTTCTACTTTCATGTGATTATTATTATTATTATGATTACTGCTACTACAATGTATAATACAAATACTATCAATATTAATTATAATTACTATTACTAATATCATCATTTTGTTATTGTTATTATGATTATTATCATCATTACCATCACTATCATCATCATCATCACCATCATATTCACTCTAATATATTCAAAAGCTAAAGCTTTTTAAGTGCTTAATATTGTAGTTTAATTTAATGAACACTTTTAGTAAGATATTATTTTAAAGAGTGAAAGTGTAAATGACATGTCTAAACTTTGAACCATTTTAAATGCTAGCTCAAAAGTGTAGTTTACAGGCTGCTTGCATGAAGGATTTTCTCATCTCTTTGGGATCCCTACATCTTGTTTGTAGTCAATTATCTTATGACACCTTGAATGGTCACGTCTCTTTAGAGATCTAGAATTTATATACAAGCCTAGTATAATGTTTAACCATTCTATATTGCAAAAACATTTGTGATTGTATATTGCCAATGAATTCCATGCTCACTCACCGCAAAGATTCTCATGCACCTTCCTTATTATTCAGAGTCTCAATTTTCTTAGTATTTGTGCATAAATTGTTCAAAGACTTGTTCATCCAAATTTGCTACACTATAATGATCATATTTTTGGTATGATATTCTTCTTGGATAACCTGTTTTTTGATCTAATGATACATTTTTTTTTTTAAAAAGGTCCATTCCATTGATCGTTTGGTTAGTTAGCCCTATGCTCAATCCCCAAAAACTCTTACTATATATATATATATATATATTTACTTAATTTACCAACTTTATTCTCATAATGAAAGCATTGTGAATATGAAAGCACTAACAAAAATGAGTCTCTATTCTCTTATGTTAATTTTCTTTAAGAAGTATTTCAAATCTTCTTCAATTAAATTCAAGGTTTTTAATCAACAAACAAATCATTAAAATAATGGTAAGTTGATAAAACATAGAAACAAGTGAATGAGGAATTTAAAGATCTTTTTTACTAAATAAAGGGGGAAAGAAAGTTATGTGAGAGCATAGTGGAGAGTTGTTAAGAATTCCCTTTAATCAAGAAAAGTATTACTAGATTAGGGAACTTGGATGTCAAATTGGAAGCTATCTTGAAGCTTGACATATCAAGAGTTATCTCTGTTTGTGTTATGATTATAGGATCCCTTATCATGAAGTCAAATAATGTTCTATACTAGTCGACTTCAATTTGAACCTTTCAACTAAGTAAGCAACTAAAGTTCACATTTTTCACTTTTTTCTTACTTGAATTTATAGCTAGGAATAATTAGAATGTACTTAAATAAGTAATTTAATAAATTGGTTTGATTTTTTTTCTATTACATTCTATTGTTCAAGTTTCTTTCATATAGATTATATTTGTGACGGATTCTAATACCACGTACTTTATGATTAATAGATCTGAGGCAGAGTTTATTCAAAGGATTTGTGAAGATATCATTATAAGATTGAATCGTACGCCTTTAGATATGGGCTACAACATAGTTGGAATGGACTTTCATTTGAAGCAGTTAAAATCACTTATAAAAGGTGAAATCGATGAGGTTCTCATGGTTGGTATCTATGGGATTGGTGGAATTGGCAAAACTACCATCTCTAAGGCTATTTATAATGATATCTCATCTCAATTTGATGGTAGTAGCTTTCTTGGAAATGTTGGGGGGAAATGTGAAGATGGTCTACTTAAATTACAAAAGACACTTCTTCAAGATATCTTAAAGTGTAAAGAGCCAGAATTCAACAATATTAGCCGAGGAATCACTGTGATAAAGGAAAGGCTTCGATCGAAAAGAGTCCTTATTGTTCTCGATGATGTGGACAACTACATGCAATTAGAAAACTTGGCCGGAAAATATGGTTGGTATGGTGCAAAAAGTATAATCATCATAACAACTAAAGAAAAACATTTGTTAGATCAACATGAAGTAAAAGCACTTTATGAGGTGCAAGGGTTGAATCATGTAAAATCTGCTGAGCTTTTCAATTGGTGGGCCTTCAAGCAAAATACTCCCAAAATTGGATTTGAAAGCCTTTCAAATAGTGTAGTGGAGTATGCTGATGGCCTTCCAATAGCACTTAAAGTTTTGGGTGGCTTTCTCTGTAATAAGTCAATAGATGAATGGAAATGTGAATTGCATAAACTAGAAAAAATACCTGACAAGACAGTCCAAAGTGTGCTTAAAGTAAGTTATGATAAATTGGATGATACATGTAAAGAGATATTCTTGGATATTGCATGTTTTTTCAGAGGAAAAGACAAAGATTCTGTTTCAAGAATATTAGGAAGTTGTGCAATGATGGAAATAAAAGTTTTGAATGATAGTTGTCTTCTTACTATTTCAGAAAACAAGTTAGATATGCATGATTTAGTACAACAAATGGGCCAAGAAATTGTTCGTCAAGAATGTCTTAAAGAGCCTGGAAACAGGAGTAGACTCTGGGATCGTAATGATGTTCATAGTGTGTTAACAAGAAATACGGTAAGAGCCAAATGTATTTTGTTTAAGAAATAATATATCTATATAACTTAATTGATTTTCGTACATCTCGTGCTTGACTTATTCTTGGCTTTTTTTTTTTAGGGGACTCAAGCAATTGAAGGAATATTTGTACCAATTTCTCTAGCAAGCCAGATATCTACAAATTCTTTCACAAAAATGAATAGACTTAGATTGCTAAAAGTCTATTGTCCAGATGTTTGGGAAGGAGATTTTGAGGCCCTCAAGAATCTTGATTTTCCTTATTTTGAGTTAAGATATTTCCATTTTAAGGGATACCCTTTAGAATCCTTGCCAACAAATTTTCATGCAGAGAATCTTGTTGAACTTAATTTAAAGTACAGCAACATAAAACGACTTTGGAAAGGGAATGAGGTATTATTATAATTGTTGTTTCATTAATAATTTTTATTATAACTTTAAAATTTATAAAAAATTATCTACTAAGACATTTTATTTTGTTCCAGATTCTTGACAACTTGAAAGTCATCAACCTCAGTTACTCAAAAAATCTTGTTGAAATTTCAGACTTTTCAAGGGTGACAAATTTGGAGATCCTAATTCTAAAAGGTTGTATAAAGTTACTATAAAGGTTTATTTATTACTATTATTATTAAAGTTATTAACTAATTGTTTTCTTGAATATGATAGGGTGCAGGAGCCTTGAGAGTTTTCCTGCAATCAAAGGAGATATGAGTAAGCTAAGAGAGATTGATTTGAGTTCTACAGGAATAGAAGAGCTTCCATCCTCAATTAGACATCTAAAGGCTCTTAAACACCTTGATTTGTCTTATTGCAAAAGCCTAAGAAGTCTTTCGGAGAGCATTTGCAATTTGAGCTCTCTTGAAAGGCTTGATTTGAGGAAAACAAGTATAGAAGAGCTTCCATCCTCAATTGGACATCTAAAGGCTCTTCAACACCTAGATTTGTCTGATTGTGAAAGCCTAAGGAGTCTTTCGGAGAGCATTTGCAATTTGAGCTCTCTTGAAACTCTCATTGTGATGAGATGTTCAAATTTAAAGGGCTTTCCAGAAATCAAAGATGATATGGAAAATCTAAAAAGGCTTGATTTGAGATTTACAGGTATAGAAGAGCTTCCATCCTCAATTGGACATCTAAAGGCTCTTCCACACCTAGATTTGTCTTATTGCAAAAGCCTAAGGAGTCTTTCAGAGAGCATTTGCAATTTGAGCTCTCTTGAAACTCTCATCTTGGTGTGGTGTTCAAATTTAAAGGGCTTTCCAGAAATCAAAGATGATATGGAAAATCTAAAAAGGCTTAATTTGAGTTTTACAGGTATAGAAGAGCTTCCATCCTCAATTGGACATCTAAAGGCTCTTCAACACCTAGATTTGTCTTATTGCAAAAGCCTAAGAAGTCTTTCGGAGAGCATTTGCAATTTGAGCTCTCTTGAAACTCTCATTTTGAAGAGATGTTCAAATTTAAAGGGCTTTCCAGAAATCAAAGATGATATGGAAAATCTAAAAAGGCTTGATTTGAGTTTTACAGGTATAGAAGAGCTTCAATCCTCAATTGGACCTCTAAAGGCTCTTAAACACCTTGATTTGTCATGGTGCCAAAACCTTGTGAATCTTTCGGAGAGCATTTGCAATTTGAGCTCTCTTGAAAGGCTTGATTTGAGTTTTACAGGTATAGAAGAGCTTCCATTCTCAATTGGACATCTAAAGGCTCTTCAACACCTAGATTTGTCTAATTGCGAAAGCCTAAGGAGTCTTTCGGAGAGCATTTGCAATTTGAGCTCTCTTGAAACTCTCATTGTGAGGAGATGTTCAAAGTTAAAGGGCTTTCCAGAAATCAAAGATGATATGGAAAATCTAAAAAGGCTTGATTTGTCATGGTGCCAAAACCTTGTGAATATTTCGAAGAGCATTTGCAATTTGAGCTCTCTTGAAAGGCTTGATTTGAGGGGAACAGGTATAAAAGAGCTTCCATCCTCAATTGGACATCTAAAGGCTCTTCAACACCTAGATTTGTCTGATTGCAAAAGCCTAAGGAGTCTTTCGGAGAGCATTTGCAATTTGAGCTCTCTTGAAACTCTCCTCTTGACGTGTTCAAATTTAAAGGGCTTTCCAGAAATCAAAGATGATATGGAAAATCTAAAAAGGCTTGATTTGAGTTTTACATGTATAAAAGAGCTTCCATCCTCAATTGGACGTCTAAAGGCTCTTAAACACTTGAATTTGAAATGTTGTACAGAGCTTGTGAGTCTTCCGGATAGCATTTTCAATTTGAGCTCTCTTAAAACACTTGAAGTCCGACAATGTCCAAAACTGGAGAGAGTGGAGGTGAACCTAGTGGGATCTTTGGATCTAACTTGTTGCATTCTAAAGCAAAGAGTAATCTGGTGGAGCAATAATCTATGGCACAATGAAGTGGAAGGAGAGGTCCTTAACCATCATGTTTCCTCCCTGTCATCACTGGTAGAATCATGTACAAGAGACTACAGAGGCACCGGCGGTGATGGTTTCCACCTATATGCAGGGGAAGTATTATCCGTAGGTAACTTCAGTCCAATTCAAAGAAGAATCCTCAGTGATATTTTCCGCCAATCTTCATAGGAAAGTGTATCTCTTCGTAACTGCAATCTAATGGAAGAAGGAATCCCTAGTGATATTTGGAACCTATCTTCACTGGTAAATTTATCTCTAAGTAACTGTAGTCTAACGGAAGGAGAGATCCTCAATCATATTTGCCACATTTCATCATTGCAAAACTTATCTCTGGATGGGAACCATTTTAGTAGCATACCTGCCAACATCATTCAGCTTTCTAAACTGAGAAGCCTCCACTTGAATCACTGCCTGAAGCTTCCACAAATTCCAGAGCTTCCACCAAGTTTACGAGTTCTTGATGTCCACGACTGCCCATGCCTGGAAACTTTATCAAGTCCCTCAAGTTTACTTGGTTTATCCTTGTTCAAGTGCTTCAAATCAGCAATTGAGGTATGATTTTCAAGACATTTAACCTTTTTTTTTTCCTTTTTCTTTTTGACAAAAACACAAGATTTACACTAATATTTCTTACAGGAGTCTGAGCGCGGGTTCTATTGGAACAAGGAAGTCAAAATTTTAATGCCTAGAAATAATGGAATTCCGGAGTGGATAAGCCATAAGAAAAAAGGATCTGAAATAGTAGTAGAGCTTCCTGAGAATTGGTGGGAGAATAACAACTTTTTGGGATTTGCCTTATACTCTGTTTTTGAATATGAAGAAGATCCTTATTATTTTGAATTGACCTTCCATCATTTTTACTTTGATTATCCGGATGGTTACTTATCTGAATCCAAGTTCCGGGATCGAGTCGTGTTTAGCTGTAGACGTTGCTGTAATGGTGGTGAATCAAATGGAGTCTTGGTGGCATTTTATCCTAAGGTTGCTATTAAGAATAAGGGTTGGTCAAATGAATGGAGACATATGAAGGCTTCATTTTATGGTAAAGGAGAGAAAGTGGAAGAGTGTGGGCTTCATCTTATATATAAAACCAACATCTTAAACAGAGATTCCAATGCCACCAACCATTGGCCTCGGTTATTGAGTGAAAATACAGATTCCAACATCGAGCTCCTTTGCAAATTTGTTCAATGGATATGTTGTGGAAGATATTAAACATTAATCTTGGTTTTCGGTAAACCACCTTTCCTTTCTCTCATTAGTTTATATTGCCTGGCTAAGTGATTTAAAGGAATGAAATTTTTTCTAATGATTTTCTTTTTTCTTTTTTTTTTCTTAGTTACCCTATTTTGAAAGTCCATACGCTCCATAGGCCTAAAGTCCATATTTGTTATATTCAAATTATTAGGACTTGTTTTCAAGCATTTTTAGTATAAGCTTAATTGCATTGTTAACTTCAAGTATTAAACATTTTGTTTGATAGGTTGGTACATGAAATTACACTTTAATCTTGAATTTGATCAAGTTTTGGTAGGATATTCCAAGACACTGAAAATCTATCATTGAGTTAGCGAATTGGTTAAAGACATACCCAATCTCAGTTAGTTAAGCCATGGAAGTCCTTATTAATGGAGGTATGTCAAATATTTCAAGTCAATTTTTAATTTTGATCGAAGTCTTGCCAATTAATTTGAATTCACAATTGATTCAATTTTGCACTCTACATATTTTGGATGGTTTCTCATCTTGAAGTCTTGTCAAATATTAATGGATGGTTTCTCATCTAAATTCTGATCCGTGGAGGAACTCTAGTTTAGACGCAGTTATCTATCTTGATATTGTACTCTGGCAAAAAAGTGAAACAACTTAAACTAAGCAATGTTTCAAGAATTATTCTTGGATAGTGTACTGTAAGTTTCTATAAATCGAACCAGAGACAACTTTTAGACCATTCTTGAATTCAAACTTACATCTTGTTCTTATGTTTCCACTCTGTTGTTGTAGTTCATCCAAATCTCTCTCTCCATTCATATCTACTCTTGAGTTAAGGCCTCAACCTTTCAATATATGCCACTGATTTTGAGGATGGTTTCTTCTTAAAAGTTGCAGCTAGAGTGAATTTTGTTGCTCCATAACTACACTTCGATGTTTGTTAGCATGACTTATAGTTAGTTCCACAATAGTGTGACTAATATATATGTTTGTGTTTATGAGAGTTTTTTCATATATACAAATGGAATCTTATGAAGTTATGCTAGAAGTAATTTTTTTTTTTTTTAATTTCTATCATATTCTGATTTGGATTTATTTAGTTCTTTTTCTTGGCTGGTTGCACCTTCTGATTTGCAAGAAATGAGGATGAAAAAGAAGAACTCAAGATATTCTTGTTAATTTAACCATCTGATTCTCTTTCAGGGCGGAATATGAGGGAAATTTGAAGGAAATCCTTGGTTACACTAAGGATGATGTGGTATCAAGTGACTTTGTGGGAGACTGCAGGTGGGGCAAATCTTGTAATATCTCTTTTTCTTCCTCGTCTTCAATACTTTGCTTATTTTGCAAGTGAATTGTATAATTACTTGCCCTTTGGCAGGTCGAGTATTTTTTATGCCAAGGCTGGAATTGCTCTGAATGACAACTTTATTAAGTTGGTCTCTTGGTAAGATAATGAATGGGTTTACAGGTAATTTTCACTGAATGTTCATAATTTAAGCCACTAATTATAAATAATGAATATATAGTTATATGAACTACTTCCTATGTGCTGCTCAGCTTCTTTTTTTGATGATTCAAATATGCAAATGTAAATCGATCACACCTGCATCATTGTTCAAGTTGCATTTTCTGAATACCTACAAAAAGTTGGTTAGCTACAAGGTCAGCTTG
Organism: Vitis amurensis; assembly: GCA_037355405.1. NCBI lineage: Eukaryota > Viridiplantae > Streptophyta > Magnoliopsida > Vitales > Vitaceae > Vitis > Vitis amurensis. The sequence continues at coordinate 38,122,957 of CM074693.1, forward strand.
CCTGGGATGTGTTAGTTTATACCTTTGGAACAAATAAGTAGAATCTAATTTGCATTCCAGTTATGGGGATTTAACACCATTGGAAAATAACACCTATTTCTTTGGCAAAGTTTTGGGCCATAGCATATGGGCTGGGGGTTTGAATTTTTCTGACATAATATGCAACTAGTTTTCATATAATGTTAGGGGCAATGCATAGATTTTCATGATTTTGGCAGTTAAGTGCCAATGTCCATGAATGTCTGGGGTGTGGTGGGACTCCAAGAGAAGGTGTTGCGAGGTGAAGAGGCCATGCAACTCCTCTTTGCAGTTGACAAGGAGGGAGTTATCTTTGGCATCTCAGGAATGTATGCTTAGGCGAGAAGACAAAAATAGATTTGAAGGAAATTGAACCCTCAATGAATTATGAGGAGAAATAAGGAGGGAGGGAGTGGGAGATGTGGGCTGAAAATCCCTACAGTTAAAATCATTAGATCCTATTAAAATTTGGAACTTGTTTCCAGCTGTTCTACATCACTGTGAGGTTTGTCAAAGCAGTGATTTTACTGTTGTTGAAATTAAAAAATAACGTAGCTTTTCTATTTATGTCTTTCAGTTGGTTAAGAAGAGGATGGAATAGTCCAGTGATAATAGTTGGAGCAGAAGATGAGGAGTACCAATTGATTCGAGTTTGGTGTTCATGTACATCCTGTAACAGAGGAGGATGTTAAAGGAGAAGCTCAGTATAAACATACAGATTTTATAAAAGCAGGTATGAGGTATATGAAATTTGTGTTACATATTCTAATAGATTTGTCTGTGGAGTTAGCTGGTTTTAGAAAACACATGAGATCTTTTTGGAATGGTGTTCTCTTGTTAACAGATCATCATATCCATTAACGTTACTGTGTTTTGACTCATTATTGAGGAAGTGTGCAACAAGTTGACTGTAGCCATTAGTTTAGTGCTAGCATTTTCTTGCCAGCATTACTGATTTGGGGGGTTAGGTTTATACTTTTATACTGGATCTAGTAGGAACTTTTATGGGGATGTGCAGAATCATTAGGTTATATACAATATGCAACATTTGAAGTTCTATATATGGTTATCTGACAATTGTTTCAAAACAGAATCATTAGGTTTATACTCCATTTTCACCAGAATGGAATTAAGTACTTTATATCGTGTTTCTTTTATTTCTATCTGCTACTTCTGTATCTGTCATTCATCAATCCATGTGTGATATTCTGCATCATCTTTACTAGTGGAATCAGAATCAAAGCTGTGTACTGAAAAAAATATTTCCTTTCCTGTATTTTTGGCAGTGGTGATGAAGATGCTACTTAACTGGTCGTCCATTAAAGGTGTTCAGCTTGAACACCGGAAGGTTCAACCTGGAAACATATCAATTCTTTGATACTGTTAAGAAACACTATGGCATCCGCATTGAACGCATGTTTCCAGATGCTATTGAAGTTCAGGGCTTGGTGAGTGTTGCCGTGAGGAAAGTGAGACCTCACCTTCTAGCTGGCAAAATTTAATTGTTAAACGTTAAGTCTCATTGATGTTGGTTTCAACTAAAGTATGTAGTTGTTGCAATGGTGATGCAAAGCAAGTACAAACTTGACAACTTAATTGTTTTTTTACGTCTTTGGTTGTTTAATTTTATATATTAGATGATCTTCTTTCCTTTTGGACTAAATTGCTTAATTCATGGAATGATAATGGGAACGACCAAATGTTTTTGCTTTTTGTTTAGTATCTAAAGCCTAAATGCTTAATTTATTAATTTATTAAATGATAATTAAATTGCTATAAACTGTTTTTAAAATATAAATATTTTATGGAAGTTTACAATCTTTGATAACTAAATATAATTTTTCATCTATTATTATATAATGAAGAATTATATTGAAATGATAAATTGAACTGATAAATTGAACTTATTAAATATCAATTAATAAGTTTTACTATTTTAGGCCTTATAAGAATCTATATCTAAATTAAATATTTAATCAAAATTTATTATTAATTTTACAATTTTCAATAATTAATCCATTAATCTTACAAAAATTAATTAATCAATTTATTTAAAAATTTGTTGGCATGGTTATATAACAAGTAACAGAAAAGAAAAAAAACACAAAAACTTATTAATATCTATTAACACATTTCAAAATTGTAAACTAACTAATATCTTGCATACTAATAAAACAACTTAATCAAATTGTAATCAATCTGCCAATTTATTTAACCAATTTTATAAGGTGCAAAGTTGGACTGTGAAGAACGTAAAACTTTAACTTTCTTTCAGGGTTCATATAAAAGTGAGTTTTACTATTGAAGAATTTGGCTATTTTAATATAGTCATATCATTGAAATATCGATAAATACGTGAATTGAAATTCATGATTTCATGATTTGGAGATATGATGATTTTAAGTATTACAAACAAAAATTAAGATTGGAGATCCCAAATGAAGTTGGGCTTTCAATTTTCATCTTTAAGTTGGGCTATGTTCAGTGTACGAAATGGGCGGTTAAATAATTAAGAAGTCATGAAGAAAACTTTATTTTAAGCCTTGATTGAATTGTTAGCATATATGTCAGTGTAGGAATGTTGGAATATGATTAGAGAGGATAAGACTTAGCACTCAAAGAATACAATACTGAACTTAAAGAACATTCTTGTACTGAATTCTTTAATTATGATCCATGTAGTAAAGTATATTATTTTAAAGAATATCATATATTACTCCTTTAATTATCATCATCATTCATGCAGAAACTATGCGTGACAAAATGCAAATGAAATAGTTTTTAAGGTTGAAACTTACCACCTATGAAACAGATCCAAAATTTCTAGAAGAAATGTAGACTACGAAATCATGATTTTTTTTTTTTCATGTTTATAATACTTGGTTAGGCCATTCCAACTTGACTGGTGTGTTAATTATATGCCTAGGTTGAACCTCATGTTATTTATTTCACCAAGGATCTATTAAACTTTTCACACATATTTAGCTAGGGCAAAGTTTTCAGGTTCCACTTATTGCTAGGTTTTGCAATTAAAGTAAGCAGGTTGGGAGTTGAAGCATAGTACCTTTTCAAGTGCACTTGATTCCAAGGTCGAGTTAGTGGGGTCCCGTCTGGGTAAGCCAACTAGCATACTCCTGCCTTTGATATGAAACGTTTTTCTTCAAAAAGAGTGACTGTTGTGGCAAATGCTTGTTGATTTGAACCATCATGATAACCTGAAATTTGAGGAGTTGGTTCCCTTACCTCCATTGGTACCACTGTCTCTGATCCATAGGCTAATGAAAAGGTGGTTTCCTTGGTTGCACTTGCACCATGGGAGGTAGTTTGATATGCCCAGAGGATTGTCGGGAGCTCATCTACGCACCGGGTCTTTGAAGTCTCTAATCTCTTTTTAAGAGTGGTCAAGATGGTTCGGTTGCTGACTTCAGCTTGGCCATTACCTTGTAGGTAACCAGAGGTTGAGAAGTGATGTTCAATATGCAATTCTCTACACAGGTCTTCGACTTCCCATGATTCAAATTGAGTTCCGTTATCAGTGATGATCTCTCAAGATATGCCGAATCGACACACAATTGATTTCTAGAGGAAGTTTCACACGTTCTTTTCTTTTATTTGAGCTAAAGGCTCGCCGTTTAGTGAAGTAATTAGTAGCGACTAGTAGGAACCACCTTTGGCCTGATAAGGTTGGAAGTGGACCCATAATATCCATTCCCCAATGCGCGAATGGCCAAATCGATGTTGTTGCATGGTATTATTAGGAAGGTAGATGTTGATAAGGCACATATCTCTGACATTGTTCACATGCTTGCACAAATTGTGCTTCATCTCTTTGCATATACGACCAATAATACCCTAGGTTGATTGCACGATGAGCTAGAATTATTTTGCCAACATGATTTCCACATTGTCGCTGGTGTATATCAGCTAACACATATTGGGACTCTAATCGCAACAGACATTTCAGATAAGGTCATTGGGCAAATCACCGATACAAATGCCCTCCTATCACCAAATATCGTGAGGCCCGAGCTTGAAGTTTGTGTGCTTCTCTTTTATCGGAAGGTTGGGCTTGATGTAGGAGATACTTTAGGATTGGGATTCTCCAGTCTTTCTCATCGATTTCAATATTTCAATTCGGATCGACCTCGAGCTCGCCTATACTCAGTTGCTCTTGGTATTCCATGGTGATTGTTCCTTGTTGTTCATTGCTATGGTGAATAGCTAGGTTAGCGAATAAGTTTTCCATCCCATTCTACTTCGGAGGTATTTGCCTCAACTCGAATTCGAGAAATAGTTGCTTCATCGCCTTGACCTGAGTTAGGTAAGCTTCCTTGCGCCTCGTATTGATCAAGGACTTGGCATACCACCAGTTTGGAGTCTGAATATACTCAGTTTTGGTGCCCCTAGGAGATGTGTAGTTTCTAACCCTCGAAGCAGTGCTTCATACTTTGTTTCATTGTTTGAAGCTTCAAATCCAAAGGTAATGCTTTTGTTGATGTTGCCATGAGGGGTTTCTAGGTGGATACCTGCACTTGCTCCTTGGTGGTTCGATGCGTGTCCACGTAAAGTGTCCACCAACCTTGTTGCGGCTGAGTTAACTCTTTCCCGCTGTCAGGGTTTACTCGTTCCGTGAATTTAGCAACAAAGTCAGCTAGAACCTGTCCCTTTAAGGTTGTTTGGGGTTTAGAGGCTATATCATACTCACTGAGCTCTATCGACCAATGGAGCATTTTGCCAGACAAATCTGGTTTATGGAGCACCGATCAGATAGGGTAAAAGGTTAGTACGACTATAGTATTAGCTTAAAAATATGGTCGTAACTATCGAGCCGTCACTAGAAGAGCTACGGTGAGCTGCTCTAGTGGTGCATGTGTATTGTAATTTTGGTTCTAGGAGAGCTTTACTTACATAATAGTACCCTTTCTTGATTTTGATTGTCTTGAAATAGTACAACACTGACTGCTTGTCTTGAAACTGCCAAGTAGACGTACAGGGTTTCACCTAGGCAAGGTGCAGAAAGTATAGGTGGGTGAATTAAATGTTCTTTGAGCTGTTCGAAGGCCTGCGTGCACTCGTCGTCCCATTGCAGACTTTTTCTTTTGTTCGAAGCAAAGCAAAGATGGGTTTGCACATATCGGTAGAGCTAGATATAAATCGGGATAGGCTGCTATTCTGCTGGTTAATTCTTGAACCTCCTTGTATAAGGCGGGAATTTTCATATTATGGATAACCTTGATCTGGTTCGGATTTGCTTCGATTCCCCTACGAGTGACCAGGTGCCCTAGAAACCGTCCACTTGTAACCCCGAAAGTACATTGGGAAGTCATGAAGTAACAATAGAACTCCCTCAGAATTGGCACGAAAATAATGACTTGTTGGGATTTGCTTTATGTTGTGCTTATGTTCAGATACATGATCAATTGGACTTCAGTTGCAAGTTGGCTGTCTGGGGAAATTGTCAATCAAAAGGTGTGGATGAACTCTCATTTGAATCTATGTATGATTGCTCTGATGATGATAATGATAGTGTATCAGATCAAATGTGGGTGATATATTATCCCAAGGATGCTATTAAGAATCAATATCGCTTCAATCAAATGACACACTTTATTTTCAAATTGATAAATTGTAGTTTTTTCATTCGTCCTTTCATTCGTTCATGTACAGAGTATATATAGAGGGTAATCACCATTCTAAGAATGGGAAAGAATGATACAAGGAAAGAATGATATAAGGAAATAACAACTAATATCCTAATATCTCAACTTTCCTAATATCTCAATATTCCTAATATCTCAATATTCTTAATATATCAATTTTCCTAATATCTAAACATTCCTAATATCTCAACACTAAATAATATAAGGAAAGAATGATATAAGGAAAGCATTCCTAATATCTCAACACTCCCCCTCAAGTTGGTGCATAGATGTCACACATGCCCAACTTGTCGAAAAATTTTGAGAACACTTGACTTGAGACAGCTTTGGTGAGGATATCGGCCAATTGATCTTCTGATCGAATCTTAGGCAATTCCACAATCTTATCATCCAACTTTTCCTTAATGAAGAATCTATCCACCTCGACATGCTTTGTACAATCATGTTGTACTGGATTATGAGCAATGTCACATACGGCTTTATTGTCACAAAAAAATCGGATTGGTTGCCTAAATAGGTAACCTAAATCCTGTAAGAGGAGTCTTAGCCATAATGCCTCACAAAGTCCTAGAGCCATACCTCTAAATTCCGCTTCTGCACTTGAACGAACGACAACATTCTGCTTCTTACTTTTCCATGTCACAAGATTACCACCTACAAAGGTAAAGTAACCAGATGTAGATCGCCTATCATCCACTGCACCGCCCAATCAGCATCAGTATATACTTATATACTCTGATGATTAACATTTTTAGCGAACAAAATTCCCTTCCCAGGAGCATTCTTCAAATACCTCAAAATACGCATGACTGCATTCATATGTTGCTCTCTAGGATTATGCATGTATTGACTCACTACACTCAATGCATAAGCAAGATCTGGTCTTGTATGAGCTAAGTACATTAATCTTCCCACAAGTCTCTGGTATCTTCCTTTATCGATTGATACTTGATTAGGTTCAACACACAATTTCAGACCTTCTTCTATTGGTGTATTAACAGGTTGACATCCCGACATTCCAGTCTCTGTAAAAGATCTAAGGCATACTTTCTTTGAGACATAAAAATTCCTTCACGAGAAACTTCAATCCCAAGAAAGTATTTTAGAGGACCTAGATATTTCATTTCGAATTCTCTATATAGATAATTTTGCAGAGCTTTTCTTTCTTCAGGATCATTTCCTGTAACTACCATGTCATCCACATATACGATGAGTGTCGTAATCTTACCATGTTGCTTTTCCAGAAACAAAGTGTGATCTGAATTACTTTGACGATAGCCAAAAGCTCTCATTGACTTTGTGAACCTTCCAAACCATGCTCTCAGGGACTGCTTCAACCCATGCAACGACTTCTTTAATTTGCACACCTTCTGACATTGCTTTTCTGACACCATGCATCCTAGTGGAAGATCCATATATACTTTTTCAGATAACTCGCCATGCAGAAAGACATTTTTCACATCGAACTGTTGTAATGGCCAATCTAGGTTTGCAGCTAAAGACAGTAATACTCAAACTGTGTTGATCTTAGCTACAGGTGCAAATGTCTCTGTGTAGTCAATTCCATAAGTTTGAGTGTACCCTTTTGCTACCAGTCTTGCTTTAAATCGTTCAATACTACCATCTGCCTTATACTTCACAGTATAGATCCAACGACACCCAACTGGCTTCTTTCCTGGTGGACATTCTACGAGTTCCCATGTTTCATTCTTTTGCAATGATTTCATCTCTTCATTCATGGCTACTTTCCACCTTGGATCAGCTAAGGCTTCCTGCACATTGTTAGGAATAGCTACAGTAGATAATTGATTTACAAATGACTTATTTGATTCAGACAAACGATGGTTAGATACATAGTTGCTCATGGGATATTTGACTTTGGTAGACAATTCAAGTTCATATGTGGGTTTAGGAATACCTTTATTATGACGGTGTGGTAACCGTTTCATGAATGGATCAGGTTCTAAATTAAGAACACCCTCAACAGATGACGATAGGTTTGGTATTTCAGTGAAGACATCTTCGGACCCAAATTGTTGATCACTCATATCCAACTCACCCGCTTCCTGATTCACTAGTTCAGATTGTCCAGATTCATTCTCCTCAGAGATATGATAATCATAATCGAGAGTCTGAATTTCCTTATGGTACTCCCCCTGAAGTTCAGACTCAAATGAAAAATACATCGAATCTTTATGAAACACCACATCCATTGTAATATACATTTGTCGAGTTGGAGGATGGTAACATCAATATCCCTTTTTGTGCAATGCATATCCAACAAACACACATTGCAATGCATGGGAAGTTAACTTGGTGCGTTAGTGTTTGTGTAGATGCACAAATGCCACACAACCAAAAACACGAGGAGGTAGATTTGGGACAGTTGGGGCAACTACGACATTAGTAAAAGGTTGGAGAGGTGTTTGAAAGTTAATTGAGCTGAAAGGTACCCGATTGATCAAGTATGCGGCAGATGTGATTGCTTCTCCCCAATAAGATATCGGTGTTTTTGCTGCTATCAAGGAAACACGAACAACCTCTAACAAGTGCCGATTTTTCCGTTCAGCGACTCCATTTTGCTGGGGTGTATTGGAACAAATAGTCTGATGAATGATGTCATGTCCTTCCAAATACTTTTGAAGATCAGAACTTTGATATTCTCCACCATTATCACTACGCAGAACCCGAACCTTTGCATTGTACTGAGTTTCAATCATTTTATGAAAATTTTGAAACAACAAGTTCACTTCATCTTTGGTCTTCATCAAGCATAACCATGTCATTCTGGTACAATCATCAATAAAAGTAACAAACCAACATGAGCCACTCAAAGTTGGGACTTTGGATGGGCCCCAAACATCAGAATGTATAACCACAAAAGGAAACGGGCTTTTGTTTAAAATTAACGGGAAACGAAACACGATGGCTTTTAGCCAATTCACAAATATCACAACGGAAACTAGAAATATCACTCTTTGCAAACAAACTAGAAAACAACTTTTTTAAATAACCAAAGGAAGCATGTCCCAGACGTCGATGCCACAACCAAATTTTAGACTTTTTCTTCTCCCCCTCAGATCCATCTGCCATCAAGGCTTGTTGCAACTTATTTGAATCCTTTAACTGCAAGTCCAATCGTCTGTCTTGTTTGGATGCCCTTAATCACACAAAATTCAGGCCAAAAAATGACAATACAAGATAAGGTTGCAGTGATTTGAGAAACTGACAAAAGATTGTAATCTAAAGATGTAACAACTAAAACAGAATCCAAATTCAAAGTACCAGTAAGAGTTAAGGATCCTTCCCCAATGATTGGGGTTGTGTTACCATTAGCTGTGGAAACAATTTTTTGTGAGGAAGGTCGAAGGGGTGAAACCTGTCTAGAATCAAAAGCCATATGATCTGTAGCACCAGAATCAATTATCCATGCACTATTAATAACAGGTGTAAAAGTATTTAAAAACTTACCACCATGATCTGTAGCGGCTACCAATGCAGAGGCTTTCTCAGCAACATTAGCCTCTGTTTTTATTTCAGCAACAGTTGCAATCGAGGTTTTCTTGGAATCCTTATTCCGTTGATCACAATTATTATCATTAATAACAAAGTGTTGATAGCCTAAACATGATCTAAAGGTCCATGGTTCAAACCCTCGGTTCCTCATTGTTTTCTTGGTCATACCAAGAGTCGTTGCTTTGAAATTGTGGGATATCCAGGCTGGTGGGATCAGTCTTATTGTAGTGAGAGCATTTGAAGGTTGACTTATCAATATTAGGGCTTGTCTTAGGATGGGTGATCGCTGTCGGACTACCATAGCGACAAAATATCCAAGATTTCAGATCCATGGCTCTGATACCATTTTCAAATTGATAAATTGTAGTTTTTTCACTCGTCCTTTCATTCGTTCATGTACAGAGTATATATAGAGGGTAATTACCATTCTAAGAATGGGAAAGAATGATACAAGGAAAGAATGATATAAGGAAATAACAACTAATATCCTAATATCTCAACTTTCCTAATATCTCAATATTCCTAATATTTCAATATTCCTAATATCTCAATATTCTTGATATCTCAACTTTCCTAATATCTAAACATTCCAAATATCTCAACACTAAATAATATAAGGAAAGCATTCCTAATATCTCAACACTTTATGGCTTCATTTCATGGCTATGGAAGAGTGCGGGATCCTCTTATATATGCTAGCTGCTTCAAATGTCAACGCAACGAGGAATACCAACAGAACCTTTGTTTAAAGGGCCATGCTATCAATGAACTACCCATTATCGAGTGTCCCTTAGAACTTGATAGTTTATGTTTGATGGAGTACAAAAACCTTGAGAGTCTGCCAAGTACAATATGTGAGTTGAAATCCCTTACAACTCTCTCTTGCCCTGGCTGTTCACAACTAAAGACCTTTCCAGAAATCCTGGAGACTTGGGAAAATTTAAGAACTGCTATAGAAGAACTACCATCATCAATTCAACATATAAGAGGGCTTCAATATTTGAATCTGGCATATTGCAACAACCTTGTGAGCCTTCCAAAGACCATTTGTAATTTGAGCTTCTCAAAACTCTCATGGTCAGCTTTTGTCCAAAACTTGAGAATTTTCCTCAGAACCTAAAGAGCCTTTCTATGCTAAGAATCCGTGATTTGCGTCACTGCCAGAAGCTTCTACAAATTCCGGAGCTTCCCCCAAGTTTACGATATCTTGATGCCCATGACTGTATTTTCCTGGAAACTTTATAAAGTTCATCAAATCTACTTTGTTTTTCTCTGTTCAAGTGCTTCAAATCAGCAATTGAGGTATGATTTTCATAACATTTAAATTTTTTTCTTTATGAAAACAGAGTGTTTACAGTATACTTTTGTGCAGGAGTTTAAATGCGGCTCCTGTTGGAACAAGGCAATCATAATTATTATCCCTGGAAATAATGGAATCCCAGGGTGGATAAGCGAGCAGAAAAAGGTGATGAAGTTTGAGAATTTCTCAATAATGTATTACTGCTCTGTTTTAAAAAATATTACACGATCACAAGAGATTGTACGAGAAAACATAAATACACGTTAACAAGGGCTATTCTAATTGCAACTTTTAAAAAATCATAATTATCCATATTTCTCAAACATAAAATTTCATAAAATGGTTTTGATGAAGGTGTATTTCCTCTTGCAAAAGTAGCTATCTATATTTTAAGGGCAATGCTTTGGCACCTTCACCCTTGGGGCCTTGTAAGTGGTCATAACCTGTTTCAATACGATGGTCTTGTAGATGGCCAATTCTTGCCTAATCTCTCGATCTATGTTATTTATTTATTTTTGGGGTGTTTGATATATGGGAAATACAAATATTTTATTATAGGAAAGATCAACTCAATTTTTCTTTTTCATTTTTTAATATCCAAAACATAAGATCAAAAAATTGTACGCATTTTCATTACTAAACAAATTGTCAATGTCTCCAAAATTTATGAGAATCTTGGGTGTTGTTGCGGATATTAGTTAGGCTTTGTTTAGGTCATTATTTAACGAACTGGGCTCAACTGGTTTGACGTCAAAGTGGCCCAATGGTGGCCCATAATAACGATAATGATGACTTGAAAACCATCACCGATTCACCACAACTACTTTTCACTTCTCAGAGTACTCAAGTGGGCCCCACTTGTTTTTTATTCAAGAAAATAAATCATAAGAAAATTTATGAATGGAACATGATTTAATCAATTACTATGTATTTTGTTTATTTATTAGACTATAAATTACTATTAATGAAAATATTTTTATAATAAAAACTAATTCATTTTTAGTAGTAATGATGAGTCTATAATGAATAATTTTTAGTAATAAATTCATTAAATAATTATAAAATTTAATTGCAATTACTAAGTCTAAAGAAAGAAATAATAAAGTGAAGAGAATAATATTTTATATGTTTAGTATTAATAACAAACTTAATAAAAAATTCAATTTTAAGTCATGGATTAAAAATAATGAAAATAATGATTAAAGATGTGAATGATACAAAAGATTTCTAGACATAAAAAATAAAGCTAGTAAAGGTAAAGTGAAAATTTCATTTTAATAAGAAACATAATTGTAAGGAAAAATGTCATTTTAAATAAAGAATATGTAAAATATTAATAAAAATAAATATAGGAAATAAATTTAAAAGTAGAAATATTGAAAATTTTGAATAAGAAATAGTAAAAAGTGTCTGTAAGTTTTTAAAAAATGGTATACAAGGAATATTTACAAATGCCCTAATATTAAAATTAGTATATGATGAAAAATAATAACTTTATTGTCTACTTAAAAAAAATATGCTTAACATAAATTTCTAATGTATTTATATTCATAAATTCTTTTCATGATTTTATTTTTTTAAATAATTTGACAACAAATAAGAAGGTTTTAAATATAGAGAGATATAAGACCTATTCAAAAACTGTTTTTGAGAATAATTTTTTATTATTCAGAATAAAAAAAAATATATGTTTAATAATAATAGCCTGTTTTTAAATATTAAGAATGAAAAATAAAGTGTTTTTTAGGATTGTTTTAGAAAATAATTATACAACTATATAGAGTGATTAAAAATAAAGCATTGGATATAAAAATTATTTTTAAAATATAATTAAAAATATTTAAAACATGTTAAAAACATTTCAGGTTCTCAAATATGTTTTTGTTATATAAAATAGTAGAGAACAGTTTTCAAAAATTGTTCTCAATAACTATTTTTGAGAATTAATTTCGAAAAAGGTTACTAAACAGGGTGTAAAATTTCTCAATCTTTTAAATTTTAGGTAATAGTGTTTATGTTGATGTAAATTTCAAAATATCAAAAGAGAAATGTGAAAAAAAAAAAATATATGAAAAAAATTAAGGCTATATTTGCTTCCCAAAAAAATTGAGGGAACATATAAGGGAAATAAAATATAAAAAAAAATGAAAAAAAAAAAAATAGATTCAAAATCAATAATTTATTTTTATATGTTTCTTTAAAACTTATTTCACTTAGTTTCCTTTATTATATAAATATTAAATAATTTTAAAACGTATAAATTTTTAATTTTTTTTATTTTTTTAAAAGATTTTATTATAACAAAATTATTTTTCTTAACATTTTTTTTCCATAGAAATTGAAAATACCCTGAGTAAATAAGAGTTGTAAGAGAATATCAACCAATCCCACCATTATCCAAAAACAAGGAAAGATTCCAATTTTTTTTACTATCTTCCAATAAATGAAAAATAATTAAAAATAAAGAACTGCACCAAAATCAACATCAATGATTCCTATCAAACCCAATATACCAACACCATGATTGCTAAAATACAACGAGGGTTTTAACTTTCTTGTCCTAGAAGTGCTGGTCATCCTTCCATGCAACTACCAAGAAAGTTGAAAGTTCTTTTCCTCACCCACACACAAAAAAATAAGGAAAAAGAAACACATTCCATTTATTGAAAAAAGATTCAAGCCCTTCTAAAATTCGAAAACTTATTATTTAATTTTTACATAAAAATATTAAATAAATAAAATAAATTTAAAATAGGATAAAAATAATTTATTAAGTTTAATTCTATATTTTATTTCCTTTTCTTTTTTTCTTCTCTTTTATTTTTCTTCTCTAATTTCATTTGTACAAATTCTCATTTGAAAAACAGATAGAAATGTGGAAATTTCATGTTGCCTCCACACCTACCATCCAAAGGCCCTTTTTCTTTTCAACTTTCATCCTCTCTGTAGCCCATCATTGTTGATGTCAAAAAGATTAGGAGAGAAATTTCATGACTTTGAGCACTACTGCCTTCTAGAAATTTCAACATATTTTCTTCCTATCTACCTGCCATGATTAAAATTGCTTAGGAAGGTCACTTGAAGCCACTTATCTCTCCAACTTTTTAATAGGGATTACACCCTTTATTTTTTTAACTAGACTTTACCATACTTATGTGAAGAGATTTTCAAATTCAATTTACTATCAATTTTATATAATTTTTACATAATCATATGTGGTATACGAGAATAAATATTTGTTTTCATTCCTATTTTTCATTGAATAAAAATGAATTCGGTGATCTCAATTTTTGTGTTTGGATGCATCATAAGAATATAACAAATATTTATTTTTATGTCAAGGTTACATTAAATCCATTTTCTTTAAACATGCAGGAATTTAATAATATCAACTTGTGTGTTTGGGTGCACCTAAAAATTCTAGGTTGAAATTATTATATATTTATTTTTTTAAGGTTATGTAATGATGGAAATGAGAATAGAAAAAAAAAATTATGATAATAACCTTATATATAGTTAAAATAAATTTTATTTTTATTTAAAAAAAACTCTCAAATGAGACATAGTTTAAAATAAATTTCCATTTTTATTTAAAAAACAAACCTCTTTTAAGGCTTTTTTTATTTTAAAAAATAAATAAATATAATTACATATGTAAGAACATATAAATAAGTAAAATAAATAAACATGCATGTGTCTTATATTAATTATTTGAAATATAATAGAAATCTATGAGTATTGATTAGTTTTTTGCGGCTTGAGTAACTTAAACTCAAAATGAGCTTAAATCACTTAATTTAACTTATTTAAATCTTAATTAATTAATTAGCGCATATCCTATTAATTAATTAGCCAAATATAAAAAACCAATTTATAAGATCTAGTACAACCTTGCACTTTTACCAAAATACTCTTATGTACATTTATGAATCTTAAATCTAAATTCCTCAAAACTAATGTGTCATCATGAATTAAGTACTCAAGTGAGAATTATCGGGATCCATAGAAAAATGCTAACTCACTTATAATCTAATTATAAAATTAATTCAACATTTCAGTAAAGATAATCAATTGTACTTTAATATTTTATAAAATTAGAACAAGGTAAAACTCAGGTTCATTATGCAGACTCTTCATTATTTGGTGTCCATATTCTAATATGATAGTATTATTACTTATCAAGATTACTTTTAATATTCCTATTAAAAAAAAAGATTACTTTTAATATTAATTTTTACTTCACAATTACCAATTCAAAAATTGAATCCATTGCTTTGAACTATCGAGATCATCTAATCAAATTATAATTATAATTAAACATTATTCTAAGATACCATATAAAGGCCCTTAACTCCATACCTCAATCATTATTGCATTTATTTATATCATAAGCAAATTGCACCTCCTACAAATCATGTAAATTAAAAATTATTTAAAACATCAAGAACCTTAGTGAATATCAATGCAAGTGGCCTTCCCACTCTGTATGGTACATTAGTCTTGAAAATAAGCTTGGCGTCTGTTTTTGTCCAAATCTAATAGGGAGAAAAAGGATCTTCAGAGACTATTTTCTATTAAAATAGAAATTTTATAAATATCTCACTCTCCACGGGTGCACCTCACATGCACAAGGACAATGATTCTTTGAAAATGTCCAAGGGTGCCATCACTCATGGAAGGACCACCATGGATTCTTGGGCAGAGCAAAAGCAACTCGAATTTATAACAATTCTTTAATAGAAAAAAAAAAAATAGGCCAATAGCTTTTCATGAAAGAACTCCTTTTATCTTTTTCATTTTTTTTAAATAATTACTTATGGTCACCGGAGCCGATAGTATTAATACTTGTACCCACAAATTTCTTTTAACATTAAATTGTTTAATTTTCCGGCTAAAAAAATTAGAAATATTACTAAACCTTAATTAAAAACAATGCATAAACCAAGGGGAACTTAAAAAATACTTTTGAAAAAATTAAAAAAATTACTAATAATACTCCCCAAAAAAGCACCTGATTAATGATTCTCACATGAATATTTTTTGGAAAAATACTATTGACAGTAATTTGAGTAAAAATATTATCAAATAACATATACTAAAAGTCTATTTGATAATGATTTTAAAAGGTACTTTTAATATTTTTAGTATTTGAAATTTTTATTTTTTAAGTGTTAGAAGTGATGAAATTTTTTTTTAGAATAATTGTTAGATAAATTTTAAAAACTTGTTTGATAGTAATTTTAAAAAGTATTTTTAATTTTTTTGGCACTTAAAAATAACTAGTTTGATAAATTTTTTTTAAGTATTATAAATTAAAAGTACTTTCTAGAATATGATTTTAGTGAAAATATATATTTTTTTTAAAATGTTTTTTGAGAGAGTCATTTGAAAAGTGATTCATTGAAAAATATTACTGTAATTTTTTAAATATTTAAAAGTGTTTTCCATGCTTTATTTTCCTTTTAAAATGCTTTTCATATTAAAACTTAAAAATGGTTTTTCAAAATACTTCTAAACGGACTATAAGAGTCTCACAGCTTCATTGGACAATAAAAGCATCAAATAAAAATGAAAGGAATAAATCAAAAAAGAAAAATGCAAGAAACATGGACATGGAATAGATGTAAAAGAATGAGCTAGTCCTTGAATGGGAAAGGAAAGGATAAAAGTACAATGAGAGAGTGAAAAAAAAAAAAAAAAAAATTGAAATCCAGAGTCGCAAGGCTCATTATTGAGGCCAGCTGTTGGTTCATGTGAACACACCATGATTCCATCTAAAAGCAATCTGAGAAAATGGGCCTACTGGCAGCCCCAGGAATAGGACAATTTAGCTTGTGGACTTGAACAGTATTATTCATTCTTCCCTCTTTGCCTCCAACCCAAAAGAAAGGATAATTGCTTGGCAGAGGAGAAGAACAGTCATTTGCAACCAAAGACCCTTTCTTTTCGTTCTTAGCCTCCTTGTAACTTTGCCAGATCCAGTTCAGAAATGGCTTCTATCAGCACCCTACAAGCGTCATCTTCCTCTTCTAATCCTCATACTTATGATGTGTTCTTGAGTTTTAGAGGTGAAGATACCCGCAAGACTTTCACTGGTCATCTTTATGCTAATTTGGTTGCAAATGGAATTCACACCTTCAGAGATGATGAGGAACTTGAGAAAGGAGGAGACATCGCATCAAATCTCTCAAGAGCCATCGAAGAATCAAAGATTTTTGTTATTATTTTCTCAAAACGCTATGCTGACTCCAAGTGGTGTTTGAATGAACTCGTAAAGATCATTGACTGTAAGACAGAAAAGGGATCTGTGGTTTTGCCGGTTTTCTACCATGTGGAGCCAACAGATGTACGAAAACAAGGAGGAAGTTTTAAAGATGCATTTTTGGACCACGCAAAAGATGCAGATCAAGAGAAGGAGAAGACAATAGAAACGTGGAAGAATGCCTTGATGACAGCAGCCAACCTATCTGGATTTCATCATCTGCAGAATCAGTAACTATACTTCTTTTCACCTCTACTATATAAATTTTATCCTACTTTAATAATTACAAAGCTGAGTATATTTCCTATGTGAAAATTATATTTTTCTATTTATATGGAAACTTACTCCATGCTATCACTATCAGATTTTAAACAAAATACATGAATTGGTTGAGAAACTCTAAACTAGCCTAAGTTTATGATTGGATTGAAGCTTTACGGGTCCATTTTTGAATCAAATCTACTTAATATTAGATATATTACCCTTCTGCTTTTTCTTTCTATTTGTTTAATTATATGACCAATTTATTTTATGCAAGATGGTGAAGTTTTTTATTCAAAGTATTTAAAAAAAAAAAAAAATCTGAACTACGAGATTTTATCAATATAAAACATTTAACATTTCACCACCATGATTTCATGTATATAAACTTCATCATTTTAAGTTTAATAAAATAAAATAAAATGTATAAAGCCTGAAAATGCACAAATATTAATTTAATTTGATCTAAATTATCGTTATTATATGAAATAATAGTAATTGTATCAAGGTTTGATTG
This sequence comes from Vitis amurensis, assembly GCA_037355405.1. Taxonomy (NCBI): domain Eukaryota; kingdom Viridiplantae; phylum Streptophyta; class Magnoliopsida; order Vitales; family Vitaceae; genus Vitis; species Vitis amurensis. The sequence goes on from CM074693.1 coordinate 38,140,491, forward strand.
GTCTATGACCAATATTCCAACATACATTTTAGTTATTACCTATACTTTCATGTGGTTTTATTTATTTTTATCTTCAAAATTTTGTTCGTGATTTTACTTTATTCAACCCTTTTGATTATTTTTTCACATGTACATGCGGTAACATGACCTTTGATTTCACAGTGAGATCTACAAGTAAATCATTATCTTATTTTGTTAATAAAAATAGTGAGATAAATAATTTAGTAGTGTAAGGACAAGGACAATTTGGAAAGAGGAAGGGGAGAGAATTGAGAAAGGATTTTGCTTAGAGTACCTTGGATACATAATTAAAGTGAATCATGATTAACGTGTTAATTTCTTGTAAGGATCTAGGGTTGGAGGAAATATTACTACTAAATATTTAATTGGTATTTGATCAATAAAAAAAGTCCAAATGGCTTAATTTATTTTTTTATTTTTTATTCCATTTTAATTTGTTATTTTATCTTTTTTCATATTTTTCTTTTTCTATAGGAAAACTACTACTAAATATTTGACTAATATTTGATCAATAATAATTGATCAATAATAAAAAAAAAGTCCAAATGGCTTCATTTATTTATTTTATTTTATTTTATTTTTATCTTTTTCCTTCATTTCACTTTTTTTGTTTTATCTTTTTCATATTTATCTCATGTGAGGATGATGATGATAATAATGATTATTATTATTGTTGTTGTTGTTGTTAATGTTACTACTTATAATATAAATACTATCAATATTAATTAAAATTACTATTATTAATAATATCATTATGTTATTATTATTGTTGTTATCATCATCATCATTATCCACTCTAATATATTCAGAATCTAAAGCTTTAAGTACTTAATATTGTATTTTAATTTAATGAACACCTTTAGTAAGAGATTTTTTTAAAAAGTGTCTAAACTTGAACCAATTTTAACACTAGCTCAAAAGTATAGTTTGTAGGCCTTCTTGCATGAAGGATTTTGTCGTTTCTTTGGGATTCCTACATCTTGTCTATAGTCTATCATCTATATTACAGTTATTTTATCACACCTTGAATGGTCACAACTTTTTAGAGATTTGCAGTTTATAGACACAAGCCTAGTATAATGTTTAACCATTCTATATTGCAAAGACATTTGTGATTTTGTATTGCCATTGAATTCCATGCTCACTCACTACAAGGATTTCCATGCACCTTCCTTTATTACTTAGAGTCTCAATTTTCCTAGTTTTTGTGCTTAGAGTTGTTCGTCCAAATTCGCTATGCTATAATGATCATGTTTTCAATATGATATTTTTCTTGGGTAGCTTGTTTTGTGATCTTAATGATACATTTTTTTTTAAATAAAAAGTCCATTCCACCGATTGTTTGGTCAGTTAGCCCTATGCTTAATTCCCAAAAACTCTTACTATGTTTATTTAGGATTATTTTACTAGCTTTATTCTTATAATGACAACATTGTGAGAAGCACTAACAAAAATGAGTCTCCATTCCCTTATGATAATTTTCTCTAAGAAGTCTTTCAAATCTTTTTCAATTACATTCAAGGTTTTTAATCAACAAACAAATCTTTAAACAAATGGTAAGTTGATAAAATATAGAAACAAGTGAATGGGGAATCAAAGGATCTTTTTATTAAATAAAGGGTGAAAGAAAGTTATGTAAGAGTATGGCAGAGAGTTCTTAACAATTCTCTTCAATCAATAGTTATCTCTACTTGTGTTATGATTATAGCATCCCTTATCATGGAGTCTTGTAATATTCTATACTAGTCGACTTCAATTTGAACCCGTCAACCAAGTGAGCAATTGAAGTTCATATTTTTCATTTTTTTCTTACTTGAATTTATAGGTAGGAATAATTAGAATGTACTTAAATAAGTAATTTAATAAATTGGTTTGATTTTTTTTTTTTCTGTTACATTCTATTGTTCAAATTTCTTTTATATTGATTATATTTGTAATTAATTCTAATCCTATGTACTTTATGATTGGTAGATATGAGGCAGACTTTATTCAAAGTATTTGTGAAGATATCATTACAAGATTGAACCGTAAGCCTTTACATGTGGGTGACAACATAGTTGGAATGGACTTTCATGTGGAGAAATTAAAATCACTTATAAAAACCGAGTTGGATGAGGTTCACATGGTTGGAATCTATGGAACTGGTGGAATTGGTAAAACTACCATTTCTATGGCTATTTATAATGGTATTTCATCTCAATTTGATGGTAGTAGCTTTCTTGAAAATGTTGGGGGGCAACGTCAAGATGGTCTACTTAAATTACAAAAGAGACTTCTTCAAGATACCTTAAAGTGTAATCATCGTAATAAGCCAGAATTCAACAGTATTAGGGAAGGAATCAATGTGATAAAGCAGAGGCTTCGATTGAAAAGAGTCCTTATTGTTCTCGATGATGTGGACAACTACATGCAATTAGAAAACTTGGCCGGAAAATATGGTTGGTATGGTGCAAAAAGTATAATCATCATAACAACTAAAAATAAAGATTTGTTAGCTCAACATGGACTAAAAGCACTGTATGAGGTGACCAAATTGAATGATGAAAATTCTGCAGAACTTTTTAATTGGTACGCCTTCAAGCAAAATACTCCCAAAACTGGATTTGAAAGGCTTTCAGATAGTGTAGTGAAGTATTCTCAGGGCCTTCCAATAGCACTTAAAGTTTTGGGTGGCTCTCTCTATAATAAGTCAATAGCTGAATGGGAAAGTGGATTGCATAAACTAGAAAATATACCTAACATGGAAGTCCAAAGTGTGCTTAAAGTAAGTTATGATAAATTGGATGATACATGGCAAGATATATTCTTGGATATTGCATGTTTTTTCAGAGGAAAAGACAAAGATTTTGTTTCAAGAATATTAGGAAGTTATGCAATGATGGGAATAAAAGTTCTGAATGATAGATGTCTTCTTACTATTTCAGAAAACAAGTTAGATATGCATGATTTAGTACAACAAATGGGTCGAGAAATTGTTCGTCAAGAATGTGTTAAAGAGCCTGGAAACAGGAGTAGACTCTGGGATCATAATGATGTTGATAGTGTGTTAACAAGAAATACGGTAAGAGCCAAATGTATTTTGTTTAAGAAATAATATATCTATATAACTTAATTGATTTTCGTACATCTTGTGCTTGACTTATTCTTGGCTTTTATTTTTTAGGGGACTCAAGCAATTGAAGGAATATTTGTACCAATTTCTCTAGCAAGCCAGATATCTACAAATTCTTTCACAAAAATGAATAGACTTAGATTGCTAAAAGTCGATTATTCATGGTTTTCGGAGAAGAACTCCTCCAAGGATCTCGATTTTCCTTTTTCCGAGTTAAGATATTTCCATTTTGCGGGATACCCTTTAGAATCCTTGCCAACAAATTTTCATGCAAAGAAACTTGTTGAACTTAATTTAGAGTACAGCAACATAAAACGACTTTGGAAAGGGAATGAGGTATTATTATAATTGTTGTTTCATTAATAATTTTTATTATAATTTTAAAATTTATAAAAAATTATCTACTAAAACATTTTATTTTGTTCCAGATTCTTGACAACTTGAAAGTCATCAACCTCAGTTACTCAACAAATCTTGTTGAAATTTCAGACTTTTCAAGGGTGACAAATTTGGAGATCCTAATTCTAAAAGGTTGTATAAAGTTACTATAAAGGTTTATTTATTGCTATTATTATTAAAGTTATTAACTAATTGTTTTCTTGAATATGATAGGGTGCAGGAGCCTTGAGAGTTTTCCTGCAATCAAAGGAGATATGAGTAAGCTAAGAGAGATTGATTTGAGTTCTACAGGAATAGAAGAGCTTCCATCCTCAATTAGACATCTAAAGGCTCTTAAACACCTTGATTTGTATTATTGCAAAAGCCTAAGAAGTCTTTCGGAGAGCATTTGCAATTTGAGCTCTCTTGAAAGGCTTGATTTGAGGAAAACAAGTATAGAAGAGCTTCCATCCTCAATTGGACATCTAAAGGCTCTTCAACACCTAGATTTGTCTGATTGTGAAAGCCTAAGGAGTCTTTCGGAGAGCATTTGCAATTTGAGCTCTCTTGAAACTCTCATCTTGAAGGGGTGTTCATATTTAAAGGGCTTTCCAGAAATCAAAGGTTATATGGAAAATCTAGAACATCTTTCTTTGAGTTCTACAGGAATAGAAGAACTTCCATCCTCAATTGGACATATAAAGGCTCTTAAACACCTAGTTTTGTCTAGCTGCAAAAGCCTAAGGAGTCTTCCGGAGAGCATTTGCAATTTGAGCTCTCTTGAAACTCTCACATTGGGGGGGTGTTCAAATTTAAAGTGCTTTCCAGAAATCAAAGGTTATATGGAAAATCTAGAACATCTTTCTTTGAGTTCTACAGGAATAGAAGAGCTTCCATCCTCAATTGGACATCTAAAGGCTCTTAAACACCTAGGTTTGTCTAGGTGCAAAAGCCTAAGGAGTCTTCCGGAGAGCATTTGTAATTTGAGCTCTCTTGAAACTCTCATCTTGGAGGGGTGTTCATATTTAAAGGGCTTTCCAAAAATCAAAGATGATATGGAAAATCTAAAAAAGCTTGATTTGAGTGAAACAGGTATAGAAGAGCTTCCATCCTCGATTGGACATCTAAAGGCTCTTCAACACCTAGATTTGTCTAGGTGCAAAAGCCTAAGGAGTCTTCCGGAGAGCATTTGTAATTTGAGCTCTCTTGAAACTCTCATCTTGGAGGGGTGTTCATATTTAAAGGGCTTTCCAAAAATCAAAGATGATATGGAAAATCTAAAAAAGCTTGATTTGAGTGAAACAGGTATAGAAGAGCTTCCATCCTTGATTGGACATCTAAAGGCTCTTCAACACCTAGATTTGTCTAGGTGCAAAAGCCTAAGGAGTCTTCCGGAGAGCATTTGCAATTTGAGCTCTCTTGAAACTCTCATCTTGGAGAGGTGTTCATATTTAAAGGGCTTTCCAGAAATCAAAGATGATATGGAAAATCTAAAAAGGCTTGATTCGAGGGAAACAGGTATAGAAGAGCTTCCATCCTCAATTGGACGTCTAAAGGCTCTTAAACACTTGAATTTGAAACGTTGTACAGAGCTTGTGAGTCTTCCGGATAGCATTTGCAATTTGAGCTCTCTTAAAGCACTTGATGTCCGACATTGTCCAAAACTGGAGAGAGTGGAGCTGAACCTAGTGGGATCTTTGCATCTAACTTGTTGGATTCTAAAGCAAAGAGTAATCTGGTGGAGCAGTAATCCACGACAGGCCGAAGTGGAAGGAGAGGTCCTTAACCATCATGTTTCCTCCCTGTCATCACTGGTAGAATCATGTACAAGAGACTACAGAGGCATCTACGGTGATCGTTTCCACCTATATGCATGGGAAGTATTATCCGTAGGTAACTTCAGTCCAATTCAAAGAAGAATCCTCAGTGATATTTTCCGCCAATCTTCATTGAAAAGTGTATCTCTTCGTAACTGCAATCTAATGGAAGAAGGAATCCCTAGTGATATTTGGAACCTATCTTCACTGGCAAATTTATCTCTAAGTAACTGCAGTCTAACGGAAGGAGAGATCCTCAATCGTATTTGCCATATTTCATCATTGCAAAACTTATCTCTGGATGGGAACCATTTTAGTAGCATACCTGCCAACATCATTCAGCTTTCTAAACTGAGAAGCCTCCGCTTGAATCACTGCCTGAAGCTTCTACAAATTCCAGAGCTTCCACCAAGTTTACGAGTTCTTGATTTCCACGACTGCCCATGCCTGGAAACTTTATCAAGTCCCTCAAGTTTACTTCGTTTTTCCTTGTTCAAGTGCTTCGAATCAGCAATTGAGGTATGATTTTCAAGACATTTAACCTTTTTTTTTTTTCCTTTTTCTTTTTGACAAAAACACAAGATTTACACTAATATTTCTTACAGGAGTGGTCCTATTGGGAGAAAGTCGAAATTTTAATGCCTGGAAATAATGGAATTCCGGAGTGGATAAGCCATAAGAAAAAAGGATCTGAAATAGTAGTAGAGCTTCCTGAGAATTGGTGGGAGGATAACAACTTTTTGGGATTTGCCTTATGCTCTGTTTTTGAATATGAAGATCCTATTCGTTGTGTATTGACCTTCCGTCATTTTTACTTATCTGAATCCAAGTTCGGGGATCTAGTCTTGTTTAGCCGTAGATGTTGCTGTAATGGTGGTGAATCAAATGGAGTCTTGGTGGCATTTTATCCTAAGGTTATTATTAAGAATGAGGGTTGGTCAAATGAATGGAGACATATGAAGGCTTCATTTCAGGGTAACCGAGAGAAAGTGGAAGAGTGTGGGCTTCATCTTATATATAAAACCAACATCTTGAACAGAGATTCCAATGGCACCAACCATTGGCCTCGGTTGTTGAGCGAAAATACAGATTTCAATGTTAACAGAAGTCTTGACGATGCAGAGAACCCACACAACAAAAAATCAAGACTTCTCTAGTTTTCAACCTAACACACTTTTCTTCACCCTCCTATAAGGTACGTCTTCTTTCTTTTCATTTACTAGACTGATATTCCGTTTTTTTTTTCTTTTCTATTATTTTATTTTTAATTTTATAAATTTGTTTGCTTTTAGTTATCCCAAAATTTCAAGAAAAAATTGAGATCCCCAATTGTTGGGCTCAAAGACCTAAATTCTTTTTGTTTTTGTTAAAAATGTGTTAGGAATTCTCAAAAGCTAATCTTTGGAATGAGTTATTGGAAGGAAAGGAGCATTTTTAGATATTAGAAGTCTTTAAGTCCAAAATTTAGAAGGAAAAAATGGAACATATATATTGATTAACAAAAGGTGAAAAAAATAAAAGACTTTTGAATTAATTTTATATTCAAGTTTTAAAATTTATCATATGTTTTTAAAATGTAAGTCAAGTTGGTTGAATCAAGAATTAGTATTTATTTGTCTCCCATTTTGGTCTAAGTTTGACCCTAATTATAAATTAATTAGTCACATTTTTCATACTTTAATCTCACTCGTATTTTTTTTATACCTAAACCATAATTTTTTTTGTACCTTAATCATATTCTTTATGCTCTAATCATATTTTTCGTTCCTTGATCATGTTGTTCATCTCATTATAACATTTTTTTAATACTTTAATTATATTCTTCACACCCTAATCACATTTTTTTTTGGTCTTATTACCTTAGTCATATTTTTTATATGCTAATGATATTTTTGTACCCTAATCATATTCTTGTACCTAGATCACAATTTTCATCTTTTTCTATCTTGATCACATTTTTCACATACTAATTACATTCTTCAGTTTTTTTACTTAGATACATTATACCCTAGTTACATTTTTGGTAGGTATGCCTATTTTATGAAAGAACTAAAATATCTATTTTTGAATCGTTACAACTTTGAATGAGATTTAAATATAAGTTAGTTTGTAGTTTTATCTATAAATACATAATCATTTAACATAGGAAAAAATTAACAAAACAATTATAATTTTCTAATCTACATATCTTTTCTTCCTTAAAAAAATAATAGACATACAAAAATAAAAATAAAAATTAAATCTAAAAAAAATAAAAATAACTTATCTTAGATTTTATTATTTAGATATTATTTTAATTTTTTAAAGATGATTTTTTAGAATTTATTAGTTTTAATTTTAATTTATAATTTAGCTTTTATTTTTTTATTTTTAATTTGAAAAAAAAAAAACCTCTTTGTTCAAATATCTTCTCTATTTTTGTTGTTAATTTCAATATATATATATATATATATATATATATATATATATATATATATATATATATATATTAACAAATTCTATAAGAATGACTTAACTTATAAATAAATCATCTTTGTTTATTTTTTACTTTGTTCATATAGATGGTTGTAATTCAATATGTGACGTAAATTTCTATGATGATGGATTTGGATTAGTGGATGATCCCTTCATCTAAATGCTGGCCCATGGGTTTGGATTGCAAAAGATACTAATGCTAATGGATAGAGAAACTATGCCTCCCAAGATGATGAAGAGAACCATATACATAAATTGTTGGAGCTTCTCTACAAATTTGTTCAACGGATTTACCGTAGAAGACACTAAACATGTATCTCAAGCTTTTGGTACGCCACCTTCCTTTCTCTTCTTAGTTTATATCGTCTGATTAAGTGATTTAAATGGCTAAAAGACTTAGTTTTATTACTCCATTGTACTAAATAGTTTTCATCTCAATGGCTTTAGGAGGGTGAAGTATTCTCAAATTTCGGTATACAAATGTTGTTATTCTCGTATTTTTAGTGGTGATGTATTACGGAAGCTTTGATCTGACAAGGATGCATACAACCAATTCTTGCTTTCACTCGATTGGGTTAAAATTCAAAACAATGTGAGTTGGAATTTTGCTTTATGCAATCCATCTTCATTGTGATCTTATTACTTTAGAATATTTGCACATTTGTTTCCTATGGTTTGGTATACAATTCTGTTTATTTAGGGCTTCACTTTGAAAATAAATAACTAAATTTCATATCTAAACACCTGAGTTAGGGGCATATACTTTTTTGTTAACCCACTAAAGAGATAATGATTCTTTTAGTTCATCAGATTTTAGTTTAACCCAGATATTGCTTTGATAGATTTCTGTTGTATATTTCTATGTAACCAGGCATGTCAACCCATGAGGTGTTGCCAACCATTTCACTGTAAGTTGGTGCTATTCACTCGTGGACAGTGATGGTGCGGCTACACTAGTGCTAGGGAGCGGTAAGAAGGCAGTTGAGCTTAGACTCCAAGTGATTGCTAAGATTGCAGGATATGGTGATGCTACTCAGGTACTATTAACAAGTTAACTTACATCTGTCTTGATCTTGATATGACAACAGATGACTTGATACTAAAACATGATTGGCTTGGGCAGGCACCTGAGTTGTTTACAAATTACAACTACCCCAGCCCTTGCAATACCAAAAGCTATTTCTAATGCTGGCCTGAAGGCTTCTCAAATTGATTACTATGAAATAAATGAGGCTTTCGCCGTAAGGATTTATTCTTGTGCTTGTTATACTTCTACCATCTCTTTTATCAATTAACAGTTTATGCCAATCAAAAGTTGCTTGGTCTTGATCCTGTGAGTGTTCTAGTTCACTGTCTCTACTATAACAGTTTATGGCCCAGGATGCCACCAGACCGCTACCATAAAACCCATATATAAATTGCAACATTTCTCTCCTGCTCGGCTTGGTTGCCAAAGCTACTTCTCTACCCCTCACCCTTGATTGCCAAACCCATTTCCTCTTTCATCATTGTCGGTACCGAACTCATTCTTTTTTTTTTTTTTTCCTCTCTTGTAATAGCTGGCTGATTCTTCAAGCATTGTGGGATGCGGCTTGGTATTTTTTTCTTTCAACATTGTCACTTTGTTTTATTTTTTATTTTTTCGATTTCACTCTATTATTTTCTACCTTATGGCTTTCTCTAGGGTTTCAAGTCACCAGAGGATTTGGAGGCTTTTCAGGTACGACTTCTCCATTTTTTTGTTCACTCATTACTGTAGAAATTTCGATTTGGAGGTTTTCTAGCCGATTTTTCTTCCTTTCTTATGGATTGAGATAAGCTCATAAGTTTGATGATTTCTCAAAGATATTGTTGGTGTAATTTGAAGCCCTAAATGTAGGTATGAAAATTCCACCTGAGAGTGCCCCAAAAGGCTTTACTGGTGTTTTAGATAGGAAAGGTATGAAGATCATCCACCTACTTGGATATCATTGTGTTTTAGACAAAAAGACTTCTCCATATGAAAATTCATTTCTCAAAGATCTTTAACTCATTCCTGTGCTTAGGTAACCCCTGATTTACAGATTCTAGATGGTGGAGAATAGATAGGCCTGGAGCATTTTAGGCCGGTAAAACCCTTGGGATCTAGTGACACTGGCAGGTTTTTATGGTTTTTCTATTTTTTGCCCATCTTTTTGCCCCAATTTTGTAGGAATTATGTTCTATCCTATGGCTTCTATTTTGGAACCGAAGGATTTATTTACCTTTTAGGTCTAATTCAACTCCATTCATTTCTAGGTGTTGAAAATTTTCACTTTTGAGAAGATGTGCTTCTGGGTATTTATTGTGTGCGGTTTATCTTGAAGAAGCTGCATCTATCAGTGGCAATTTGCTCTTACAGGAGGAGCAAGTTACAGGTATGTTTCCTCTTGATTCTTTCATTCTCTGTTCCCATATATTTGTGTTCCTAGGTCATGTTTCAGGATGAATCTATGTTGATATGCTACTCTGGTAAAAAAGTGAAACAACTTAAACTAAGCAATGTTTCAAGAATTATTCTTGGACAGTGTACTGTAAGTTTCTATAAATCGGAACCAGAGACAACTTTTAGACCATTCTTGAATTCAAACTTACATCTTGTTCTTATGTTTTCCACTCTGTTGTTGTAGTTCATCCAAATCTCTCTCTCCATTCATATCTACTCTTGAGTTAAGGCCTCAACCTTTCAATATATGCCACCGATTTTGAGGATGATTTCTTCTTAAAAGTTGCAGCTAGAGTGAGTTTTGTTGCTCCATGACTACTCTTCAATGTTTATTAGCATTACTTATGGTTAGTTCCACAATAGTGTGACTAATATATATGTTTGCATGTGTTTGTGAGAGTTTTTTCATATATACAAATGGAATCTTATGAAGTTATGCTAGAAGCAATTTTTTTTTATTTTATTTCTATCATATTCTGATTGGGATTTTTTTTTTTTCTTGGCTGGTTGCACCTTCTGATTTGCAAGAAAAGAGGATGAAAAAGAAGAACTCAAGATATTCTTATTAATTTAACCATCTGATTCTCTTTCAGAGCGGAATATGAGGGAAATTTGAAGGAAATCCTTGGTTACACTAAGGATGATGTGGTATCAAGTGACTTTGTGGGAGACTGCAGGTGGGGCAAATCTTGCAATATCTCTTTTTCTTCCTCGTCTTCAATACTTTGCTTATTTTGCAAGTGAATTGTATAATCACTTGCCCTTTGGCAGGTCGAGTATTTTTTATGCCAAGGCTGGAATTGCTCTGAATGACAACTTCATCAAGTTGGTCTCTTGGTATGGTATGATAATGAATGGGTTTACAGGTAATTTTCACTGAATGTTCATAATTTAAGCCACTAGTTATAAATAATGAATATATAGTTAAATGAACTACTTCCTATGTGCTGCTCAGCTTCTTTTTTAACGATTCAAATTTGTAAATGTAAATCGATCACACCTGCATCATTGTTCAAGTTGCATTTTCTGAATACCTACAAAAAGTTGGTTAGCTACAAGGTCAGTTTGCCTGGGATGTGTTAGTTTATACCTTTGGAACAAACAAGTAGAATCTAATTTGCATTCCAGTTATGGGGATTAACACCATTGGAAAATAACACCTATTTCTTTGGCAAAGTTGAAGGCCATAGCATATGGGCTGGGGGTTTGAATTTTTCTGACATAATATGCAACTAGTTTTCATATAATGTTAGGGGCAATGCATAGATTTTCATGATTTTGGCAGTTAAGTGAATTTCTGGGGTGTGGTGGGACTCCAGGAGAAGGTGTTGTGAGGTGAAGAGGCCATGCAACTCCTCTTTGCAGTTGACAAGGAGGGAGTTATCTTTGGCATCTCAGGAATGTATGCTTAGGCGAGAAGACAGAAATAGAGTTAAAGGAAATTGAACCCTCAGTGAATTATGAGGAGAAATAGGGAGGGAGGGAGTGGGAGATGTGGGCTGAAAAGGGAGTGGTCCAGATGTTCCAATCCCTACAGTTAAAATCATTAGATCCTATTAAAATTTGGAACCTGTTTCCAGCTGTTCTACATCACTTTGAGGTTTTTCAAAGCAGTGATTTTACTGTTGTTGAAATTAAAAAATAATGTAGCTTTTCTATTTATGTCTTTCAGTTGGTTAAGAAGAAGATGGAACGGTCCAGTGATAATAGTTGGAGCAGAAGATGAGGAGTACCAATTGACTATGGAGGACATTGATTCGAGTTTGGTGTTCATGTACATCCTGTAACAGAGGAGGATGTTAAAGGAGAAGCTCAATATAAACATACAGATTTTGTAAAAGCAGGTATGAGGTAGATGAAATTTGTGTTACATATTCTAATAGATCTGTGGAGTTATGATTTTACAGACATGCTTGCATGCTATAACTGTTTCTAAACCTTATCTGGTTTTAGAAAACACATGAGATATCTTTTTGGAATGGTGTTCTCTTGTCAACAGATCATCATATCCATTATCGTGACTGTGTTTTGACTCATTATTGAGGAAGTGTGCAACAAGTTGACTGTAGCCATTAGTTTAGTGCTAGCATTTTAATGCCAGCATTACTGATTTGGGGGGTTAGGTTTATACTTTTATACTGGATCTAGTAGGAACTTTTATGGGGATGTGCAGAATCATTAAGTTGTATACAATATGCAACATTTGAAGTTCTATATATGGTTATCTGACAATTGTTTCAAAACAGATCACCTGATTAATCCAGTACTGGTACTCCATGTTCAATTGAAAAACTGGGATTTCCACCAGAATGGAATTAAGTACTTTACATTGTGTTTCTTTTATCAATCCATGTGTGATATTCTGCGTCATCTTTACTAGTGGAATCAGAATCAAAGCTGTGTACTGAAAAAAAATATTAATATTTCCTTTCCTGTTTTTTTGGCAGTGGTGCTGAAGATGCTACTTAGCTGGTCATCCATTAAAGGTGTTCAGCTTGAACACCGGAAGGTTCAACCTGGAAACATATCAATTCTTTGATACTGTTAAGAAACACTATGGCATCCGCATTGAATGCATGTTTCCAGATGCTATTGAAGCTCAGGGCTTGGTGAGTGTTGCCGTGAGGAAAGTGAGACCTCACCTTCTAGCTCGCAAAATTTAATTGTTAAACGTTAAGTCTCATTGATGTTGGTTTCAACTATAGTATGTAGTGTTGCAATAGTAATGCAAAGCCAGTACAAACTTGACAACTTGAAATCAAGACAGTCAATGACCCAAATTTGCAGAGTCAATCAACTTTAGCTACTTTTTTTTATTTTCATTGTGTTTCTGCAAAAATCTGAGTCTTCCAAGCAACATTTGTAGGTTGGAGTCCCTTAAAAGACTCGATCTCAATCATTGCTTAAACCTGGAGACATTTCTGGAAATCATGGAGGACACGCAAGAGTTGAAAGACCTCGATTTACGTGGAACGGCTATAAAAGAGTTACCATCATCCGTTCAACGTATAAAGCGTCTTAGATCTTTGGATTTGAGTAATTGCAAGGACCTTGAGACTCTTCCACACACCATTTATGATTTGGAATTTCTTGAAGATCTGATCGCCCATGGGTGTCCAAAACTGAAGAAGTTTCCTAGGAACTTGGGGAATCTGAAAGGCTTACGCTCCTTAGAAAAACTAGATTTGAGTTATTGCGATGGGATGGAAGGAGCAATCTTCAGTGATATCGGTCAATTTTTTAAGCCGAGAGAACTTAATATCATCCACTGCAAGTTGCTTCATGAAATTCCGGAGCTTCCATCAACTTTACGAGAAATTGATGCTCATGATTGCACGGCCTTGGAAACTTTGTTTAGTCCATCAAGTCCACTCTGGTCTTCTCTCCTCAAATTGTTGAAATCAGCTACTCAGGTACGATGTATTAGATATAAAAGTTCTTTTATACCAAGTATGCTTTGTATTTGATGATGGTGATTAAACTTTTGTGCAGGATTCGGAATGTGACACACAAACGGGAATCAGTAAAATTAATATTACAGGAAGTGGCGGAATTCCAAGGTGGGTATTACAAATTGTGTTACAACAACTACAAGGTGGGTATTAAAATTAATTGCTCATCATCGGACCAGGGCAATTATTCTTTTCTTTAGATTTGTGTCTGCTACATATGTTGTTGTACGTTTGTTTACTATATTAGGCTTAAAAATATAGTTTGGTCCCACCCTTGTCTCCCTCTAAAGTTTAGTATACTTTACTTGCAATTTAATATATATATATATATATATATAGTAATAATAAAATGGGAGATAATAAAAATAGTTAAAAAGGGAATTCAAATAAGATTATAGGCAAGCAAAGTCTAAGAGCCAAATGATGATCATTGAAGACTAAAAAAAGAAAGAGTGAAAAGTGATAAGAAAAGAAAATGTAAGAAAAGTGAGTCTTGAAGAAATATTTTTTCAATTAAATTTTTTTATTGTATTTTTAATATTTACGGAGAACTTGAGGAATAAAAATATATAGAGAAAAGCAACTTCAAAAGCATAAAAAGAACAAAAGTAAGAGGAGAAAGATTGAAGGCAAATAACTGCCTAACACTCAATGAGAATCAATAAGAAGTAAGAGCGAAAAATATCTATTTGTTGAGGTTTCAACTTTTATGATTTTTTAGCAATGTCCTTCCTTTTGTCAAAATTTAACGTTATGTTTCATTACATGAAAGAAGAAAAAACCTAAATAAAAATAAATTTTCATGTTTAATTTTTTTTATAAAAAATATAAAAGAAAGCTAAATATATTTAATATTAATTACAAATTTATATATAATTAAATTATTTAATCTTTACATAAAAAGATTGAAATAAGGAAAATAAGTTTGTAGTATAAAATAATAATTCATAAACTTCTAATATTTTTGTTTTCTTTTGTTTTTTTCCTTTTATTTTTAGTTTATATTTTCTTTAAACAAAAAATAATAGAAGAAAATTTTAAAATATATTTTTTTATAATTAAAGTTGAGTATAACAATTCTTTAGTAGAAAAAAAAATTAAGTCAATAACTTTACATGAAAGAATTCCTTTATCTTTTCAATTTTTTAAAATAATTACTTATGGTCTTTGGAGCCAATAGTGTTAATACTTGTACCCATAAATTTCTTTTAAGATTAAATTGTTCAATTTTCTCGGTTAAAAAATAAAAATATTATTAAACCCCAATTAAAAACAATGCATAAAGCAAAAAAGATAGACTTTTCTTTATGTATAATTTTACAAAAGAATTGTATAATAAGTTAGTGCTTAATTTATCAATAAAAAATAATTATAATTGAAACATTTTAATTGATTATAAATATTAATACGTGTGTTGCCGTAGACTTGCACTTTTAACGGCTTGGATTCAACAAGTGTTTAATCCTCCAACCTGCATTTTAGGCTAGAAGTCACAGTTGCTCACCGTCCCACCTTTTTGTATTTGAACAACTTTGTTGACTATAGGTGGGAATTCCCCATATATTCTTCCATGGAAATCTATGAAAATTTCATAGTCCCTTCACACCCACCATCTTAAGACCCTCTTTCTCTTCAAGTTCATCCCCCTCTGTGTAAATCATTCACTTTTCTATTCATATTTATTAATTTTTTTTTATGATTATAATTATGACCTTTATCCAAATATGTAATTAAAAATAATTATATTAATTGTCGTGGCCTTTGAGTGACTCAATATGTGGTTAAAGATTAAATGGGTGGAGAACGACAACATGGATCAAGGAATTTTGCATGAAAAATTTTATATAAAAAAATAAAAAATTATAATGAAGGCTGCTTAGAGATTATTCTGAAAAGGAAATTGAAAAAGAAGAGAAATAAATATAATTATATAGAAGTAGATAATAATAAATAAATAAATGAATTTGTATGTGTGTCTATATGTACTTGTCTATGTATTAATAGTTAATAATTATTTAAAATATATAAAAAAAACTTATCATTATGGTAAAATACATGTATAAACATTAATCACATAAAACAAAAAATAAAAATAAAAATAAGGCTATGTACAAGTCATTCAAAAAATGTCGCTAATATGTCCTATTTAAAAAAGAATGAGTTGATTTTATCTATTAGGATGTAAAAATAATAATAATAAAAAAAAAAAATGTGTAGCAGCATTCATTTTACTAGCAACAAAAGCATAGAAAAAAATAATACATATCACCAACAAAAAAAATATTTGTTAGGGGATTTCTCATATTCATAATTAATTATGTCATCTAGTTATATTTATTTTACTTTTATTTTTTTATATTATATATATATATATTAAAAAATAGAAAAGTCGTTCAATCAACTCCTTCTAAACAACTAAATGATGATAAAAGACATCTTTAGTATAAATTCGATTTTTTTAACATTTATGGTTGATATGAAAAATATAGAAAGTGTCTTTTCAAGAAACACCTTTCAAAGTGGGAAAAAGTGCAGTAGATTTGGAATTATTTTTCAAAGTATCATATTTTAAGAATTATTTTTCAAAGTACCATTTTTTAAGAATTATTTTTTAAAATAGCTGTACAAGTTAAAAAAGCCCATGCCATTCCCTTCGTGAAGTTTCAGGCTTCCTTCTTTCTTATCTACCCACCTACCAATATTTAAGTTGCTCTTGCTTAGGAAGGTCATTGGAAGCCACTTACCTTCCCAACTTTTTACTATGAAACAACTTGCTATCCTCAAGTCTGAAGAGAAATCGAGCCTCACACTCTTGTGATGTTGATAGAAACCAACAATGGCTCCCACATGTTCCCTAATAGCTAGTCTTCATGAGTCCCCTAATAGCTTCCATAGTAACATTCAAAAGTTCCCTCTCTTGTGATGTTGAGAGAAACCAACAATGGCTCCCACATGTTCCCTAATAGCTAGTCTTCATGAGTCCCCCAATAGCTTCCATAGTAACATTCATAAGTTCCCTAATATTAGCTTCCATAGTAACATTCAAAAGTTCCCTCTCTTGTGATGTTGAGAGAAACCAACAATGGCTCCCACATGTTCCCTAATAGCTAGTCTTCATGAGTCCCCTAATAGCTTCCATAGTAACATTCATAAGTTCCCTAATATTAGATTCCATAGTAACATTCAAAAGTTCCCCAATATTTGCTTCCATAGAAACTTTCAAAAGTTCCCTAATATTAGCTTCCTTAGTAACATTCAAAAGTTCCCCAATATTTGCTTCCATAGCAACTTTCAAAAGTTCCCTAATATTAGCTTCCTTAGTAACATTCAAAAGTTCCCTAATATCCCTATTGGAGTAATAGGGTTGAAAGAGAAATACAAATAATTATATAAAAGAAGATAAAAATTGAGGAAAATTAAAAATTTATTGTCTTCCACTATTCTATTATTCAAATATTACATAATCTCTTATTTATAGATGCTCATGCTTGATAAATTAGAATTTTTTTAATGACAAAATATAAAAAACCTTCTAGGACTTGACTACTCAAATATAAAAACTCTATAGCAATCACTTAAAATAAAATATTCTCCTTGACTTGTAGCAATTAAATCTAATTCTAATTTTTAAAACTTTCTAAATCAAGTTTAAATTCCCAAAATGCATTCTTAAACTTGAATTTTTCCTCCAATTAGCATCCTTAACCCTTTAAAATCTTCAAACTTGAGAGGCTTGGTAAAAATATCCATATTTTGATCTTGAGATATTTCAAATTTTAATTGAACTTTCTTTTTCATAATACATTCTCTAATAAAATGATATTTTGTATTAATGTGCTTACTTCAATCATGAAAAGATTACTTTTTTATATTTTTTATATTTTTTATAATGTAATCAATGATTTCTTGTTCACATAGTGGATGCCTTGTTACTTGTAATGCTTAATCACCAATATTTTTTGTATCTCTTTACTTCTCTTTTTGCATTCTTCTTTGTTTATATAACTATATTACTTCAATTTTCTTTTTCCCTTTTAGAAAGGATTTTAGTTCTCATGTGTCATTCTTCCTTATTACTTTTATTTCCCCATTTATAGCATTTTTCTATCTTTTATCTTGAATTGTTTCTTCAAAACCTATTTTTTCAAAATCTATAAAAAGACAAAAGAGGGTCATATTATTTTGATTTTTTGTTATCTCATAAATCTCTTATAGGCTTGTAAAAATTGGGTGTCTTTTTACTTGAGCTTTCTAATATAGATAATGTTGTAGAGCTTCGTGAATTGACAGAGGGAGTGAGTAGTAATTTATTGCAAGCTTTCTTTTATTTATTCTTCGTCTTAATAGAGAAGAAGAGTATCATAGTTGCCTCCTTGAGTACTCCAATATCATGCTTCTTCTTTGTTAAATTTGGCATATTTACTAATAATAATATTTTCATTATTTGGATTGTATAACTTACAGCCTTTGGAGCTTGAATTATAACTAATGAAAATATATTTCCTACTCTTGTTATCTAAATTCGATCATTGTTGATCCAACGCATGAGCATAAATAAGGCTTTCAAACACTCTCAAATGTAAAATACCCTACTTTCTTCAATTCCAAGCTTATTATGGTGTTTTCTTTCACACATTTTGATTAGGAGAATAATTTGACTAATAAATTGCACAATCAACTGCTTTGGCAAAAAAATATTTAGGCATCTTCTTACTTTTCAACATACTTCGAACCATGTTACCAATAGTTCTATGTTTTCTTTCAATTATACTATTTTGCTTTAGAGAATATGACACCATTAAAGGTTGATGAACCTTGTGATTTTCACATTATTATTTAAATTCTTTTGATATGAATTTACCTCTATTAGTGCAATAGATTGCTTAATTTAAGTTGACGATTTTGTTCAATTCTTCTTAACTTAGGATTTTTTTAGTTTATTGTCTTACTCTCCTTTAAAGACTCAATGTTATAGCATGATCAATTATAAATAACACAAGTATAGAAAAATTTGGAAAAGGTTAATAATTCTAAATTTTAGCTTAATATGGACTTTAAGGAAATTTAATTAAGCATAAAGTATTTTTTTAATTATTGAATTAAATTTGATCTAGTGCACAAGCATTCAAAATTGGCACTTAAGCGGTGGGAGCGCCCAAACACTGTTTGAGACTACTCAAGTGTTGTGCTCAACTGTTGGAAAAACTCAAGCACTAGAAGCACTTGATTGATTGAGTGAAAACTCAAAATTCTCTTCCAAGAGTTTGAAGACGAACTTTTTGTACCTTATCAACTTCTTTGTATGTATTTTGTAATATTTCTCAGACTTTCTTGGAGTTGATTGTACTTGAAATCTTCTTAAAGTACCTCTATCCATTGATTGACAGCTGATGTTAAAAGTTTTTTCTCTCTCTTCCTCATATCTTCCAAAAAATCCATTTGATTTGGGGATAGAATGGTTTCATCTTGTGGCTCTTTGTAGCCTTTCTCCTATAACCTCCCATGCAGCTTGTGAACCAAGCAAAGCCTTTGTCTTGATGTTAAAATTATCGAATTTTCTTTGTTAAGTTGGGAACTTGAAGCAAATGCATGCCATTAGCCATTTTTTTCATATGGCTTTGATAGCAATTTGTTGGAGTAATAAGGTTGAAAGAGAAACACAAACAATTGCATAAAGGAAGATACAAAATTGGGGATAATTAAAAATTTATTATCTTCTATCACTCTCTTATTCAAATTTTACATAATATTTTATTTATAGATACTCACATTCAACAAAATAGAAACTCTAAATAACAACCATAGAAACTTTCTAGGACTTGACTACTCAAATATAGAAAAAAAAACAACTACTCAAATAAAATATTTTCTTTGACTTGTAGAGACTAAATCTAATTCTAATTTTTAGAAACTTTCTAAATCAAGTTTAACTTCCAATTACTTTCATTCCTTAAAAGGTTATCTTGAGTTTTAGAGGTCAAGACAACCACTACAATTTCACTAATCACCTCTACAAAACTTTGGTTAATAGGGGTATTTGCACTTTTAGGGATGATAAACTTAAGAGAGGAGAAGCAATTACACTAGAACTCTTGAAAGTCATTGAAGAATCAAGGTCTTCCATAATTGTTTTCTCTACAAATTGTGCTTATCCAAGATGGTGTTTGGATGAGTTGGTAAAGATCATGGAGTATAGGAAAGATCTGGTACAAATGGTATTCTCAATTTTCTATCATGTGGGTCCATCCCATGTACGAAAGCAAATATGAAGTTTTGGAGAAGCCTTTGTCAATTACGAAGAAAATTGAAAGGATAAGGTACAATATACTATATGGGCAACTTTAATAATAATTTTAATTCCCTTTCAACTTTTA
Organism: Vitis amurensis; assembly: GCA_037355405.1. Lineage (NCBI taxonomy): Eukaryota > Viridiplantae > Streptophyta > Magnoliopsida > Vitales > Vitaceae > Vitis > Vitis amurensis. The sequence goes on from CM074693.1 coordinate 38,160,584, forward strand.
TTTTAAGGATAAGGCATTATATTATTATTAAGGCCTTTTATTAGCTCTTAAAGTTCTAGGTTTTCTCTTATTTAACAAGTCATAACCATAATGAGAAAGTGAATTGTGCAAATTGAAAAGATAACCAAAAGCAAAAATTCAAAATGTGCTTAAAATAGGCTTTGAAGGATTAGATCATACATAAAGGAATATGATCTTTAATATTGCATGTTTTCTTAAAGGCGAAGGCAAAGATTTGTTTCAAGTATATTAGATGGTTGCAATTTCTATGTAGAAAAAGGAATAAGGAACTTAATTGATAAATGTCTTGTAACTATTTTAAACTATTGAATACATATGCATGATTTGATACAACAAATGAATTAGCAAGTTGTTCGTGAGAAGTTTCATAATGAACCAAACAAATGGAGCAGATTGTGGGATCCCCATGATATTGAGCACTACTTATTGTTATGATAAAGCCCTTAAAAGTATGACATGATATAACAAATGTGGATTTATTCTTTATGAGCATTATGACCTACATCTCTTGCATTGAACATTAATTAGGTGCATTAGAAATTACACAGAAGATCCAAGTCATGTGTTCCTTACAAGTTGATAATTTGTCCATAGTTGATTCAAAGCATAAACAATCCATTAGAGGTTGTAGTGTATCACCTTCTAATTGGAGAGATGATTGATCTTAACCATTAGGTTAGGGGTAAGTCATGACATAAGGCTATTGGGTAGTTATAACTTCACTAAGCTGCTATGTTGTATTGTCTTTCAACTTTGAGAGAATACCGAACTTGTATCAAAGTTAGCAATGACTTTGGCCTATAGGTGAGATCCTATAGTGATTATATATTCCTTATGGATTGGGTTATTATTGATAGAAGCTAGTTGCAATAGGTATTCTCAATAGAAGCACCATGATTTCTCATAAACTCTGAGACAGTATATACCTTTGGGTAATCCTAAAGATGTGTGTTCAAGTAAACTATAGTCATAACCATTCCTTAAGTTGAACTTGACATAAGCTCTATATGGGCTAGGACATGTCAGTTGATCATACTATAAGAAGATTTGCAACTCAAGGATGGTAGAGGTAATCTTGAGAGGTTGATAGCTTTCACCTTGTCAGATTATAAACATTGGTTCATGGGGAGATTGTATAAAATGGATAGCAAGTCACATATTCGAGCACTTATTGTCTCATTGTAATATATATAGGATATCAGAGTACATTTGACTTTGTATACTAAAATATTAAGTCAACTTCAAAATTGGATATTGAGAGAGCTAGTATTAATCTATGGGTCTCAATGGTCCTCGTTCAAGCTCATATATCTTAATGACACAATTTATCAGGATGAGATTGAATTTTGGTTTACTTGTGTACATAAGGACATTTTGGTAATTGCACGAGGTTGCATAGGAATTAATGGATGACATATTTGAAACGGGCTTATTGATTAGTTAGAAACTTGATGGGTTAGTTAATCAATTAAGACCTTTTTTAGGCTTGATTAAGTGACCCAAGCCCAAGATGGACTTAAGTCACTTGAGCCAAGTAGAAACCTTATAAATACCCCTTACAGGATTAAGGCTTCAGGTTCTTTCATTATTCTTCCTATGTTTCAGAGAGAGCGCCTTATCCTCCATTCTCCAGACTTTCCTCATATGAGTGTCAAGCTTCGAAGTTGAGTCATTAGGTGGAAGATCATGGGTTTGCAAGATCATTTTTTACTTCCAAAGTGGTTTATGGGATCCTTTACCGTAAGGATTAGATCTAGGAACATCCAGATCTAAGTAAGCATCCTAAACATATAATCTAGATCATGCAAATTGTTTTAAATGTCATGCTTTTGTTGTGTATAGGATCTAGTAGCCTTAGCAATAGTATCATGCACCTAACTTGATCGTAGGATTGGGGACAAAGTAATGCGAAGTTCTTTACACTTAAAACATACGAGGTAAAAGCTAAGTCCAAAAATCACTTAAGATCTAACTAGTAGAAGATATAAACATCAATAATATCATTCTTATATAAGAACATAACTATATATATATATATATAGAGAGAGAGAGAGAGAGTTAGTTTGATTTATGTTTGTCTTATCTTCAATATTTTCCGGGGAATAAAAGGAGTTCAAACAATATTCTTGGACTTGTCTAACTTAAAAAGAGTACATTTCAATTCAAATGTTTTTGCAAAGATGACTAGATTTTGATTGCTCAAAGTTCATTCAAATTTCTATCTAATAATCTCAAGTATCTCGAGGATGAAGATATTCTAGAGAAGTATGATGCTATAATGAAATATATTTCTCAAATATGATTTGGCCTGGATTTTGAAATTCCTTCTTATGAGTTAGGGTATCTTTGTTGGGATGGATATCCTTTATATTTTTTACCATCAAATTTTGATGGAGACAACCCCACTAATGAACTTCAAAGTGTAGCAACTTAAAACAACCATGACAAGGGAAAAATTTATTATTATCATTTAATAATGACTTTATTTGCTTTATATTAATTTGAAATTTTTGAAAGATTTTTCTTTTATTGAAATAAATTTTCTTTTGGTACGATATCTTGAAAAGGTTAAGGATCATTGTTCTAAGTTTTTGAAAGAAGCTTATTCAAATAACGGAATTCTCAAGCATGTCAAGTTTAGAGACACTAATTCTTGACCGTTGTGTAAGCTTAATTATGATTCACACATCTGTTGGAGTTGTGAAGAAGCTAACTACCTTATATTTGAATAGGTCCTATAAGCATAAGGGTTTCCCAAGTAGCATCTAGTTGGAATCTCTTGAAATTCTTGATCTCTCTTAGTGTTCAAGCTTTGACAAGTTTCCTGAAATCCAAGGAAATATGACATCTTTGTGGGAAGTATATTTGAACGGAACTGCTATTAAAGAGCTCCCAAACAACATTGACAACTTGGAATCTATTTGGTTTCTTGATCTCTCTAATTCTGCTTAGTTCAAGAATTTTCCTGACAATGGAGGGAATATGAAAAGCCCAATGGAGGTTCATTTAAATAATACTACTATTAAAGAACTCCCATATAGCATTGTCAACTTGGAATTTGTTGAGATTTTAATCTCTCTAATTGCTCAAAGTTTGAGAAATTTCCAAAGAACAGAGGAGCATGAAAAGTTTAGGGAAGCTTTATTTGAAAAATACTACTACTATTAAAGAACTCCCAAATTGAATTGGCAACTTGGAATCTGTTTGGTGTCTTAATCTTTCTTATTGCTCAAAGTTATAATAGAGGGAATATGAAAAGCTTAAAGGAAATTCATTTAAACAACACTGCTGTTAAAGAATTCTCAAACAACATTGCTAACGTGGAATCTCTTGAGATTCTTGATCTCTCTAATTGCCCAAAGTTGGAGAAATTTTGAGAGAATGGAAAGAATATGAAAAGTTTAGAGGAGCTTTATTTGAACAATACTGACATTTAATAACTCCCAACAAGTGTTGGCAACTTGGCAAATCTCTTCAGATTCTTCATCTTGGTGGATGTCATACTCTCTGAACGATACATAAAATTAATGAAAATACTGAATTTCCAGGAGAATATTAGAAATCATTCACAGGAGAAACAGAGTGGTATTAGAGAACTTTCTAGAGAAACAGAGGGAACATGAAAATTTAAGGGAGCTTTATTTAAACAATACTGCTATTAAAGAACTCCCAACAAGTATTGACAACTTGGAATCTCTTTGGATTCTTGATCTTCATGCATGCTCAAACTTGCTGATCTTCCTCCAAGTCTACAAGAAATAGAGATGATCCTTAAATAACAAGTAGTTGGAGACAACCCAAAGTAGTTCTGCCGAGACCAAGTTCAAGCTGGATCAGACTCAGAGTCTAAGAGTCAAACTTGTCCATGCGGAGTGCGTGAAATAAGGAATTGGACCGCAGTTTGGTGCAAGAAGACATGTCGGAGGTAGCAGTGGCAGCCACCGAGCGGACCTGGGAAGGAATTAGGTCAGAGTGGGAGGCATCAATATCTCGGAGCAGGTGATAGGGAACACAGAGTCGCTCGTGAATTTGGATCTTGTTGGTAGCGATGTCAAGGCCTCTGTAGACTTGGATTTTGCCCGAGTTGATGATCTCGGCCGAAGGCGTGTCACGAGGTGGATGGTGAGTTTGGATTTCCCGGTGCCGGGCTCCCATGATGACGATGACCTTGTGCTTGGCGTGATTACGGCCTACTGTTGAATCCATGCGAGCCCACCCGATTCGTCATAAGGTGGGCTTTAACGACATCGTCTGTGAGTAGGGGCGTTTGAAATTTACTGCAATATGGATGATAAATGGTGGGGATGGGAAGTTTCATAGGAAGAAAAGTGTTGGTTGTATTGTGCAGTACTGCACTGGTACATCACTTTACGACAGAGACCTAGTTGGGGCTTCTTAATCTCAAGGAATTACTTGTCATGGTGCTATTGGAGATTCATATGATGATCAAAGCGGAACGGGTCAGACTCAGAAAATCCAAACTCTCCTTCGACCTCGCCATACGCTTCCCGTCGAGATCATCAACTCTGACAAAATGCAAGTCTGCAAAGGCCTTGACATCACTACCAACAATATCAAAATGCACGAGCGACTCGGTCTTTCCCACCACCTGCTCGGAGATCCTGACTCCTCCCACGCGGAGCTAACCCCTTCCCAGTTCCGCCCAGAGGCTGCTGCTGCTATCTCCAACATCTCTTTTTATACCAAACTGCCAGTCCACGCTGATGGCTCGAAGACCGGTTTGAATCCGAGTGTCGAACCTTTTCCACCCAATTAAGATACTACTGTTGTTTCCCTACCCAATCTAGTGAAAGAGCCACAATGTAAGGGCCTTTTTAACTTCTTCAGCAAGCTTAAAAAAAGGTAATTACAAAAGCACCGATAAATCAACAACGCTTTTTCTCACGTTATAAGTTGTTTCTTCGAGACCTTTCACAATTTTTATATCAATAATACATATTAAAAAATTAAATTTAAATTAAAATATATTTTTAAAAAATACCTTATATAATTCTATAAAATTAAATTTATATTAAAAATATTTCTTCAAAATATATTTTTTATTAGTTATATATATATTAAAAAATTAAATTTATATTAATTTTTTTTTAAAATAAAAAAATTATGAAGAAATATCTTAAAGAAAATTTTTTAATATATATTTAATTTTATGAAATTATTAAAGATGTCTATATAAATTTTTAATTTTTTAAACATATATCATTAATATAAAAAAATATGAAAGGTGTCTCCAAAAATAAAGTATTCTAATATCATAAAAAAATGTTATAAATTAGAAAATATCGGACAATGTGTTACATTTTTTAAAAGTAATTTTAAATTCACGGTACTTTTATAAAAAATCCCACGCTGTAAAAGACGGAGATCTCACAAACTCAATCACCAGATACGTTGTAAACCTCTTCTTTATTCGTCCAACTACTTCTTCTATCTTTTTGAATTATTCATTCAAACCATAATGAAAATTTATGAGGTAGTGAAGATGCCAGACTGTGTCCTTCCTATGTTTGCATTGTTTTTTTATATAGTTGGATAGAAGTCAAAGACCGTAATGTGGATGTCACACGGCGATGCAGCTTTTCCATTAGATGTTAAAAATTTGTACTATTTAGATTAGATCGCTTAGTTTGCGCCGATGGGAGTGGATCGAGGCGAGTTGCGTGGCAAGTGCTCTTTTCCAGGTAAATTCGTATGGAAGACCCGCCATTGGTTGGTGGCTTCATTTAAAGCGGGTGTTATTGGTAGGTGCCTTTATTTTAGGCGGCCTCAGGTAGCTCATCTACCTATCCCTTTGTGGTTAAGTAAAGGTTTTATGGCAGACATAATGGGTATACATGTACTACATACATGAAATTTCTTCACTTTTAAAAATAATAAATATATGAGAATAAAACAAACATAGGTAGATCCTTTTCCCATGCTCTATCCCTTGAGATGCAAGTATTCCATTGATCTTACATGTGCCTACAATTGGTGACATGCTCATGGAAGTTTACATAACCATTGATCTTACCAATTGTATGGAAGACTTTTGATAGTGATGGAACAAACAAAATTGTCCCCATGAACAACTTGAATCTAGATGACCCCCAATGGCCCATGTTTAGAATGGGTACATATTCCAAAAATATTAATAACATCATCTATAGAGCTTCTTGTTTCTATCAATGATAAAAATACCATTTTTTATGAAAATATTAAAAGGTGAATTTTACAAATTTATTAGGAAATATCAATTTAACAAATATGAGTAGAATGGAAATTCATAAGAGCTTATAAAATTGTTAGAAAATTAAAAAAACAATACAACAAAGTAATAATAAAGATGTTTTGTTTAAAATAATAATAAATATATATAATATAATTTGTAACATTCAACAATAATATAAAGAGTTCGAAAATATTTTTTTTATTAAGTTATTTATCTATTTTATATGGTTTGGATATATTCAAAATATTAAAAAAAAATGAGATGATATATTTTTAATTATTTTTCAAAAATATTAATAGTTTTATTTATAATTAAGTTTATTTTTCTTATATTTAATTAATATGAAAAGTGTATAAAGACTCATTAAAAATTATCATAATGGTTTTATATTATTAACAATAAATTAGAATTAGAATATTAGTAAAGTATAGGGTTCCATGTACAAATTAAGAGTTGATTATAAATTCCTCCCTATTGATATAGGAGACTTCCTCCCTATCGATATAGATGACTTCCTCACTATTGATATAGAACTTATGGAGTTTGATTTTGTTGAGAATTGTGTGAGTTATGAGTTATGAGATAAAAATAAATTTGAAAATTTGAAAATTAATGGAGTTTTTTTAGATCTTCTTTTAATTTAATTAATTGATTCTATATATTTTTGTTTTGTTTTTTGGTAAAGCTTCTTTGGAAAATTTTACATTTAAATTTTCTTGAGAAACAAGAGAGAAATATAGTTAAAAACTAAACCTATATTTGATTTTTTTTTATTTTAATGTCAAACTTGCTAATTTATAGTAAATTTATTTCTTAGTCAAATTGCATAAAATTGGGTAATTTGATTTATTTTTAACTCAATGTTCAACAAAATTTTTATAAGTAAATTTGGAATGAAAAATCATATTCAAATATTATAAAAGTTAAAAGGTTGAAAAGATAAAAGAAGAAAAAGTGACCTTTCTTATTAACAAAAAAAAGTTTAAAATTTTTCATTAAACAAAAAATAATTATTAGAATAAATAATAAAATAAAACAAAAAACCAAACAAACAAATAATTATGTCTTAATATTCATTTATGCCTTAAAATTTAAGAAAATTTTAATTAGATGAAACAACTATAGAAGAACTATCATCATCAATTGAACATCTGCAAGGGCTTCAAGATGTGTTTGGGTTGTTGCATAAATCTTGAAAGTCTTCTAAAAGGCATTTGTAATTTGAGATCTCTTACAACCCTTTAGGTCAATTAGTGTTCAAAACTCCAAAAGTTGCCGAAGAACTAGGGGAGCCTCCAAAGTTTAGAAGAGTTTCATGCTACATATTTAGATTCAATTAGTTGTCAGTTGCCTTCTTTATTAGGTTTATGTTCTTTAAGAATATTAGATGTGAGTGTTTAGCTAGATTAGCAATTCCAAACAAAATTCCTAAGTGTCTCCTAACTCGATTTTTCCAATCCTTTTATGGACTACTTGGCTAATGGAGATGAATTTGTTAAATTTGTCAAGACCAAGGTTTGTAGTTAAGGTTGGAATTGGATGGATTTGAATCAACCATTGTATTTTAATGTTGTTTTTTTCTTAAAGATTTTTTTAAGGAGTTAGGAAAGTTTAGAAGGCATTTTTTTTACCAAGTGTTCAAAATGCCCTATTCCAGGATCGATCCAACTTACTCTTCTTTTATGAAATCTCATCCGTTGGATCAAGGGCTTCCTTCATTTAAAAACCCAAAATTTGCTTCCTGTGTTGTAGAGAAAGATACAACAACAACTATCTCCTTTGGTTCTCTTCTCCATTCCTACTTTGGGGTGTTTGGTTGCCAAGAAAATCCAACTTTCCCATTGTTTTCCAAACTATTTTCAATGGATTTTCTTGAGGAAAAAATGGATTGATTCTTCATTCATTCATCTATCAATTTCTAGTCTATTTGAGTTTGGGTAAAAACCTATCTTCTTCTTGTGTGGATTCAAGAAGAGGTCGAGATTGAGCTTAGTGTGGACTCCAAGTGTGCTCTGGAAGAAGGTGAGAAGCTAAAAGTGGAAGGTACTAGTCAAGTGGTCCGGGAAGGATTGGTAGGTTTGAGCTAAGTAAAACCTTGTATTCGGTTTTTGTTCTTCATAATAGATGTTTTCGATTAGTTGTAGGCCCATGGTTTTTTATTTCTTCGAAAATTTTCCACGTTAAATTTTGGTGTCATTGTCTCTTTATCTCATTCTCTACCCTTTGATTTATTTTTAATTTTTGACATCATTGGTTACTTGAACATATATGTTGAATGAAAGAAAAATGAGTTGAAATAGGTGTGATTATCCATTGAATATCTTGAATTTTTTTTTTTGTTCATTTTTGTTAATGATATCTTGTAGTTATTGGAAATAAGTTAAAGAAATAATTGTTTTTATGGGAGTGTTGAAACATTTGCATGTGACTTGCATTTGAATTTATTAGGAGAGTGTTGTTGCATCCATTTTGTATGTGATATTTACTTTGTGTTGTAAAGTGTTTGAAGAGGAAAGTAGAGATTTGTAGAAATTCAAGGTTAGGTAATTTGTTGGGAGATTTTTTTAAAATTGTTCAACAACACCTATTCACCCCCCACCCCCCGTTCCTCTTAGGTCTAGTTAATTATTGAGATTCACCTTTCATTATATTTACAAAAGACAAATCTAATTCAAGGAGCAATCCCTAATGACATTTGCTGCCTATATTCTTTGAAAGTATCAAATCTAAGCAAGTGCAATCTAATTGAAGGAGGAATTCCCAGTGAAATTTACCACCTATCATCACTTCAAGCATTATATCTAGATGGGAACCATTTTAGTAGTATGCCTGCTGGCATCAATATACTTTCTGAGCTGAGAGTTCTCAACTTGAATCACTGTCAAAAGCTTCTACAAATTCCAGAATTACCATCGAGTCTGCGATTTCTAGATATACACAGTTGCACATCACTGGAAACTTTAACAAGTCCATCAAGTCTTGTTCCGTCTTGTCTGTTCAAATGCTTCAAATCAACAATTCAGGTATGATTTTCATGGCATTTAACCATTTTTTTTTTCCTTTGTCCAGACATGAGATTTACACTGTACTTTCGTGCACGATTTTGAACGTGGTATTGTTATTCCAATAGGGTCCTATGTCTCGGTAGCAGCTGTTCGAATCATCAACTTAGAATTTGTGTTTCTAGTAGTGGAAATCCAGGGTGGATAAGTTATGATCAAAATGAAGGATCTAAGGTATCAAGAAAGCTTCCTCTGAACTGGTACAAAAATAATGACCTCTTAGGATTTGCTTTATGCTCCGTTCATGTTCCACCTGACAAGGAATCTGAGGATGGACTTGATGATGATGGTACTTGGAGTTTAAAATGTGAATTAACTATCGAGGATGGTCATCAATTTAAAGTCGTAGTTCCTTTATCGTTTCAGTGCTGGTGCGATTGTGACATTGATGATGATGTATCAAGTCAAGTGTGGGTGACGTATTATCCTAAGATTGCTTTTCCGAGCAAGTATGCCTCCAATAAAAGGAGGGCCTTCTTGAAGGCTGCATTTCAGGGTTACTTCAATGGTGAACCAGTCAAAGTGGAAAATTGTGGGATCCATCTTATATACGCCCATGAACAGGAGCCCAGCAGATGAGCCACACCATGATCTCATCAAGCTCGAAGCCCAATAAAACTTGCTTCAAATAATTAGTAAGTCATTCTCCTTCCTCACAAAACTGATTTAAAGGGTTGATTAAAATTTGCAAATAAGGGGTTTTAGATACATGATAGAGTTAATTTGACAAAGTAAATGTGTTAAGTTGGTCAATTGCAGACTAAAATGGGTTAGCGTAAGGACATTGAATCTTATTCAGCAAGAAAGAGTGCTCAACCTTTCTGCCACACTGATTGAGGAAAGCTGATTCAAATTACAAACTAAAAAAAATGGAAGTGCACATAACATTGTTATACCAATCGACCTTTTTTCTGCAATATCACTTACTATAATTAGGTGTGTAGATTTTTTGGGTTTTCCATGTTAAACATTTATGATGCCAAAATAAGCAATGTTTTAAAAACCGGACCGGACCGGCCGGTCCGACCGGTCCGGCCATCGACCGGTCACCATTCCGGTCCGGTCCGGCCATTTGGCCCGTAAAGAGGTTGAGCCGGAATCGAACCGGCTGAACCGACGATCGGACCGCCGAACCGGACGAACCGGCCGGTTCCCTCCAAACCGTCCGACTCAATCTTTTTTTCTTTTTTCTTTTTTCTTTTTTTTCCTCCCAGCATCCGCGCGGCTGTTCCCATGTTCGCCGGTCACTGGAGCGTCGTCCCTCTGGCAGCAGCCCCCGCGCGTTGGAAAGCCCTTCCCCAAACGCTGCAAAGCCCCGTCGCTGGCCACTCAACCCCCTTCCCCCGCGGCTGTTCCCATTGTCGCCGGCAGTGTTTGAAATATCGAAAAAATTTGGCGATATTTCTCAAAAATCGTGGAGTTAGGGTTTGTGAAATTTAAATCCATTGGCATAAAAGCAAAGAGACCCCTAGAACAGATCCGGAAAACACAAGGAGCAAAAAAAATAGCAATTTTGTTGGTTTTCCTTGGGGCTTTTGAACGGATTTTCTGGGAAATCAAACGAGGATGAATTTTCCCGGAAATCAAATGGGGGATGGATTTTCTTGGGAATCAAACAGGGGTTGCAAAGAAAAAAATCAAAAACATGATTAGATTAGTGACTGCGAGGATTGAGAGTGGCAGAGGAAAGTAGGGCTTTTTACCTTTTACTTTTAGGGATTGTGTCGTCTGGAGGGCACCTTCAGAGAAAACTGAAAAGGGCTTCTCCTCGAGTGAGAGAATTCCTCCGTATAAATAATTATTAATTATTAATAATTCATTTTAATTTTTATTAAATCAAAACTGTGCTTGAGTTCAATGCATGCTACCATTGGACTAGTCTTTGATAATATATATTTAATTTAAATTTGTTAAGGTTCATCATTAAAAAAAAATCTAATTTTAATTATTTTATTTTAAATTATTTTTAATCTATTAATAAAAATATAAAAAATAATATTATAAATTATATTTTTAAAAAATTTTTAATAATATATAAAAATATATATTTATGACGTCACCAGTTCAACTGCGGTTCGACCACCGGTTCGACCAGTGAACCGTGAACCGGTGACTTTTCCGATTCAATGATTGGTCCAGTTCTGAAAACATTGAAAATAAGGGTCTCTTTGCTGTTTGTTTTGAGTAAGATTGGATCATTACTCACAAACTTAGCATTGATATCAGAGACGAAATGATATTTTCTTACTTATTCTACCTTTTTCTTTTCAATGAAAAATGAAAATTCACTGTCATAATGGACTGTTACTCCAAAGAACTGGATATTGTTTATTGAAAATTGTCTTGTCTATACCACCTGTGCGGGTTCTCTTGCACATGATATTGTCTTGTGTTGTTTTTAAATGCTTAAGTTAAAGAGCGAGGCTGAAGAATTATCTTTCATTCTTGACAGGATACTAGCCAATGTATATTTTAAAATTGACAACCCGCTAGAACTTACTTTGGATCTTATGCTTCCTCTGATGTTAAATTGTTAATATCAAATTCCTCTAATTCTTATGTTGTTTAGAGTCTTTAGACTATTCCATCAAATAATATTCCTAGTTTACATTTGTATTTTATTGTTTTTATTTTTTATTTTTTTACAGATTTTATTTAACTACTGTTTTAGAATTTGGATTTAAATGTTTTGAAGGTTATATTCTTTTCTTTAAACAACTCTTCAACAAAAATTAAAAATCATAAACAACTATGAATGCAAAATATTCTCCCAATAATTTTTTAATACAAGTCACATAAAAATGCCAATAATCCCCAAAATAAATTTATAAGAACAAATTCCTCCTTAATACATTTCTAATTACTTCTTGACATCTTTATAAAACTGAACAAAACATTATTCAAAAATATCCAAAAGATAACTACGTACACCAATTTTAGTATGTATCTTATCCATTCAACATACATATATACTCAAGTAAATACGATATCAATAACTAAAAATAAAGCAAAGAGTTGAATGTGAGAAAGAGAGACGATAACATTGAATTTTACTTGAAAAATCTCTTAAGAGATAAAAAAAAATTAACCATGAGCCTACCTACAATAAAAAATTCCACTATGAATAACAACCAACGTATATAAGGATTTACCTAACTCAAGTCCACCAATCTTTCACAGATATTTGACCAGTTAGTTGCATATTTTTATCTTTGAAAATATACTTAGAGTCCACATTAAGTTTGATCTCGGCTTCTTCTTGAAGCTCAATTAAGAAGAAAATAATTTTTCATCCAAACCCAAATAGATGAGAAAATGAAAGATGAATGAATGAGGAGAATCAACATATTTAAAAAAAAAAAAATTGTTGGAAAAACAATTTGAAATTAAGGTGAAATGGGAATTTTCTTGGCAACTAAACACCTCTAATTTGGCATGAAGAGTGAGAGCTCAAGAGGATGAAGAAAATAGCTATTGGTCTCTCTTAACCTTAATCTGGAAGCATTTTGGTTTAAAAGGAAAGGAACCCTTGATCCAACTACTAAGAAAAAATCAAGAAAAAAAAAAAGGATCGATCCAAAATCGATCTTGCCCAAATTTGGATCAATCCTCAAATAGGGCACTTAAACACTTTGTAAAAAAAAAAACAAATACTATTTCCCACTAACTCTTTAAAAAGTATTTCAAGAAAAACAGCAGTTTAAAAATCTTGGTTAATTCAATTTCATCCATTTGCAACCTCCACTACATATCTTGGTCTATTAGCAAATGTAACATCTTGATCTTTATTAGGCAAATAGTTTGAAGAATGATTTGGAAAATTGAGTTAGGAGACACTTAAAAATTTTGTCCTGAATTGCTAACCTAACAAAACACTTAACTTTTTGGAATGTACCTACGATAACTCCCTTAGTATTTGCCAAAGGTCCAGCTAGTTCTACGCGAGGATGAAAATATCGGTAATCACGGATATATCGGTACTTCGATTTTACGGATATATCGGCAGATATTTTGGAAAAAAATATCGGTAAGCTTAAAATTGTTAAAAACTCATGAAAATGTAAGGAAAACTTCATAATAATATAATTAGAAGTATAATAGACATTTTAAAGTTATTTTATTGAAAATTTTTATATATGTATAACATAATTTATCATATTTGATAATAATATCGTATGGATCGATAAAAATATGAATTTTATAAGTGTACATTTATTATTAAATTACATCTAATATTATGATATTTGATTATAATATGTCTAATTTTAAAATATATATTAATATTAAAATATCATCCATTTAATTCAATTGTATTAAACAATATAAAATAAATTATGATATATATATATATATATATATATATAAATTTTTAATATTTAATTAATTATTAATGATATTAAAAACATTATGAAGAAAATTATATAATTTTTATATTTTTGGTAATTAATTAAAAGAAAATTTTGCATTTAATTATAAAATAATTATAATTAATTTACTCTTTAAAATATTCTTTTAATATTTTCTTTATATAATGAGTTTAAGTATATATAAGTTTAGTGCACATTATATATCAAAGGCCAAATTAGCCTAGATGGCAAGTGTAGTGAACCCCAAACCAAAAGGTTTGGGGTTCAAATCCCCTCGGAAGCAAAATGGGAGGCGCACTGTAGCACATTGATTTCACTGTATCGTTGAAAAAGTTAACCTAGCTTTGTAGGTTTGTTGAGTTGTCCTAGTTTTAAGGTTATTATTATTATTTTCTTTTTTTTGGTTTGCTACTTGGTTTAATTTACCATGTCTATAGGAATTAGTCCTTACATAGTCCATGGTTTTAGCTAGTGGTTAAAAGTAGTGGACCAGTAATCTTTATTTTATTTGGCAAATTCTTGATGGTGTATTGCCTATTTGAAAGTTTTTTTGTTAATGACTAGTGATCATCAAAAGTTCTTCTCTCTTATAATTTTTCTTTGTACTTCTCAAATTGATTAGTTTTTGTACTCTTCCAAGATTTTTCCTCTGCTAGTAACAATTTCACCTGAAAATTGCAATTAGAAGCGAAAGTTAGATTCATTTTTAGGCTCCAAAATGAGATAATTTAAAGCTTGAGTTATATGAAATAAAGCTTGAGTTATTTCTATATCACGAAAACGAGGACTCTCATACAACTTACTTGACCACTTGTATCCGAATCTCTTTGAAGTTCCATGAACTAACGCATGAATACTACACAAACAATAAACATTATTCTCAAAATCACATCATATCAAATTTTTATTTTCCCATTGTATGAGTATCTCATTTGTGTCACCATCATGATTCACATTTCATTTTGGTGATTATGCTGATAACAAATGACCGTGTAATTTACATAATATATAAGCCTTTGGACTTGTCAGACCATATTTGCATATCAGAATTGATTATGATCATTTGCTCCTTGATTGGTTCTGTTTGGCTGGCATCTCCTTTCTCATTTTCCCCTTCAGTGAACTTTGAAAGATCATCAACAGCATCATGGTGACCTTGCTTATGCTCAAGACGACATTTTGTAAGCCTCTATGCATCATCCTATGCAATCTACAAAATGTAATACATCCTAATTCAAAGATATAGTTTAAAACTACGCATATAGACACACACATATAGAATATTAATGTGGAAGTTGGAAAGTTTAAAGTGTTAACCAAACTTTCATAAACTTTATGCGGAAAAAATTATTTTTGAAAACAATTTTGGATACATAAAACAAATAAATGGAAGAATTAAAATAACGATCATATTCTTACCTTGTTCCATGAAGTGAGATTTAGTCACCTTGTGAATTGTATTGTCAAGGTCTTCAACTCACTACTCTCATATAGTGGATGAGTCACTTGTGTGGTGTATGTTGTTAAAAAATAAACAACAAGAAAGAAAAAAGACATAAGAATGAGAGTGTGCCTTGGGACCTCAATTTACAATAAGTTGTACATCTCTCAGTCTTCCCATCAAAGACTATATGGGAGTTATACTCATTATTTACACCCATTATGTACAAATTGATGGGTAATGGTGGGTTATGAACTTGAATGCATCTATATAATTGCATAGGTTATACCTTTCCATTTTCCTTCATAACTCATAAACATAATGTACAAATAAATTTCATAATGATGGGGTTACAAAAGTTGTAATACCACATTCATATGAGTTAAATTTTCTAACTCCCCATTTGTAATTTGAGTCTTCCATATATAAGACTCTTGGATGCCCAATCAATTGATTCACCTACCTATCAATTGATACCCTTAAATAATATTCATATAAATATAATTATATATGGCCACACATTATAGGAAAAAAGCTAACATAAAGGACAATACAAGAGAAAGAAAATAGAGAGAAAAAGTAGAAGGAAATTTAAACATAAATTTGAAGTTAATAAATTATTTTTATATACTACTTTAAATCTTTTTTTGTTGTAAATGAAGTGGTGAATGACCACATTGATGGTCATTTATGAACTCCATTTACTCATCTTAAAAGATGAGTAATGGGAGTTCATATTGTGAAGCCTATAAAAGGCTTCTTACACCCCATGTAAGAAGCATCCCAAGCAAAAGAAAGATATTCTCTTCCTCTCATTCTCTCTCTCTCTTTCTTTCATTCTCTCAACATTTCTCTTCTTTGATTTCTTTCTCCCCTCTATATATATATATTATTAAAGTAATACAAAGTCATTTCTACTTTTATTTGAGTCACATTTATTCTCATTTTACAACACGTTATTAGCACGAATTGGTCTGAAGGTAATTCTCGTATCTTAAACTTGAAGTTATTTATATAGGATAAAATTTTACATATTTATATTATTGTTGATTTGTCTTGTTACATATTGTTAAAAGTTATAAACAAATTATTTGATTTTGTTTATAATCAAAGTTATAACAATGCTATCAAGTTATTATAACTTATTCTAATAATATTGTTTTGTCATATATATGAAGTTATTTGACAACGTCGAATATCACAAAACTCGAATTTGTGGCACTTGACATTTCGGGAAAGAACTATCTATCTTGGATCCTTGATGCTGAAATACATCTTGATGCAATGAACCTTGGTACTACGATAAAAGAAGGAAATCAAGCATCCCTGCAGGATCGCACAAAAGCATTGATTTTCCTTCGCCATCACCTCCATGAAGGTTTAAAAAATGAGTATCTTACGGTAAAGGACCCTTTTATTCTATGGAGTAATTTGAAAGAAAGATATGACCACCAGAAAACTATGATTCTCCTAAAAGCTCGATATGATTGGATGCACCTAAGGTTGCAAGATTTTAAAACTATTAGTGAATACAACTCCGCACTTTTCAAAATTAGCTCTCAATCAAAGTTGTGTGGAGAAAAAATCACAGAAGAAGACATGTTAGAGAAAACTTTTACTACGTTTCATGCGTCGAATGTGCTCCCTGCAGCAGCAATATCGAGAACGTAGATTTACAAAATATTTTGAATTAATATCATGTCTTCTTATTGCTAAACAAAATAATGAGCTTTTGATGAGAAATCACCAGTCTCGTCCAACTGGATCTGAACCATTCCTTGAAGTGAATGCAATATCGTCCCAAACTCATGGACGTGGACGAGGACGAGAACATGGTCGTGGTCGTGGAAGAAATCCCCGATACCATGGTTCTTGTAGTAATAATTCTCAGAAAATGAAAGTCTCATTGCACCACCAAAAATGGAATAATACTAAGACAAAACAAGAAAATGGGAAGCGTTTACAAGATAAACCTCCTAAGAACCATGAGAATAATTGTTATAATGTGGTATGAAGGGGCATTGGTCACGTACTTGTCATACGCCCAAACATTTAGTCGACCTTTACCAAGCATCAATAAAAGCAAAAGGAAAATAGATAGAGATGAACTTTACCAATGGTGATAGATTAGACCTAACCTACTATGACGTTGATTTCTTTGAAGGTGCTAATGAAAAAACAAACCATTTGATAAATGATGAGAAAATTAACATTGATTGATGTTACTTTATATATGAAATAATATATTGTTATGTCTTATATTTACATATGATTTTCTTTGTTATTTACATTATGCCTTGTTTTTTTTGTTATATATGAAATCCATGTGTTATTTGGTCTCAAAATGAATGAAGATGATGTATGTCTCACAGATTGTGCGACCACGCACACAATTCTTCGAGATAAAAGATATTTCCTCGAATTGACATTAATAAAAGCTAATGTAAGTACCATATCTAGTACTACAAACTAAGTTGAAGGCTTTGGAAGAGCAAACATAACGTTGCCAAATGGAACTAGATTCCATATAAATGACGCTTTATATTCTAGTAAATCCAGAAGAAATTTGCTCAGTTTTAAAGATATCCGTAGAAATGGATATCATATTGAAATTATGAATGAAGACAATGTAGAATATCTTTATATTACTTCCATTATATCTGGCCAAGAAGCTTATAATGGAAAAACTCTCGGATTTCTCCTTTGGGTTGTATCATACAACTATAAAGCCTATTGAATCATATGTTGTCATGGACTAGAAGTTCAATGACCCAAAATTTTTTGTCCTTTGGTATGATATGCTAGGTCACCTAGGGTCTTCAATGATGCGTTGAATAATCGAACACTCACATGGGCATCCGCTAAAGAACCAGAAGATTCTTTCGTCCAATGATTACTCATGTGCTGCCTACTCACAAGGTAAATTGATAACCAGACCATCTTTTACTAAAGTCATATATGAGTCACCAGTCCTTTTAGAAAGAATACATAAGGACATATGTGGGCATCTCCATTCACCATGTGGACCATTCCATTATTTTATGATCTTAATAGATGCTTCTACTAGGTGGTCACATGTTTGTCTCCTTTCTACATGTAATGTTGCCTTTGCTTGACTCATTGCACAAATAATTAGATTACGAGCACAATTTCCAAATTATCCAATTAAGACAATACGTCTTGATAATACTGGCGAATTTACTTCTCAAACATTTATTGACTATTGCATGTCAGTAGGGATAAATATTGAGCATCCTGTTACTCATACTCATCCCCAAAATGGTTTAGCAGAATCCTTCATCAAACGTCTCCAATTAATAGCTCAACCAGTACTAATGAAAACCAAATTACCTACTTCCACTTGGGGACATGCTATTATGCATGTTGCAGTTTTAGTCCATATTCGACCTACAACTTACCATGAATACTCTCCTTCACAACTTGTGCTTGGAAAATAACCAAATATTTCTCACTTATGAATCTTTGGTTGTGCAGTATATGTACCAATTGCACCTACACAACACACTAAAATGGGTCTCTAATGAAGACTTGGGATTTATGTAGGCTTTGATTCTCCATCTATCATAAGATCTCTTGAACCTTTGACAGGCGATGTTTTTACACCTTGCTTTGCCGATTGTCATTTAATAAGAGTGTTTTCCTGTCATTAGGGAGAGAAAAGTCGATTCCTGAAGAACGACAAGAAATTAGTTGGAAGACATCTGCTATGACCCATCTTGATCCTCGTACAAATCAATGTGAACTAGAAGTTCAAAGGATCATTCATTTGCAAAATCTTGAAAATCAATTACGAGATGCATTCATTGATACAAAGAAAGTGACAAAGGCACATATCCCGACTGCAAATGCTCCAACACAGATTGATGTCCCTGTAGGACAGTTAACAAATGAATCTAAGATACACCTGAAGTGTGGTAGACCTGTCGACTCAAAGGATGTAACTCCCCGGAAGAAGAGAACCCCAAAAAAACTTAGCACTCTAGAAGAGGCCATCAAATTGATTGATCAGTTTAAAATTGATAAATCTATAGCCCTAGAAGAGGCACAAATAATGCAAGAAGCCCCTAAAGAGGCACATATTAAACAAGAAGCCCCTGAAGAGCCACATATTGAACAAAAAGCCCCTAAAGAGGCATAGGTACCTGAAAATTGTGAGATCTCAGTAAGTTATGTACACACGAGAGAAAAATGAGATCAAAATAATATTGTTATTAACAATATTTTTGCTTTCCAAGTGGCCTATGATATCATAAGAAATGATGAAGATCTCGAATCACAAAATGTGGAAGAATGTCGACATAGAAATGATTGGCCAAAATGAAAAGAAGTTATACAGACAGAGTTAAACTCATTAACAAAACAAGAAGTTTTTGGACCTGTAGTCCAAACACCTGAAGATGTAAAACCTATTGGGTACAAATAGGTCTTTGTATGAAAACGCAATGAGAATAATGAGATCATAGGATATAAAACGCGATTAGTAGCACAAGGTTTCTCGCAGAGACCTGGTATTGACTACGAGGAAACATATTCTCCCGTCATGGATGCAATCACATTTCATTTCTTAATTAGTTTGGCAGTCTCAAAATGACTGGATATGCATCTCATGGATGTTATTACAACATATTTATACGGATCCATGGATAATGATATATTCATGAAAATCCCTAAAAGATTTAAATTGCCTGGAGCAAATAGTACAAAGCCTTGTAACATGTACTCAATCAAGTTACAACGATCCTTATAAGGATTAAAGCAATCTGGACGCATGTGGTACAATCGCTTTAGCGAATACTTGCTAAAAGAAGGGTATGTGAATAACCCTATATGCCCATGCATCTTCATTTAGAAATCAGAAACCGGATTTGCAATTATTGTAGTGTATGTTGATGACTTAATATTGTTGGAACTCCTAAAGAGCTCACTAGAACAACAAATTACTTGAAAAAGGAATTTGAGATGAAAGATCTTGGAAAAACAAAATTTTGTCTCGGCCTGCAGATTGAGCATTTTCCTAATGGAGTTTTAGTACACCAATCAACATACATTAAGAAAGTTTTGAAGTGTTTTTATATGGATAAAGTGCATCCTTTAAGTTCTCCAATGGTTGTCCGATCACTTGATGTGAAAAAGACCCATTTAGTCATTGCGAAAAAGAAGAAGAGTTACTTGGTCTTGAAGTACCATATCTTAGTGCTATTGGTGCACTTATGTATCTTGCCAATTGTACACGTCCAGACATTGCTTTTTCTGTCAATTTATTAGCAAGATACAGTTCCGCTCCAACTCAAAGACATTGGAATGGTATCAAACATATATTACGTTATCTTCGCGGAACTACTGATATGGGTTTATTTTACTCAAGGGAATCAAAGCAACAATTGCTTGGATATGCATATGCAAGATATCTTTCAAATCCACATAAAGGTAGGTCACAAACAGGGTATGTGTTTAATTGCAATGGTACTGCTATTTCATGGAAATCAGTCAAACAAACAATGGTGGCCACATCATCAAATCATTCAGAAATACTGACAATTCATGAAGCAAGTCGTGAATGTATATGGCTAAAATCTATGATTCAGCATATTTGGGAATCATGTGGACTCTCCTCTATCAAAGGTGACCCGACAATATTATTTGAAAATAATGCTGCATGCATTGCACAAATAACAGGGGGTTATATTAAAGGAGATAGAACTAAACACATTTCACCAAAATTCTTTTATACACATAAACTCCAAAAGAGTGGTGAAATTGATGTGCAACGAATACGCTCAAGTGATAATCTAGCAGATTTATTCACAAAATCATTGTCAACCTCAACATTCAAGAAGTTAATACACAGGATTGGAATGCGTCAACTCAAGGATATCGACATGAGGAGGAGTATGCTTGTAAAAGGGTGTTAGTGTACTGTACTTTTTTTCCTTGGTCCAGGTTTTGTCCTACTGGGTTTTACTGGCAAGGTTTTAAATGAGGCAATCCTAATATACCAAGAAAAGAATATTGTACTATTTTTCCTTCTCTAGGTTTTTCCTATAAGGTTTTTTACTAGCAAGGTTTTAATGATGCATATTGTGAAACCAAGGTTTGGTTAATCTTGATTTTGATGATAACAAAACAAGGTTTAGAACTAATGATCATATTTCAAGTGTGATTAGGCAAGACGATTTCCAAAGTGGCAATCACAAAGACAAATCAAGCCAAGGAGAAATCATAAAGAAGAAGACCACCTCAAAGAGAAGAGTTTTTCAAGACCAAAGCTTCATAAGATCTCTTTATAAGGTTGTTAGTGCACTAGGACTTTCATGCATTTCATTCTTTATTTATGCACCAAAATCATTCAAGAGTAATATTGTTTTAAATATCTTAAGAATTGGATGATTTCATGTTTTCAACTAAAACCTTGTGTTAAAAGGTTTTAAGTTGAAAAAGGTTGGGTGTTGAGCCAAAAAAATGGCTCAACCGGTTTAACCGATCGACCGGTTGTGCTCGTCAGGTCGAGGATCGGTTGTGCTCGTCCGGTCGAGGACCGGTTGAGGGAGGCCAAAAAGTTTTTCTCTCTCCCAGTGGCCTTCTCTTCCCGGTCAAGGTTGAACCTCAACCGATTGAGGTCCGGTTGAGGTCCGATGGAGGTCCGGTTGAGGCCCAACGGTCACTTTCCCTAACGGCTAGTCAATCGGTTAACCCCTAACTCGACCGATCGAACCCCCAACGGCTAGTTTGGTTTTTTTTTCTTCTATAAAAAGGCTCCAATCTTCATTGTTTCATGAGCTTAACCTTCCCAAATCATTCTTGAATATATTTGAGCCTTGGAAGAGTGTTTTTGAGTGCACCATTGTTTCATAACTTGCATATCTTTAGTGCACCATTCCTAGTTTTTCTTGTATCTTTGAGCCTAAAGTTCTATTACTAGGATTTTTGTGAGATCAATCTTTGTATATCTTTGAGAGGAATTTTCTCAAGTGAGGAGTATCACTTGAGAGGTTGTTCAAGAGTGGGATAACTCTTGAGAAGTGTAAAGGGTGTGTGGACCCGCATTTTTCACGTGCGTCCCCACTCGATCGGCGAGACTCGCTTTTTATTTGTGAAAAATTAATTGTAGAAAAGTTGGAGTCGCCACCTATTTTATTTTTATTTTAAAGGGAAAATAAAACAAGAAAGAAAAACCCTAAAAAGTGACTCCATAGTTTTGGAAAAAGCATGTCTTTGAGAAACCTGAGTCTAGGTCCGGGGGATCAGGTTACTTATTGGGAAGGTACCTCTAAAAGGTAGCACCC
Source organism: Vitis amurensis (assembly GCA_037355405.1). Lineage (NCBI taxonomy): Eukaryota > Viridiplantae > Streptophyta > Magnoliopsida > Vitales > Vitaceae > Vitis > Vitis amurensis. The sequence goes on from CM074693.1 coordinate 38,183,011, forward strand.
CTTTAAGCCCTATAAAGGTCTCTACTGACTAAGTTGAGGGAAATATATCAATTAAATGGTTTATCATGGAGACCCAAGTAGGCTAAGTGATTTCAAAAAAATAGCATGCATAATAGGAAAGCTAATCACAATCATGAAGAAGATTTAGGATACGTACCTGGACTGCTTCTTAAGCGCTATCACAAGACATCAAAGATTAGTTTGAAAATGTGATGCATGATATACATTTTTTATCAAAGATGATCAAACAAGCATCAAGGCAATCAATTATGGCATCAAAACACGGACATGGCTCATGATAATATACACATTCATAGAATTTTAAAGTTTTGAGGGCGGGAGGAACGTACCCCGGATAGCAAGCTAATACTCCTCTATGGGAAACAAGTTTGTTTAGTAACAAGTGCGAAATAATCTCAATGCCACAAAGAGGAATCATAATCAATCAAATATCAAGCAAACAATATTGATGAGAATATCATGAATGTCGGGCCCCCACCAAAGCCCTAATTAATTTTGCATGAATTGATTCTACGAATTCCATTATTTGGAAATGAAGTTTATTCATGCTTGTTGAAAATCGAGAAAATCATAAAAATGGTTGAAAGTCAAAGAAAATAGTGAAAGTGCATGCCGAGAGGAAAAATGGCAGCAAGAGATCATTAAAGATGGATTTTTTAATGCTGAGAATATTTAGTTAAAAATGATTCAAAATTCAATTTAAAAACAATAAATTCCCAATCAAAGAAGTAAATAGAAGAGGAGGTGGAACATCGGTCGGATAGAATTCCGGATGTGAGACATCCGGATGAGATGGGAACGTTGGCTGGACAGAATTCCGGATATGAGATATCCGAAGAAGGTGGAACGTTGGCCGGACATTATTCCGGATCTGAGACATCCGGATGAGATGGAATGGCGGCGGGACAAAATTTCGAATGTGAGATATCCGGAGGAAGTGGAATGGCGGCGGGACAGAATTCCGGATGTGAGACATCCAGATGAGATGGAATGGCGGCGGGACAAAATTCCGGATGTGGGACATCTGGATGAGACGGAATGGCGGCGGGACAGAATTCCAGATGTGAGATATCCAGAGAAGGAGGAATGGAAGATGTTGATCAATAAGCATAAATAACCCCACTTCAAGTATTAATCCATGGGTTAAGAGCGGAGGGAACTATGCAAAATAGGATTTAAACGAAAAAAACCGAGTGTGATAACATTCAAGCATGAGTTCTATATTTCCAAAGACATCAATGACATATAAAATAATCAAAATCGAAACAAGGTGGAGTAGTAAACGACCAATCCCAGCAGAACAACTTGTGGCCCTTTCTGTCCACACCAAACAACAAGACATTGGATATTTCTAAATGACTAAAATGAAGAAATCAAATATGGGTCAGAACACCCAGAGTAACCAGAAACACACCTGGACAAAGTCGGCTGCAATTGCTCATCTTCTACCTTCGTGCGCTTTTTCGCCCTTGACAATCCAAAAAAAAAATCCTTTTTTTTTTCTTCCTCTCTCACGTATATATATCAACCTTTCCAAAAGAGACCCTCCAAATCTGTTGGAGAAAAATCCCCTCATTTCTTTCTTTTTTAAATCTACTTTCCTTTCTTATTTTCTTCCCTTTTTATAACCGATTCCCCCATAGAAATAATATATGTGCTATCCTTCTAAAAAACAAAGTCTCATTTTTTTCAAAATTTTGTTGATTCTCCTTCCAAATAGATGGCGGCCCATTTCCTCATACCCAAAAGCCAAGAAATATGATTTAGAAAACTTGTAATAAGATAAAATAAAATAAAATAAAAATAATAAAGAAATCCGTATAAGTCACACAAGTCATGTAGGCCATGCAATTTATTGAATTATGAAATTTATTATGAATATAGTTTGATATTTTCTGTCTATAATCTTTATTATAAACCTATTAAATTAATTCTTCCTAACTCCTATGAGTATATTAGGAAAAATTAATTTTAATATTTTATTCTAATTAATTATATAAACATAATGAAAACCATGTGGGGTAAAATTGTCATATTTATATAATTAATTACAATTAATGTCCATAATGTGATCCTTATTTACTTAATATATATAATTTTATATAATTAAGGATGTTGTGGCTATTCCTTATTTATTTAAAATTATATAGTTCACTAGACATTAAAACTATATGATATAATTTTAATATATCTAACACAATTTTAGGCAACAATTGCATGCATTAAAAGCTACAACTTTAATTTAGGCTACATTTTTATACATACAAACATATAAATCAATATATAATAATTTATTTTGCATGTAAAAATTTACATGATAATTTTAAAAAAATAATAATAATTTAAAGGTTTCAGATTATGATTGAGTGCCTAAATCCAAATAAAACACAATCAATTCCATGCCCAATAAAATAAAATAAAAATTCAAATCAGGCCAAAAAGAGCCTAAACTGGCCCAATTTTAACAATCATCCAATGAACCAACACTTAAAGCCCATAATTTAGTAAAATGGGCCATTGGCATGCATTGAGCTTAATGAGCCCAATAACCTATTATACCAAGGCCCAAATTTCACATTTAACTCATGGCCCAACACTTAATAGAACCTACTCTCTTTCTAGGTTTTTATTTATTTATTTGCAACAAAAAAAACCCACCATCCTAATTTACCGCCACCCCTGTGGACTGCTTCATCACTGGTAGCAATGTGCTCGCTGCGACCCACGTGGATTGCACCCTTGCTGGCTGCAGTCCAAGCCATAGGAGTCGCTGCATCACATCGGCAGGTAAAGCCCTTACCACACGCGGTGCATCCAGGCGCTCGACATCACCAGCAAGAACAACTTATGTTCTCTCCAACCAAAATGAGATGGCTGGGCGCGACGATGTCAACAACCACCACAAATGGGATGTGTTGCATCTAACAATTTTTCTGGGTTTTTTATTGACCTCGGCCATTTTCCGGCAGCCTGCAATGGCGCCTGAACGCGCCTTGAATGACGCTTGAAGCACACATTGAATGACGCTTGAAACGCGCCGCTGGAGCACCTAAAAAAGGCGCCTGAATGGCGTCAGTGGAGTGCCTCAACGACGTCGCTGGTGCGCCTGAAAATGGTGCCTGAACGACGTCGTATTTTTTTTTAAAAAAAAAACCTGTGATAGTGTTTTCTGAACGTCTGAATGGTGTCTTTTGAACGCCTGTAACGACGTTTTCTCAAAAGAGGACACCAACTATTTGGATCGCCTCCAGCAACCATTGTTTAAATAATTATCGAGAGATCATAAAAACAAGAATTTTCATTCAAAATCAATACAAAGCAGAGGTAAGATTTAACATGCTCTGATACCAAATGTAAATAGTTTACATGCTATATATATGTGATTGCAATGAACATTTACAACATGAATCAAAACTGAAAAGACTTAGAATAGTCTACTTACCTCTAGCCATTGTATCAAGTTACTGTAATCAGTATCCAACCTTGATTTTCAGACTCTAATGTCTCCTTTTAGATGGTGTATTTCTGAAGAAAACAACATAGACGAGTTCGGAACCATTTCAAATCTATATAACTGTGGCTTCCATCATGCCATGTTGCTCTGATTTGCCACCATGTTTGAGCAGTTTATGGAACGTGCTCCTTAAGCACAACGGAAATGAGAGATAGTGGAGGACGTGGTCAAAGTGCTGGACCACATTAGAAGTGTTGGACGTGTGTGAATGTGTATCAGCTAACATTACCTACCTCCCTCTCCCCTTAAAGTACAATTTAAGTCATTTTGAAAATTTCTAAAGAAAATATCAACCCTACTCAAGGAATGTCTACGAGCAAGTGGGCTAAATGCATGGATGTGTGCACACAAGACGTACGAGTGTGCGTGCAAGGGCATAGAAGTGTGTGCATAGGACCACCTAGTGCTCAATGCACTAAGCATTTTGCTTGGTACACTCTGGTGTGTGTATGGGTGTATGTGTGAGCATGTTCATGGGCATATGTATGAGAGTGCACGTGAGCATGTGCATAGGTGTGCATGTTGCTACTACTAGCCTAAATGTTGCCCTAACACTTTGTCTCTTGATTAATATTACCAAGCCTTCATGTCCTTGCTTCCATCATAAAGTCCTCATGGGTGCAAGGCCTACCTACGAGGTCCTTAATGCCACCATTTGGGTCAAAGGCTAAGGGGTTAACAAACCACCCTCACCTAATAAAGTTGACACCCACATTGACTAGGTCTACAAGTATGCTTGAGCCACCTCCTCAAATTTCCATAAAGTGACATCTTTTTCCCAACTCGCCTCTGATTTCTAACTTCCCTTCTATTAAACTAGAAAATCGATTTGATGATTTTTCTTGCTTGCCCCAAGGTTCTATGGTCCAAAATCTTTTCTATGTCCTGATCAAATTGCTTCATGAGCAATGGAGGAGCCCACTTAATCTGTATCTTTCCTTTGTCTGGATCTTGTGATATGGTTTCAAAAAAATTGACATAGAACATTAGGTGAAGTTTTAATCTCTTTGGTAACTTCAACCTGTAGGCCATCTGACCTACCTTTTTCATCACTTCAATTGACTCATCATATCTTGGAATTAGACCCCCCTACCTCATTTTGTTACTAATTTTCTTCTAGATTTGAGGAGTCAATTTCAGGAGAACCTAATCCTCAACCTAAAATTCTAAGGGTTGCATGTCCTTATCTCCATACTTCTTCATCCATCTAGCTATCTTTTCCAAACTCTTTTGTGCTTCATTAAACAGCTTCTATCAAGATCATGCAAGCCTATATGTTGCAAGACTATTTCCCTTAAGCCTTTGCTTAGCCACTTCCAAAAGGAATTCTTGGTTGCAACCCTATAGCCAACTTGAAGAGACTCTTCCCCGTTATAAAGCTTTTATGCAAATTGTAGCACAACTGGGCAATGTTTATCAAATTGACTCAGTTTTTTTGTGTTGTGGTGACACAGTGTCTGAGATCCTCTTTTAACAAGGCACTAATCCTCTTAGCTTGTCTAATGTCTAGGGATGGTTTGTTACAGAGAACTTTAACTCCAAACCTAGGAGCTTGAACAGCTTTATCCAGAAGCATCTTATAAATTGTGCATCCCAATCATTAACAATATCTTTAGGCATCCCAAAGTATTCACCACATGATTGAAGACCAACCTAGTTGCTTCCTTTGCAGGGCAAGCATGTGGTGCAAGGATAAACATAGAATATTTAGAAAATCTATCTATAATCACAAAAAACAGATTTAAAACCATGAACCTTAGGAATCCGCAAATGAAATACATGGATATGCTCTTGATTCGTACCCAATTGGTGTCTCAGCTGATTCGTGTCCAGCTGGTGCTCCTTGATTGATGGAGTAATCAACAAAATTTATAACCTATTACACCATGAACTAGGGTAGCAAAGACAAAGCTACTATAGCATAGCGGCTCTAGGATCGTTCACTGGGAAGGATTAGCAAATTATCAATGATACTAATTCAAAGTGAATTGGTATTGTTTCATTTCAAGGTTAGCTCAAGAAATAAAACACAAAGTTTGATTGGTAAAGATTTAGATTTAAACTAACTATAAAATAAGTAATGGGAATAACTTAGGAGGAAAAACATTCCTTGGAGGGTCAGGTTCACTGGGGTGGTTCCTCATGCAAAAAACATAGCTCCGGCCAGATGGTTCATTTCCTCGCGTTAGAGATTCAACATATAGTTACTTCTCTAACCGATGTTGTACAGATACATCCTTTAATTAGATTTCAACTTTAATTCTCTCACTGATGCAACTTGCAATGGTTCAAGCCTCTCACTAAGCCTTAACCATTCAAGGTGATCTTTAACCTTGGACTTCCCTTCTCAAGCTCACAAGAGATAACTAATGGATGTCTCCGTGGAGTCTAAAAGCTTACCAAGTGTTGGCAATTCCAGAAAATCCTACCTTAAAGTCACCTCCCAGAGGCTCGCAAGGAGTAAACTAGTGCATCTCCATGGTCGGAGATCACTTGCCTTACCAAGTGTTGGCCCAGGTGACTCTAAGGTGTTTTAAGTTAACTAAAAACATAGAAATCACTAAAGGATTTCACTTCCTCTTCATTAATGGCTGAAACCACAAAGCTTTGCATCCTTGCACTTGGAACCTTTCCCGGCAACCTTAGCTCCAAGGAACTAAAGGTTTAGTTACTCATTCTCTGGGGAAAATTCCTCAAGAGAGTGCATAACTTAGTAAAAAATGAAAAATACAAAGTGAGAAGGTAAGACAAAACAAAGGTCCTGAACTTTACTTGCTTTCAAACTTTTTACAAAAAGGGTTCTCCTCTTTAAGAACAGGCTCTCGAGAGGTATTTATATGGACATAATACAAAAGTAATTATTACATGGATATTTACTCTTTTTACTAACTTAAAAGCTAAGGAATCTTGTAATTGGTGGCTTACAAGGAGAATTTTGGGATTTAGACAACAAAAATCTGATGAAAAATATTTCCCAATGTCGGTAGCAAATATCGGGATGCACTAAGGATCATTTCGCAAGCGAAAATGATGTCTGCGAGATTTCGCAGACACACAAAAAAGGGCTGCGAAATCACTTTGCAGCAAAAGGCTGATTTCGCAGCGCTGCGAAGTTGGCCTTCATCTTGCGGCTCTCAGCTTCCAATGTGTTGCATATATCGGGCAACTTCAGGAGGAAATCCACAACACTGTACAAAAAGGCTGCGAAATCATTTCGCAACAAAAGGGTGATTTCGCAACACTTTGCAAATTTCTTCCTTCAGCTTAGAGTGATTGACTTGCAATGGCTGTAACTTCTTCGTTTCAACTTCGAATTGTGCACCGTTTAAAGCATTGGATTTTTGACTTCCTGAGCTTCGAAACGACATATAGCATGCATAAATTGGACTTCAGAAAGTACTCCAAAAGTGGCTAACACGACTGTCATCAAGAATATGCTTCATGGCAGATTTCTCTTTGCTTCCTCTCCTTGCATTCCGGATTTCCTTATGGAAAAGGACTTCAAAGATTTGGTTCTTCATGTTTCTGAGCTTCCAATTGCTTTGCCTAAGATTCCACATAACTCTCCTCAATCTCGGATTGCTTTGGTGATCAAAAGGCTATCAAAACATCAAACTTAACACAATTTGATTAGAATTGATTGCAAAGTTCCTTAACATGTTAATTGGCTTAAAAGACAATAACTACTACTCAAAAGTGTCAAAAAGAGTTAATTACAAGCTGTCAAATAACACTTTTTGAGTAGTAATCAGCTCTCCCAAGGCTTCTTTAGGATGCGAAGGGATTACAACAACCCTGCAATTTTCTTCTTTTCGATCTTGTCTAATTGAAATACCAAGTAGGACTTCATATAAGCCTAAACATCTTCTCCCATCTTGGTCCAGTACTAGGATCTAACCAGCAATGTTAGCATCCTTTCTCCACCAGGGTGCCCTGCCCATTTGGCATCATGGGTTTCCCATAGTAGCTCTTTCCTTAAGCTACCCCTTTGAACATATAATATGGATCCTTTGGCCATAAAGAGGTTGTCTTCTGACCAATACTTTTTTGTTACACCATCTATAACCTATTGCCTTAATATGTCATAATCAGTATCAAGCTTTGTACGTAGCCTGCTTGATCCTCTCATTGAAGTCAAAGATGATTTTTGATGGTGTGTGACATATGCCATCACTTCTTTCTTGCTAAGGGCATCTACTACCACATTATGCCTTCCTGGCTGATGTGGCCATTTGAACCTGAAGTTGGCTAGGAACTCTGCCACCTTGCTTGTTTGGAGCTCATCTTCTTTTGTGTTTTCAAGAAAGTGTTGGCAGCATTGTCAATCACTACTATGAATATGCTTCCTAGAAAGTAATTCATCCACTACTACAAGTAATGAATCATTGTTGTCATTTCCTTCTCATAGATGGAGTATTCTCGCTCAACATCATTCAATTTCCAACTTTCAAATGCCTAAGACCCTATTTAAAGCATTTGTGTGGACTTTGAATGGTAGATCAAGATTTGGAAGCTGCAACACATGTTCTATGGAGACTACTTGCTTTAGTTTCTCAAATGCCATTTGAAACTTCACACCCCATTCTTATCTATTGTCTTTCTTTAGTAAGCTAGTGATAGGAGACAAAATCTTGGATACCCTTTGATAAGCCTTTTGTAATAGTTGGCTAACCTGAGGAAGGATCTTAATTCCATCAACATGTTGGGAGCGAGCTAATCTCTTATAGTCTACACTTTGCCTTCATCCATCCTGATCAACCCTTCATTGATCTTATACCCTAAAAATGTGATTTGTCTTTGTGAAAATTCATACTTCTCCAGTTTTACATAGAGACTATGCTCCCTCAATATCTAAAATACTATTCTTAAATGTCTCTCATGCTCCTGTAGAGTCTAACTATTTACCAAAATAACATTTAAGCAAACCACAACAACGACATCCAAGCAGTCAAATAGGACGTCATTCATTAAATTGCAAAAGGTTGTCGAGGCATTGGTTAGCCCAAATGACATCACAAGAAATTCGTAAGACTCATAACATGTTACACAAGTTGTTTTCCCTTCATTTTCTTGTACAATTTGCCCCTGTCAATATCTTGATCTCAGATCAAGTTTGGTGAAGTAGTCTTAGATATTCTATTAAATAGTTTCACTACCAAGGGGATTGGGTATTTGTTCTTTATTGTTACTTTATTTAGGGCTTGGTAGTTTACTCACATATATAGGGTGTCATCTTACTTCTTCTGGAATAGAACTAGTGCATCATATGGAACCCTCAAAGGTTGGATCAAGCTTGCATCCAACAACCCTTTCAATTGCTTTCTCAACTCTAGCAACTCAATAGGGGACATTCTATAGGGAACTAGTGCAAAGGGCTTTGCATTAGGCAACAATTCAATTTTTCGGTCTATGGTCGCTGAGGAGGTTACTCATTGGGAAGTTTTGCAAACATCGCATCCTTGAACTCCTTCAAAATCCCAATAACTATATCAATTATTTTCACTGATTGTCTCTATTTGATCTCGATCAAGGCTACAACAAAAGTATCTTACCCTTATTTAAAACCCTTCTTAATCTAAATAGCATATAGCATTTCAAGCCTGGCCTTTCCCACTAGTCTTTTTCAATGCATGCACGAAGCAAAGCTAACCATCTTCCAATCAACCCACTAAGGTGTGGGATTAAGGTCACTTTGGCCTTCAGGAAAAAGTCTATCCCAATGATCAGATCAAAGTCATCCAAAGTAGGTTGCATGTGCCATTCCATTATCCTACTTGCACTGAGACATCTTTGGCAATACCGTGGATCTTCCAGGATTTGTTGTCAACTGCCTTGATCTTACAAGTGTCATCTTCCAATTTTAGTCCCAACTTTGTCGCTTCTCTGGTGGCCACAAAGTTATGTGTCACCCCACTGTTGACCATAGCCTTCTAGTCCATTTTGTCGAAATTGCCATAAAAAATATGCCCTAAAAGATGTTTTCACTTTGTTGTTTAGAAAGAAAAAATTTGAAAAAAAAAATATTATTAAAAAAAAAAAAGTTAACCACAGCCCAAGGCCCACTACTATTCTACTAGGGTTATGAAATTCACCTTGGTTTTAGCATTCGGCCTATATATCTCAGGAGCTTGAGACTGTTTGTGATGCTTAGGATCAACCATTTGACCATGCAAGTCATACTTGTCTATGAACTTGAGTACTGTTATGAGAATAACTGGGTTGCTGTTCAATATTTCTTCTATGTTATCTCTGTTACCTAGAATCAATGTTTGTAAACAAAACCAAATCAACAAGAGATTCAGCTTAGAGTGTATGTTAAAATTACATTTATTTCATGTTTAGATCATGAGAAAGGGCTTAGAAAAATGCAACTTTTTTACCAAGTTGGCTATCTCTCGGAGCCATTGACACTCTCCAAAAGCCTTGAGCTGAGTAGTGACATTTTTCTTAGGGTCTGGTCAGACAGTGCAAGTATCATGGGCTTCTATGGATTTGCGAAAAACTGCATAATCTGTGTCATACCCATCATACAGTCCCTATTGCTCTTTGATCTCTTACCTTGTGCTAGTCACCACCATTTTAGTTGTATCCTACGCAAACATTATCTTGTAAATTGAATTTATGTCATCCCTAGATAACCTCCCTTGTTTGAGTAATTGCTGAAATTTGTCTGAGCAATAGCTTGAGTCCACATCTGGTGAGGTTATTTGTCTAGTGAGGAGGTCCAACCAATATACTCTCTTTGTATTTGCCAAAATGGCAACAAGATGCAGAAGTTAGATTCATTTGTAGGCTCTAAACTGAGATATTTTAAATACCCTCTAGACTCAATTTGCCTAAGATTGGCCTCGACTTGCATGAAATAAAGCTTTAGTTATTTCTATGGCATAGAAAAGAGGACTCTCATACAACTTACTTGACCACCTGTATTGGAATCTCTTCCAAGTTCCGTGTTTTCTCCATGCACTAACTTATGAATACTACACAAACAATAAACATTATTCTCGAAATCATATCATATTCATTTTTTTTTTTTTTTTGCATTGTATGAGTACCTCATTTATATCAGCATCATGATTTGCATTCCATTTTGGTGATTATGCTTATAAAAAATGACCATGTAATTTATCTTAAGGTAATATATAAGCCTTTGGACTTGTCATCCACTAACCATATTTGCATATCAAAATCGATTCCGGTTATTTGATCCTTGATTAGTTTTGTTTGGCCGATATCTCCTTTCTCCCTTTTCCCTTCAGAGAGCTTTGAAAGATCATTAGTAGCATCATGGTGAACTCAAGACACCATTTTGTAAGCCTCCATGCATTATCCCATGCAATGTACAAAACATAATACGTACTTCCTAATTCAAATATATAGTTTAAAACTATGTATATAGACACTTACATAGAGAATATTAATGTGGAAACCTAGAAAACTTGAAGGAAAATACAAGAGAGAGAAAATAATGAGAGGAAAAGTAAAAGAAAAAAAAAGATTTAAACTCAATAAATTATTTTTATATACTATTTCAAACTTTTTTTCACTTATTTAACTCTTCTATATAATAATCAAATAAAATATTTCCTTTTAATTAAACTTCTTAATAATGTGAAAAGCTGCACAACACCCCCCACCTAAAAAAAAAAAATCCATCAGGATGATACAACTCTCATCTCTATTATTGAGATTTCTTTCCCTTATCAATTTTCCACGGGTCTATGTTCAAACACCTTTTTATGTGAAAATTGGCCTATAAAGCATAACACTAAATCATAATTTGTTTACTTAGAATCTTTCTATTTTTCACTTAAATTGGGTGATTGCCAAAACATAGATTGAGCATAGATGAATGTTTTAGACCCCCAAAACTTAAATCATTCAAAGTATAAATGTGTAAAGAAAAAAAAAAGCATAGGAAAAAACAATCTGTAGATCCTCAATTTTATCCCTTTAGCACATGTTTTAAAGTCCATTACCAATACTTTACAGTAATCTCTTGGTAGCCCATAGCTACTCACGCTACTTACCTTTCTTGAGCCACCTCGGAAACTTTAGTTGAGGGGTTTACCCGGCTCCACATTATGACCTTGGCTGCCCTTCAAGTTTAGATTAGGCTTCACTTAAGTGCACTTCAAGTTAGACCTAGATAGGCCCACCTAGTCTCACCCTAGGCCCACTTAGGTACACTTAGCCCACTTAGGTTTGCCTTGACCCACTTAGGTCCACCTTGACCCACTTAGGTCCACCTTGACCCATTTAGGTCCACCTTGACCCACTTAGATTCACCTAAGCTCACTTAGGTCCACTTTAACCCACTTAGACTCACCTAAGCTCATTTAGGCACATCTAGGCCCACTTTGGTTTGCTAGGTCCACTTAGGCATCCTGGCCCACCTATGTTACCTTTTAGATAACTCCTGTATGACTTGCATAGTTCGCATGATTTGTATTTCTTAACACTTGCATGAGCTTGATTTCTTATTCATTTATCTATTTATTTATTTAGTTATTTATTTATTATATTTGTTTAGCTATTTGTTTATTGTTATCTATTTATTTGTTTTTACAAGATTGCATGTGATCAATTATCTTATCTCTTTTTATGATTACTATTATTATTACTATTAAATGTTTTTACTAATATGTACGTTAATAAATTTTTTTAGTAAGTTATTTTGTATTTTACTTTATTTTATTTGGTTATTTTCTTAAAGTGCTTTTAATATATTTTTTTGGTAAGTTAAGTTTTTTAATATATATATATATTTGTTTATACCAATTTGATAAGTTGTTATTATTATTATTCCCTTTAAAAAGGTTTGTTAATATATATATATTTTTTGAATTATGATGTATATAAAATGGAAAAGTACTTTCCATAAAAGTTAAAATACCACTTTTCAATTAAAACATCACTTTCCATATATCCACGTACATATCCCAAAAGGAAATAAAATATTCCATGAAAAGGATAGGTTGCCATATAAATGGGACAAAAAGGAATAGAAGAATGACGATGGGACTTTTTTTCTTGGAAAATGAAGACTTTTTCTTTGAGGGGAGATCAACACACGCAAGAGTTTTTTGGGGGGAGCGATAGAGGACTTGAAGGACTAATTGGGCTGCCATTTCGACACATCAAGAGAGTATTTTTCCGATACAATACAGGTTAGTTTTTTGGATTTTTGATACAGTATTTCTTTTTAGTTTGGGTTTTAGTTGATTGGTTTAATTAATTGTTTGTGATAAATTCTTTTAAATCTCGATTTCGAACAATCTTTTATTTTTCTTAGATTAAATGTCTCTCTTTTATAATTGCAATTCATTAGTTCTATGCTAGCTTATTTTAATCTACATGAAAGTTTAAATAAAGTTTATATTTTTAGTTTAATTTTAGTTTATTTTTAATTTGAATGAGTTATTGATCTTCAATCTATTAGTTTAATTAGACTTGTAAGGTAAAGTTTATATTTTTAGTTTAATTTTAGTTTGAATGAGTTATTAATCTTAAATCTATTAGTTTAATTGGACTTGTAAGGTAAAATTTACATTTTTAATTCCGATCAGTTTGAATTCTAGTTTATTTTTAATTTGAATGAGTTATTGATCTTAAATCTATTAGTTTAATTGGACTTGTAAGGTAAAGTTTATATTTTTAATTCCAATTAGTTTAAATTCTAGTTTATTTTTTAATTTGAATGAGTTATTGATCTTAAATCTATTAGTTTAATTGGACTTGTAAGATAAAGTTTATATTTTTAATTCCGATTAGTTTAAATTCTAGTTTATTTTTAATTTAAATGAGTTATTGATCTTAAATCTATTAGTTTAATTGGACTTATAAGGTAAAGTTTATATTTTTTAATTCTGATTAGTTTAAATTCTAGTTTATTTTTAATTTGAATGAGTTATTGATCTTAAATCTATTAGTTTAATTGGACTTGTAAGGTAAAGTTTATATTTTTAATTCCGATTAGTTTAAATTCTAGTTTATTTTTAATTTGAATGAGTTATTGATCTTAAATCTATTAGTTTAATTGGTCTTGTAAGATAAAGTTTATATTTTTAATTCTGATTAGTTTAAATTTTAGTTTATTTTTAATTTGAATGAGTTATTGATCTTAAATCTATTAGTTTAAGTGGACTTGTAAGGTAAAGTTTATATTTTAAATTCTGATTAGTTTAAATTCTAGTTTATTTTTAATTTGAATGAGTTATTGATCTTAAATCTATTAGTTTAATTGGACTTGTAAGGTAAAGTTTATATTTTTAATTCTGATTAGTTTAAATTCTAGTTTATTTTTAATTTGAATGAGTTATTGATCTTAATTCTCTAGTTTAATTGATCTTGTGAGGTAAAGTTTACATTTTTAGTTCCAATTAGTTTAATTTTAGTTATTCATGTGTTTCTTGAAATCTAAATGTTAGTTTTTGGATGATAATTTTGATTAGGAAGTCATAAATTTGTTGCCTTAGTGATTGTTGGTCAAATTTTTTTGAGGGCCACTGGAAATCTATGAAGGTTGGCCTTTACTCTCACCACTTTAATTGACAAGATTTCCTAAAATCTTTATTTCGTGATCTTTGTTTCCTTTTGTTTTGATTGATATTTTGTTTTTTATTTTTTTTATTTTAAAAATTAATTTCCTTTGTTTTAAAACAAAACTCTTTTTCTCAAAAAAAAAAAAAAAAAAAACCCTTTTAAGAATTTTTTTTAAAAATTCATTTAAAGCCCCTAGAATCAAAATCTTTTTTCTTCTTTAAAAAAAATTATATGCAACCGTATCTTAATCGGTTTGCATCCTTCTCAATTTTCAACAAAAATTTTGGTTTTAAACAAAACGCAAATCAAAGCTTGTTGTCCCAAATAAATGGGATAATTTTAGGCTAAATTCGTGTATATTAATTTGGGGAATTGGTGAAACCCCTACATAAGAAAATCTTTTCAAAATTTATTTTTGCTACCATCCTGCTATTTATTGTAATCATATTTACATTTTTCTTTTTAGGAATTGTATATAAGATATATATGATAATTAATTATTTTGCATTCTGATAATTTTTGCTAATTAATTAGATAAGCATGCTAGGATTTATTATTTATTATTTATTATCTAACCCCCATGTCCCAAGGAAGCGCATTAGGAGTTATATATGCTATCCAAGTACGTTCCCTAATACCCACTTTCTAAACCCTATGAATATGATTGTCGTTGCGTACTATGCCCATGCTTGTTATCCTGTTTGATTGCCTTGGTATATATTTTGATGATTGTTTGATTATCTTTGATAAAATGCATGTTGTGTGATGTATCTCAATACTAACTTTTATGTTTTATGATAGCGCTTGAGTAGTCGTCCAGGTATGCACCCTAACTCTCCTTTATGGTAATTTGATCATATTTGGCATGTTATTTTTTGAAATCACCTTAGTCTATCTAGGTATCCTCAATTAATCAATTAATTGCCACGTTTCCCTCAACTTAGTCAGTAGAGACCTTTATAGGGCTTAGAGGGGTGCTACCTTCTAAAGGTACCTTCCTAATAAATAACCTGATCCCCGGACTTAGACTCGGGTTTTTTTCAAAGACACGTTTTTTCCAAAAATTATGGAGTCATTTTTTTTAGGGTTTTATTTCTTGTTTTATTTTCCCTTTAAAATAAAAATAAAATAAGTGGCGACTCTAACTTTTCCAAAAATTATTTTTCACAAATAAAAAGCGAGTCTCGCCGATTGAGTGGGGACGCACGTGAAAAATGCGGGTCCACACAATCATTGAGAGATTTAAATGTCAAAGGGATAAAGTAAAGATAAATAGTTGAGAAGGATAAAGGATAATAATTAAAGATATAAAACTTTGTTGACTTAAAGGTATCAATTGCACTCATGGAAAGCAATATTAGGTTTTTCCTCATGTGGAAGACCCAAATTAAGAGCCCAAAATTTAAGGTCTTTTAGGCCTTTATATAAAATGGTTAGAAGAAGAATCTCTCTTTTTATTCTTCTTCCAATTTTTTTTTCAGTCACCGGAGGTAGAATAAAAAAAGAGTAGAAGGAGAAAAGAAAGAGAAAGGGAGAACCACCATTTTTTTTGAAGTTAGAGAGAAAAACTCAGTTTTTTTCTTCATTGTTCAGATTTCATCAAATGTCCGACCTCGCTTCGTCTGTGGGCCGATCGACCTGAAATTTGGAGAAGAGCTTCGTGACTCATTGATATTCAATCTGAACGGTGGAGATCAGATTTGCAGTTTTGGAAGGTCGTTTTTCAATCCGAGAACAGAGTCTCTGTTTTGGTGAGTTTTCTATCAAGACAGTTTTGATCATGAGCTCCGATCAAGATTAATTCATGGTTTGATTGAGCTGATTTTTGGTGAGCACGTGCAAAACTCATTGATCTTCATTCTGAACGGTGGAGATTGGATTTGGAGTTCTGAACAGTTATATTTCAATCCGAGAACAATGGTTGTGTTTGGTGAGATTTCTTCATTGTTTTTATGCAAAGTTGTTGAAATTGCCAAGATTAATTTGTATTGAAATATGATTGATGTATGCCTCTAGTTTTATCTAGAGAGAATTGTATAACCCATTGATTATATTAGTGGAGTTTTCAAGTGGCCTAAGGGTCCCGTGGTTTTTACTTCTCACATTGGAGAAGGTTTTCCATGCCATAGTTGTGAAAGGCGTGCCTTAGGCTCGGGGCGGCGTGACACCACTCTCTGGCGCCTCGCTTGAAGGGAGGCGATGCCCTTTCATGAAGGTACGCAAGGTGCGAGGCGGTCGCCCGAGTCGTCTCCGATTAGGTACGCAGCCATTCTCCTTCTTCTTCTTCTTCTTCTTTTTCTTCTTCTTCTTGCTATCGTCGAGTTGCAGAGAGCCCTATTTTTTTTTTTATTTGGTGGGTCCAAAACAACGCCATTTTGGCCCTTAAAAGAACAGGCCAAAACGACATCGTTTTGGAGCCTATTCCTTTTTTTTAAAAAAAAAAAAAAACAGGCCAAAACGATGTCATTTTGGCCTATTTCTCCCTAAAAGCCCCATTTTCTGGTCTTTCTCAACCCGAGACCAGTCCCATTTGTGCCCTAGCCTCTACCATGTTGGAGAAGTGAAGAAGAAGAAGAAGAAGAAAAATAGGGGAAAAATAAAGGGAAAATAGTCACGTACCTTCCAAACCTCAGTATTTTTCTATTTTCTTCACTTTTCTGCATTTTTTTTTCATTCTTATCTCATAACTCTCATTGGTAATTTTTTTTTAAATATAAATATTATATTTTGACATGAAAATTTTACAAAATAAAAATAAATAAACAAAAAACACTCATGCATATTTGTTGTCAATGTGATATACATTTTTTTTCAATTTTTTTCTTCATTTAATTATAATTATTTTATTGTAGAGTATAGATAATTTGTTTGCAAGATGGATAATGAGAGTGAAACTCAAGTGGACTCTAGTGCAAGTGGAAGAAGAGATCCCGGGTGGAAATATGCTCGTTTGGTTAATGAAAAAGATTTGAACACCATCATATGCATTTTTTGTGATAAAGTAACCAAATGAGGCATATATAAACACAAACAACATCTTGTTGGTGGATATAGAAATGCTAAAAAGTGTAGAAAATGTCTGGAACATGTTAAAGAAGAAATGAAAGAGTATATGAGTTCCAAGAAAAATCAGAAAGAGCAAATGAATATGGAGAGCGAATATGTTAATGATTTGTTTGGTTTGGAAGATGAAGATTTTGGTGAGGAGATTAATAGTAGAGTGAATGTCACCAACATTTCTAGTGGAGGTAATAACCGAGGAGGAAGTGGTGGTAGGATGTTTTCTTCAAAAAAAATTAAGACAAAAAGGTCCTATGGATCATTTTTTCACTCCTAATGCAGAGATGGTTGTTCAAAATCGAAGGAGTGGAAAGATGAATCAAACTACCATCAATGATGCCTACAAAAAGGAAGCAAAAAAAAGAGCTTATATGCTTATCACAAGATGGATGTATGAGGTTGCTGTTCCATTTAATACAGTCACATATCCGAGTTTCCAACCAATGATTGAAGCTATTAGCCAATATGGTGTGGGTATGAAGGGACCAACTTTTCACGAGGTAAGAGTTACTAACCTTAAGAAAGAATTGGCTCTCACAAAAGATTTGATGAAAGATCATATGATGGAATGGGTGAAAAATGGGTGTTCAATTATGTTGGATGGATGGACCGATAGGAAAGAGAGAACTTTGGTGAACTTTTTGGTTAATTGTTCAAAGAGAACCATGTTCATGCAATCCATTGATGCTTCTTCAATGATTAAGATGGGAGAAAAGATGTTTGAGTTACTTGACAAATGGGTAGAGCAAGTTAGTGAGGAGAATGTGATTCAAGTTATAATAGATAATCACTCAAGCTATGTGATGGCAGGTAATAAATATTATTTCTTGAATTTTTATTTATTTTTAAAATTTGAAATTTGAATTATTTATCTTGAGAACTTATATAAATTTATTACCTACAATGTCACATAGGGAGGTTGTTAGAATTAAAGCGCTCACATTTGTATTGGACACCATGTGTTGCACATTGCTTTGACTTGATGTTGGAAGATATTGGAAAGCTACCAAACATCAAGGGGACATCGGAGAGAGCTATATCACTAAATGGGTATATTTATAATCGCTCAGGGCTACTCAACATGATGAGGCGGTTTACTGGACAAAGGGAATTGCTTAGGCTTGCTAAGACTCGGTTTGCAATTGCTTTCATCACATTATCGCGATTGCATGAACAAAAAAACAATTTGAGGAAGATGTTTACAAGCTCAGATTGGTCAGATAGTAAATGAGAAAAAGAGCAGAAGGGGAAAACTATAGCTAACATAGTTCTAATGCCTTCATTTTGGAACACTATTGTGTTTTGCTTAAAGGTTTCGAGTCCCCTAGTTCATGTGCTTCATTTGGTTGATGGTGAAAAAAAAGCTCCTATGGGGTATATCTATGAGGCCATGAATAGAGCTAAGGATACAATTGTGAGAAGTTTTAATGAAAATGAAGAGAAGTACAAAGAAATCTTCAACATCATTGATAAGAGGTGGGAGATTCATCTTCATCGGCCTTTGCATGCAGCAAGGTACTTTTTGAACCCGGAATTCTTCTATGATAAACCAGAAATAGAGCATGATACCGAGATTATGAGTGATTTGTATAAATGCATCTTAAGGCTAACAAGAGAACCTGCTAAGCAAGAAAAAGTTGTGGCCGAAGTGAGTTTGTTCATAAATGCCCAAGGACTATTTGGGAATGAGTTAGTTGCTAGGACAAGAAAGACTAGAGCACCAGGTTAGTTATTTATTTTTATTTATTTAAATTATTAGATTGTATTTTTGCTAAAATAGGTGAATTGTTTCACTAAATTGTTAATATCTATACTACACCTGAATGGTGGGCTATATATGGAGCTTCAGCTCCAAATTTGCAAAAGCTTATAATGAAAGTCCTCAACTTAACATGCAGTGCATCAGGTTGTAAACAGAATTGGAGCATCTTTGAAAATGTAAGTGACCAAAATAATTACAAGTAATAGTCTAATAGAGTTTTGAATGTAACTTAAAAGTTAAAACTTTAAAATATATTTATGAGCTTATGAATTTTTGCAGATTCATAGCAAGAGGAGAAATAGGTTAGATCATCAACGCTTGAATGATTTGGTATACATTAAGTATAATCGAGCCTTGAAGAGAAGATACAACGAACGTAACACCATTGACCCAATTTCCTTGAAAGATATAGGTGATAGCAATGAATGGTTGATAGGAAGAATGAAAGACGAGGATTCTCATGGAGGTGCACAAGATGATTTTGTATTTGATGATGATAATTTGACATGGGGTGATGTTGCTAGAGCTACTGGAGCTAAGGAGGCCAGGTTTGATACTAGAGCTAGAGCTAGAGCAAGCTCAAGCATAATACCACCAACGAGGGGGATAGCTTCAAGTTCTAGAACTTTGCCTTCTCATTCACTAATAGATGAAGATGAAGATGGAGACATGGTTGATTCAACAGATGAAGAAGATAGGGAAGGCTACAAATGTGGTGATGGAAATTATGATGATGATGATTTTGTTGATTTAGAGGAGGAGTGATGATTGTTTGTTGTGGACAAATTTCATGTTTTGGACCTTTTGGTTTGGAAACTTTGGATTTGGATATGTATTAGGCTATTAGCAATATGGATTTGGATTTGTTTTTATGCTTGGAGTTCTTTATTTTTATGTTTTTTGTTGATTACATTGAAGTTTTGGATGATATTTGATGATTTATGTGTTTAGGACAAATAAATGATTGTTAAATTTGATTATATTATATAAAAATATATATGTAAATTAGGGTGCGCCTCACTTCACTAAAGCTCGCGCCTTAGATGCGCCTTGCGCCTTAGGCTCCAGGACTACTTTGCGCTTTGATGTGCCTTGAGCCTTTTAAAACTATGTTCCACGCTAAAAATTGTTGGTGTTTATATACTTGTTGATTTGGTGAATTCTTGTTGCTCTATTTGATTGATTCCTATTAGGTTTTCACAAGAGGGGATAAAATCCGGTTGTGCATTATTTATGTTTATCCCATCAAGCAAAAGCAAAATGAATATTATTTATTAAATGCAAAAAATGAAAAAAAATAACATTGAATAGTGAAAAGAAAAAGAGGAAAAAACCAGAAGCATAAGTGATACATTTAGGGATGCCAACGGGGCGGGTTGGGATGGGGGCGGGTTCAAGACGGGTCACCCCCATCCCAACCCCGTCTTGTTTATTCAAAATAATTCTCATCTCCATCTCATTTAAAATATTAAACGGGATGGGGCGGGTATGATAAATTCTCATACCCCTCCGGTTCCGTCCCGTTTAATTTTTTTTTTTTGATTTTTTTTAATATTTTTAAATTACTTTTAAAATTTTTAATTACATTAAATAAATATATTTTATAAAAAAAATTAAATTATTATATTTTTATAACTTATTTTATTTAACATATTTTATTATTATCCATATATTAAAAATTGTAAAATAAAAATTAAATTAAATTAAATTTAAAAATTAAATTAAATTAATTAATTTTATATATAATCGGGCCGGGGCGGGACGAGACAAGGTAATACCCGAACCCATCCCAGGTTTTAAAAAAAAATTCCAAACCCATTTATTAAAATTGAAACTCATCCCATTAGAAGTCGGGCGAGATGGGTACCCAAAAAAACTCGCCCCATTGCCATCCCTGGATACATTGGGACAAAGGTGCGAACAAGCAATGCCATGTGAACTACACAATTTTTTGTTGACTATTGGATAGTGGTGTTTTCTTCCCACCCACCATGATTAAGATACTCTTACAGAAAATTACTATAGGAACCACCATGTGCTATGGACTTTATTAAAGGGGAGAAAAAATTGCATGAACCACATGTGTTGTTGAAGAAGTCGACCAAGAAGCAAAGTAACTATTTTACACTTAATAATTGAATCTCAACTTACAAGAATAATATGTTTGATTTCCATACATTTTCATAAATAGGGTTTTATCCACAATTCATATAAAAGATAACATGAATTTGTTTTAAAGAAAAATGTATTTCACACATTTATTTGGAAAAAAAAAATCATAAAATAGAAATCCTTTAAAAATATTTTAAATTTAATGTATTTATTAGTTAAAAGTAGTGATAAAAAAAGTACAAAATCCTAATTATTTCTAAATAAATATGTGAAGTTTGGATTTTATAAACTTGGATTTGGATTTTATAATTTGGATTTTTATTTTGTAGATTTTTTGAGATAGGCATGTGGAAACATGCATTTCCCATACCAAACAATAGGATTACAACTTTTTTTCTTCCCTTTCTTATAAGAAAATTGATACTAACGTTTTGATATAAAAAACTAGAATATCCTTCAACATTTTCCTTAAATACTAAGCCAAGTATAGCCCTAATATCAACAGCAAACTAGAAGGCTCCTCATTGGTATAAAGATTTTAAATAGCTGTCATTATAAAATTGACATTTCCTGAGGTAGGAGGAAAGTGGAAATGTTTTATTTTGTAAAGAAAATGATGTGATTATATTTTTATAAAGTTTAAATTCTTCCCAATTGTATCCCATTTTAATGGAATGAATAAAAGTTTAAAAAGTTTCATAAAATTATTTCAAATCTCTTTTTTCTAGTGTTTTTTTATTTTAAATAGTAGAAAGAATTTTTAGGTTATATTTGGTTTAAATAAGAACTAAGAAAAAAATATTAAAAAAAATTATTTTTTTTATCTTTAAATTTATTATAGGAAATGATAAAGAAAATAAAATATTATTAAAAAAAATAGAAATTAATATATTTTTAAAGTATTTAATTTTTATATAATTGAAAAAAATAAATGAAATGAGTTTGAAAAATATATAAAAATAATTTATGGATTATAAATTTATGTATTTGTAGTTTGAGCTCTCTTAAAATTCTCGACTTGTTTGGTTGTTCAAATCTAAAGGGCTTTCCAAAAATCAAAGATATGAGCAAGTTGAGTGAGCCTAATTTAAAGGGAACACCTATAATAGATGTACCATCATCAAGTGAGCATCTAAATGGGCTTGAAGTCCTCTGTTTAAATCAATGCAAGAACCTTAAGAATCTTCTTGAGAGTATTTGGAGTTTGAGCTCTCTAAAAAGGCTTGATTTGAGTTTTACAGATATATATATGAGCTTCCATCCTCAGTTGGATGTCTAAAGGTTCTTAAACACCTTGAATTGTCATTTGGTCGATACCTTGCAAATCTTCCAGAGAGCATTTGCAATTTGAGCTCTCTTGAAACTCTCATCTTGGAGGAGTGTTCAAATTTATGGAGCTTTCCAGAAATCAAAGATGATATGGAAAGTCTAGAAGAACTTAATTTGAGTTTTATAAGTATAAAAGAGTTTCCATCCTCAATTGGACGTCTAAAGGCTCTTCAACACCTAGATTTGTCTAGTTGCAGAAGCCTAAGGAGTCTTTCAGAGAGCATTTGCAATTTGAGCTCTCTTGAAACTGTCATCTTGGAGGGGTGTTCAAATTTAAAGGGCTTTCCAGAAATCAAAGATGATATGGAAAATCTAAAAAGGCTTGATTTGAGGGAAACAGGTATAGAAGAGCTTCCATCCTCAATTAGACGTCTAAAGGCTCTTCAACACCTAGATTTGTCTAGTTGCAAAAGCCTAAGGAGTCTTTCGAAGAGCATTTGCAATTTAAGCTCTCTTGAAACTCTCATCTTGGAGGAGTGTTCAAATTTAAAGGGCTTTCCAAAAATCAAAGATGATATGGAAAATCTAGAAAGGCTTGATTTGAGTTTTACAGGTATAGAAGAGCTTCCATCTTCAATTGGACGTCTAAAGGCTCTTCAACACCTAGATTTGTCTAGTTGCAAAAGCCTAAGGAGTCTTTCGGAGAGCATTTGCAATTTGAGCTCTCTTGAAACTCTCATTGTGAGGAAGTGTTCAAATTTAAAGGGCTTTCCAGAAATAAAAGATGATATGGAAAATCTAAAAATGCTTGATTTGAGTTTTACAAGTATAGAAGAGCTTCCATCCTCAATTG
The DNA here is from genome assembly GCA_037355405.1 of Vitis amurensis. Lineage (NCBI taxonomy): Eukaryota > Viridiplantae > Streptophyta > Magnoliopsida > Vitales > Vitaceae > Vitis > Vitis amurensis. The sequence goes on from CM074693.1 coordinate 38,206,147, forward strand.
GACGTCTAAAGGCTCTTCAACACCTAGATTTGTGTAGTTGCAAAAGCCTAAGGAGTTTTTCGAATACCATTTGCAATTTGAGCTCTCTTAAAACACTTAATGTCCGAAAATGTTCAAAACTGGAGAGAGTGAAGGTGAACCTAGTGGGATCTTATGATCTAACTTGTTGCATTCTAAAGCAAAGATTAATCTGGTGGAGCCCTTAACCATCATGTTTTCTCTCTGCCATCACTGGTAGAATCATGTACAAGGGATTACAGAGGCATCTTCGATGATAGTTTCCACCTATCTGCACTGGAAGTATTATCCGTACGTAACTTCAGTCCAATTCAAAGAAGAATCCTCAGTGATATTTTCCGCCAATCTTAATTGAAAAGTGTATCTATTCGTAGCTGCAATCTAATGGAAGAAGGAATCCCTAGTGATATTTGGAACCTATCTTCACTGGTAAATTTATCTCTAAGTAACTGCAGTCTAACGGAAGGAGAGATCCTCAGTCATATTTGCCACATTTCATCATTGCAAAACTTATCTCTGGATGGGAACCATTTTAGTAGCATACCTGCCAACATCATTCAGCTTTCTAAACTGAGAACCCTGGACTTGAATCACTGCCAGAAGCTTCTACAAATTCCAGAGCTTCCCCAAAGTTTACGATTTCTTGATGCCCATGGTTGTCCTTGCCTGGGAACTTTATCAAATCCCTCAAATTCACTTGGTTTTTCTCTGTTCAAATGTTTCAAATCAGCAATTGAGGTATGATTTTCTAGACATTAAACCTTTTTTTTTTCTTTTTTTATTTTACGAAAACACAAGATTTACACTAATATTTCTTGCAGGAGTTTGAGTGCGGGTCCTATTGGAGCAAGGAAATCACAATTTTTATTCCTGGAAATAATGGAATTCCAACATGGATAAACCATCAGAAAAAAGGATCTGAAATAACAATAAGGCTTCCTGAGAATTGGTGGGAGGATAACGACTTTTTGGGATTTGCCTTATGCTCTGTTTTTGTTCCACGTCATATTGTATATGAAGAATATCCTTGTAGTTGTGAATTGAAGTTCCGTTATTTTTACTTTGATCTACTCAAGTTTAGCTGTAGCTATCCATGTTGCCATTATCCTAAGGTTGCTATTGAGAATAAGCATTGGTCAAATGAATGGAGACATTTGAAGGCTTCATTTTTTGGTGAAGAAGTGAAAGTGGAAGAGTGTGGGCTTCATCTTATATATAAAACCAACATCTTGAACAGAGATTCCAATGGCACCAACCATTGGCCTCGGTTGTTGAGCGAAAATACAGATTTCAATGTTAATAGAAGTCTTGACGATGCAGAGAACCCACACAACAAAAAATCAAGACTTCTGTAGTTTTCAACCTAACACACTTTTCTTCACCCTCCTATGAGGTATGTCTTCTTTCTTTCATTTACTAGACTGATATTCTATTTTTTTTTTTTTAATTTTTAATTTTATAAATTTGTTTGTTTTTAGTTATCCCAAAATTTCAAGAAAAAATTGAGATCCCCAATTGTTGGGCTCAAAGACCTAAATTCTTTTTGTTTTTGTTAAAAATGTGTTAGGAATTCTCAAAAGCTAATCTTTGGAATGAGATATTGGAAGGAAAGTAGCATATTTAGATACTAGAAGTCTTTAAGTCCAAAATTTAGAAGTAAAAATGGAATGCATATATTGATTAACAAAAGGTGAAAATAAAAAAGACTTTTAAATTAATTTTATATTCAAGTTTTAAAAATTATCATATGTTTTTAAAATTTCTTAATAATAGTGTAAGTCAAGTTGGTTGAATCAAGAATTAGTATTTATTTTTCTCCCATTTTGGTCCAAGTTTGACCCTAATTATAAATTAATTAGTCATATTTTTCATACTTTAATCTCACTCACATTTTTTTATATCTAAACCATATTTTTTTTTACCTTAATCATATTCTTTATGCTCTAATCATATTTTTCGTTCCTTGATCATGTTGTTCATCTCATTATAATATTTTTTTTATACTTTAATTATATTCTTCACACCCTAATCACATTTTTTTTTTGTCTTATTACCTTAGTCATATTTTTTATATGCTAATGATATTTTTGACTTTATAATGATATTTTTGTACCCTAATCATATTCTTGTACCTACATCACAATTTTCATCTTTTACTATCTTGATCACATTTTTCACATACTAATTACATTCTTCATTTTTTTTACTTAGATACATATGTATACCCTAGTTACATTTTTGGTAGGTATGCCTATTTTATGAAATAACTAAAATATCTATTTTTGAATCATTACAACTTTGAACGAGATATCAATACAAGTTAGTTTATAGTTTTATCCGTAAATACATAATCATTTAATATAATATAGGAAAAAAATTAACAAAACAATTATAATTTTCTAATCTACACATCTTTTCTTCCTTAAAAAAAAATAATAATAGACATACAAAAATGAAAATAAAATAAAATATAACAAAAATAAAAGTAACTTATCTTAGATTTTATTATTTTAGATATTATTTTAATTTTTTAAAGATGATTTTGTAGAATTTATTAGTTTTAATTTTAATTTAATTTAGCTTTTATTTTTTTTATTTTTAATTTGAAAAAAATAAGCCTCTTTGTTCAAATATCTTCTCTATTTTTTTTGTTAATTTCAATATATATACTAACAAATTCTACAAGAATGACTTGACTTATAGGTAAATCATCTTTGTTTATTTTTTACTTTGTTCATATAGATGGTTGTAATTCAATATGTGTCGTGAATTTATGTGATGATGGATTTGGATTAGTGGATGATCCACTCATCTAAATGTTGGCCCATGGATTTGGATTGCAAAAGATACTAATGCTAATGGACAAAGAAGCTATGCCTCCCAAGATGAAGAGAACCATATGCATAAATTGTTGGAGCTTCTCTACAAATTTGTTCAATGGATTTACTGTAGAAGACACTAAACATGTATCTCAAGCTTTTGGTACGCCACCTTCCTTTCTCTTCTTAGTTTATATTGCCTGGCTAAGTGATTTAAATGGCTAAAATTCTTAGTTTTATTACTCCTTTATACTGAATAGTACTCATCTAAATGGCTTTAGGAGAAGGGTGAAGTATTCTCAAATTTTGATATACAAATGTTGTTATTCTCTTGTTTTAGTGATGATGTGTTATGGAAGCTTTTATCTGACAAGGATGCATACAACCAATTCTTGCTTTCACTAGATTTGGTTAAAATTCAAAACAATGTGAGTTGGAATTTTGCTTTATGCAATCCATCTTCATTGTGATCTTATTACTTCAGAATATTTTCACATTGGTTTCCTACGACTTGGTATACAATTCTGTTTAAACAGTTTGGCTGCACCTCTCTCTCTCTCTCTATCCTTAACATTAAGGGTTTTATTTGAACTTGATAATTGGTTTCAAATTGCTTGCCTTTTGATGAGAATCTCAAGGCCTTTGTATGAAGATTGGTACCGCAAATTTCTCTGAACGGGGTTTTCAATCTTGTCATTATTGATGAACCCAGTCACTTGAATTCAGATTTCATTTTCTTTTATGTAGAATTGTGTTCTGTGTGCTGGCCTGAGGAGATAACCTTTTGAAGTTGCTCAGTTGGTTTGGGATCATAAGAAGTAAAGAGGTTGAGAGAACATGTAGTAAAAGTGAATTTAAAGGTCTTACGGAGTGGAACTTAAAGCCTTCTACTTGAGATTTGGCTGAATTGAATCAAGAAGAGGATCCTTTTACACGATTGGACTGGTTGGTTCCAATACCTATATCTACTCTGTTTTTCTCAGCAACCAAACAACATATTTTGGTTACTGTTATTATTATTACTTCCATTATTTAGGATAATTTTGGATTTTACAATAGTTTTCAATTAATTTTGGATTAACAAACATAAGATATGGTGACAAAGTTTTAGTAGGGGTCCTAAAATTTTCATTAGGAAAAATCTATAGCGAAGACCACTATTGTTACCGCACTTAAAAGGATAGTTTGTTACCTTATGGTTGTAGTCATGTACTGGCTGCTACCACATGCTTCTAATCCACATGAACCCTGCTGCTGCAATATATCCCATTTTAAAAGCTCAACCAAAAACCTCTCTCTATGCCTCTCGATAGCCAAACTCCTAATGTCAGGCCTTTGTCCTTGGATCCTTTCTTTCTTCTTGCTTTGCTTTGCTTATTTTTCACATTTCCATTTCACATTTCCTTATTTTGCTTTTCTCAAGTGCCCATCGCCTTTGTTTAAGCCCAATACAAAGCCTTAAGGGATGAGGATTTGCTGATTTCAAGGGTTTTGTAGGATTTGATTTGCTAATTTCAATTCTTAAGGTATGTTTTGATTTCATGCCTAAAATTCAATGAAATCTTATTTGCAAAGTATTATGTCTTAGGATTCAATTTGCAACATAGTAAGAAATGAAATCTTTCATTTTGTTGATCAACTATAATGTTTTTGTTCTACACTTTCTCGAATCATGGTGTATGTTTGGATGACTGGATTTGAAACGTGGATAATGTGTTCCCCTGATTTTTCCAGTAGGTTTTGTTTAGTTGATTTTTGTTTCGTGGATGATGTGTTCACAGTAGCCTAGGGGAAATAGAGAGATACACTTTCAGTGTTGATGCGGTGTGTATTTTTTAAGCTAGCGAATCTTATTATGGTTGGTCGAGTTGCAGATCTGATTGCATAATCTAAATTCTGCAATTAAAATAATCATGCTAACATTGTGATTAGAGATTTCATGGATATGGATTTTGGCCTTTGGGAAACTTTGTGGACCTGATTGAAAGTGACACATTTAGAATCATTTCTATCACCAAAGAAGCCTAATTAGTCTAAAGCTCAGATATACAGATATCTGATTTCCCTTTTTTTTTTATTTACTACCACCAAATATTTAGTAGTGATAGGGGTGAAGTAGAAGATGTAATAGAAAGTTGTGGACATGTGTGGTTGTGGTGGGGTCATTCTGTCCGGATGTCTATTGAGTATTATTAATGGGGTTTGGGGCTATGATCTTTGGCAAGGGCTTGTCTAATTGTGGGACGCAGTCCCTGACTTCCCACCCATGCAGGTCCACCTTCTTGTCTCCAAAGGGCTTGCCTTACCCTGCCATGCTTCTCTTGAAGACCCTTGATCAGTAGTAAGGCATGGCCTCGTGATTCTGTTGTGGGCGGGGAATCCACTATTGAAATGCCCTGTCTCCTGCTTGGTTTGATTTGTTTTGTTTTGTTTTGGGAGTCAACACCCCTCAATTGCATTGCACTACTCTGCTTCCTTGCTTGAGGCCCAATCATGGGGAATCTCAGATCCAAGCACCTGCTCGTCATTAGTTTCTGTGTTTTTTTTTTTTTTTTTTTGGTGGGGTGGGGGGGGGGGGTGGGGGTGGTGGTGGGGGGAGATGGGTCATAAAGGTAGAATAATACAGAAACTTTATTTCCTAGAGCATCACAAAGAAACTCAGTGAGCAGAGCATGACAACCATTAGCCCCAGGGTTTTCCTTTTTCAGGTAGGTGATACATATCAGCATTCACTCCCATCAACTGGTGGGATGGCTCTAATTGGCAACCATAATAAGCCTTTTCCCTTTTCCTCTTTTCCTTGTAATGAATGAGCTCTCAGGGACTGTGAGAGATAATTAGGAATTATGAGACAACTCAGCAAACCCAGGTTTGCCTTGAAGGACAAGGCACCCATCCAGATTCCAAATGTATTTCAGTCTGTTCACTGAGTGATATATAAGAGAGTTCAAATCACTACTATTCTGAGACATAAAAGTTAAATTGTGCAGGCACTAAAATAAAAAAGAATTAACATATTAATGCATTATTGGGCAATCTCTGGTTTAACAGAATACAAGAATACTCTCACACTCAAAGCCAACAAGAAGATTGCTGACTTATCATTGAAATTCCATTATAAACATAGACAGCTAGCAAGGATGACAACCAAAAACATATACATTTCCAAGAATTCATTTCAACCACCAACACTGCTTGGAAAATATAATGTCCAGAAATTCTTCCTCCCCATTAAGGCTACAAGGAAAACCAATTCCTAGGCAACCAACCACCTCAATTATTCAGAGAAAATGCTAGAAAAGCACCTTGGAATTGAAATATCCATTTGTTGTGTGGAAAATTTTCCCCCTTTAAGACTGTAGCCACTGTGAATGATTTTTTTTTATTTACAAGGTAATGAAAGCAGGATGCAGAAACTATCTCCTGTGGTCCCACCAGTCTGGGACTTTCAACATTCGGCTTCTATGTACATCAAGGTTGGCCCTGGGAAGCTTGTGCTTTACCTGTCTCCATAGCATATCAATAGTGTCTCCTTTCTTTAGGGGGTACTGGAATTCACAGTGATGGGAGATGTACTTAGGATGCCTCCACATTTCAACCCATCTTTCTTTGGGAATTTTCCGGAGCTGCCCTAATGTAAACTGGTTCCAATGCCTCTTTATCAGAGAAGAAAATTGAGAACTGTCTTAGTCAATCCCATCTTCATAGGGGAGCTCAATTTGGTCGCTCACAATTGAATAAACAGCCATGATACTCCCTTCAAAAATTGAACTTTCAGCAAATGACTAAACTAAAGATCAGGATTGTTTTACAAATTTTTGGTGATAGTTTAAGAGGGTTGAGAGTATGTAAAAAATGACGTAGTTGTGGCTGGTGGCATGGAAACTATGTCTAATGCACCTAAATACCTAGTAGATGCACGGTTAGCTTTTCAGGTCATGTTATCGATTACGTCTATTGAGTTGCTTGCTTAGTTTAACATGATTCTCAGTATGTGAACGAAGAGTGTTGGGCCAGTACATATTGTTGCCGTTCTTAATAATAGGGAGAAGCGTCTATGCATTGAAGCTGACTCTGAGCTTATAAACAGGAATAGATCTCGATTAGGGCATGATACTATTGCTGATGGTATGGTCAGAGATGGCCTCTGGAATGTTTACAATGATTTTGGAATGGGAATTTGTGCAGAAATATGTGCTGATCAGCATAAGATAACAAGAGAAGAACAGGTAACAGTTTGGAAAGATTAGTCTGCTGTGAAATTTTCCTCAATGTTTTTCACCCAGTAGTTGTTTGGAACTTAAATGAAATTTACTCAGTAGGGTTGAAAATTGTACTGTGATTAGTTTGTATCTTCTTCTAATTTTTCAATCTTCAGTCTAATTTCATTCAAGTGGCCATGTCTAACGAACTCTTGGTGAAACAATGCATCACAAGAAAAACAGCTGAAAACAAATTAAAAGAACAGTACTGCTTGCAAGGGTGATTTATGTGTTGACTATCACACATCATTTTTCCTTATAGTTACTGTAAATGGCTTTGAAAATACTAATCAGGTCCATGTGACTTTTTCTTTGCTGCATTTATGTTATCTCTGCAAGATTCTTACTCTATTCAGAGTTTTGAGCGTGGTATTTCTGCACAAAGTAAAGGTGCCTTTGCATGGGAAATAATTCCGGTTTGATTCTTAATTCCATGGTAAATTTTCATTATTAATTCATGGTTTTATACATACAGGTTGAAATATCTGGAGGAAGAGGAAAGCCATCTGCACTGGTTGATAAGGATGAAGGTCTAGGAAAGGTAAATAGAATTGATGGGCATAGGGATTCATGTAAATCATCTGAAATATAAATATCTTATTCATACATGTAATTTGGGACAAGTTGTCTATGTTGGACAAAAACAAGACAAAACAATAGCAAGAAAAAAATAAAGCCCTTTTTTTAAAAAAAACAGAGCTTCACCAGACCAAAGAAAATGTTTCTGGATATTTTATTGCAGTCCTGCATTCCACTACAGCAAACATGTCTATTTATAAAAAAAAACAAAGAGGACACAATCTGCCCCACTACACCACTAACACTTGACCCACTACACCCACTAACTCGATTTTAGCAACAAGCTCCTTATTTGACTAACTCAACCATAAGAATAGGAATATGCCAACAGCCACTTTGAATCAGTCTTCAACACTCCCCCTTGATTCAAAGTTGCAAACTCCAAGCTTGCTTCTGAAGTAGACATGCTTGTCTCTTGATAAAGCTTTTGTCGCACATCCGCTACCTGCTCATTGGTGTTACAATACTGCAAAACAACTTTACCTTCAACCACAAGATCTCTTATGAAATGAACCCGAATATCAACATGTTTTGTCCTTCCATGGTAGGCTGGATTCTTGGTCATTGCTATAGCAGCTTTGTTGTCACAGTAAATTACAGTTGGCTCCTCATGTTCTTGATTAATATCAGCAAGAATTCGCCTCAACCACACTGCCTGGCATGCGGATGAGGTTGCAACCGTATACTCAGCTTCAGAAGAGGACAAGGCTGTCACTGCTTGCTTCTTTGAACTCCAACAGACTGCACCTGACCCAAGAGAAAACATATAGCCTGAAGTGCTTTTTCTATCCTCTAAGCACCCTGCCCAATCACTATCAGTGTAGCCAACCAATTTGAACTCTTGAACATGACCATACCATATCCCGAAATCATATGTTCCAGCAATGTATCACAACAATCTCTTTGCAGCTCCAAGATGTTGCTTCGAAGGACAATGCATAAATCTGGAGATCACCCCAACTGCAAAAGCTATATCTGGCCGTGTATGTGTCAGATAAATGAGGCCTCCAACCAGACTTCTAAACCTCCTAGCATCAGCTCTTTCAGTGCCATCTTCAGCCTGCAACTTCTCATTTGAATTCATAGGAGTAGCTACTACTTTGCAATTTAACATATTGAACTTCTTAAGCAAATCAACAGCATACTTTCTTTGTGAAACAAAGACTCCATCCTCTACTTGTTTTACCTCTAAACCAAGAAAGAAATGCAACAGCCCTAGGTCTGACATCTCAAACTTCTTCTTCATACAGGCTTTAAACTCATTAATAAGAGAAAATGATGAACCCATATAGATCATGTCATCTACATAAAGACAAATAATAAGAAGATCATTTTTACCTTGCCTTTTCAGGTAAAGATTTGGCTCACTCTTGCTCCTTTCAAAGCCATTCTCAACAAAGTAAGAATCTATCTTATTGTACCATGCTCGTGGGGCTTGTTTCAACCCATAAAGGGCCTTCTTTAGTCTATACACGTGCTCTTCTTTACCAGGAACTATGAAGCCTTCAGGCTGAGATACATACACCTCCTCTACTAGCTCTCCATTAAGAAAAGCAGACTTGACATCAAACTGATAAACACACCAATGCATATGAGCAGCTAAGGCTAATAAGGTCCTTACTGTTTCAAACCGTGCAACTGGTGAGAAGGTGTCATCATAATCAACTCCATGTTGTTGTGCATAGCCCTTTGCCACTAATCGTGCCTTGTGCTTTTGTATACTACCATCTGCTAAGTACTTGGTTCTGAAAACCCATTTAACACCTATTACATTCTTGTCTTCAGGAAGCTCCACCAGTTCCCACGTCTCATTCTTCTCAATGGCAGCTATCTCTTCTTTCATAGCACTGCACCATTCCTCCTTCTCCACTGCTTCTTCAAAGGTTGTTGGATCAGCTACAAACAAGACTTGTGTAGTCTCATAGATGTCCCTTAAAGATCTGAATTTCCTTGGAGGGGTTTCCTCTGAAGATTGTGAAGAACTGCTGCTACTCAAATTTGGAGTACTAGGTGAATGAGAGGGAGTTGGACTTGCTGGAATCTGAACAAAAGGCTGCTGATCTTCACTCTGTGCCACTTCACTTTCACTTGAAATCTCCACAAGAGCACCGTCTTCACTTACACGCCAAGTCCAGCTAGCTTTTTCATCAAACACCACATTCCTGCTTACAATTATCTTACCACTAACAGGGTTATATAGCTTATATCCTTTTGATTGAGAGCAATAACCAATAAAGATGCACTTTACTGATTTTTCATCAAGCTTACTACGGTTATGTGAGTCAATCAACGTATAGACAACACTACCAAAAGCCTTTAAATGGCTTACCCAAGGTTTCCTCCTAAACCAAGCTTCATATGGAGTTCTATTCAACACTGCCTTGGTTGGAGAAATATTCAGCAAGTATACAGCTGTAGCAACTCCTTCTGCCCAAAAATGGTTTGAAAGGTTCTTGGCCTTCATCATGCTTCTAGCCATCTCAACCACCGTTCTATTCTTCCTCTTAGCCACACCGTTTTGCTCTGGTGAATAAGGAGTAGTCAGCTCTCTATGCAAGCCTTCCTCTTCACAAATACTTTAAAATCATTTGATAAGAACTCTCCACCTTTGTCAGTTCGCAGCACCTTAATGCACTTGCCACTCTGCTTCTCTACAAATGCTTTGAACTTCTTGAAGGTCTCAAAAGTCTCTACCTTTGATTGAAGAAAATACACCCAACTCATCCTGCTATGATCATCTGTAAACAACAAAAAATATCTACTGCCACCAAATGAAGCAGTTTGCATAGGACCACATAGATCAGCATGTATAATCTCAAGACAACTAGATGCCCTCCTTGACCTTCCCTTAGGAAATGGTTTCTTGCTTTGTTTCCCATAAATACAGCCCTCACACACATTCACCGAGTCAATTTTAGGTAGTCCAAACACCATTTCCTTTTTACTTAGTAACTTCAACCCTTTGACATTTAGATGACCATACCTTAAGTGACACAGATTAGACTCACTAGTCTCTTTAACAACAAGAGCATGCTTTTCTATACTTGACATTTCAAGAGGAAACAACTTGTTTGCGGCCATACGAACATCAACTATTATTTGATCAGACTTTTTATCTTTGATCACACAAGGAGCACCATAAAACAAAATGGAGTATCCACTAACCATAAGTTGCCCCACACTTAACAAGTTTTGAGTCAAACTAGGAATAAAGTACACATTGTAAAGGAGCTTTACATTACCATGACCATTGTTCACTGCCACGGTCCCCTTGCCTTCCACTTGCACTTGTTTGTCATCACCAAGTTTCACCTTCAACTTGTGTGATTCATCCAGCTCCTTAAAGAGTGACTTTATCCCTGTCATGTGGTTAGAACATCCACTATCCAAAAACCAAATATTGTTGGAAGATACTACCTCTTCATTATAGGCCATGAACAACTTGACTTGATCTTCCTCTTGCTCGACATAGTTAGCTTGTTTTTCTTGCCTTTCTTTCTTCCAACATTCAGCTTGAACATGTCCAAACCACTTGCAGTAGTAGCACTGGATATTACTCTTGTTTCTGCTCTTCTCAGTTGACTGCCTTTGGTCACCTTGTGCATCACCTCGGCCTCTGCCACGACCACCTCTTCCATGAGCACCTTCTCTGCCACGTCCTCTACCAGTAGCTTCTCTGCCTCCATTCTTCTGATCTGATGTCTCCCCCTTCGTGTAAAATGCCTTTTCTTCATTCTTCTCCTCTGTTCTGGACAGCCTCACTTCATGAGATTGCAAGGATCCCATGAGCTCATCAAATGAATAGGTTGACAGATCCTTAGACTCCTCAATGGCTGCAACTACATGATCAAACTTAGGCGTTAAACTCCTTAACACCTTTGCTACGACAGTTTGATCAAGAATATCTTCACCATACGACCTCATTTGATTAACTATAGCAGCAACTCTTGACAAAAAATTTTGCACTGACTCTCCATTTTTCATGTGCAAGGTTTCAAAGTCACGGCGCAAGGACTGGAGCTTCACCGTGATCACTTTAGAGGAACCCTGAAATACAGTTTTCAAGGTTGTCCACGCCTCTTTTGCTGTGGTTGCTGCTGCAATCTTTGAGAAGATTGATTCATGTACAGCTTGTTGAATAAAGAACAATGCCTTGGAGTCCTTCTTCGTATTTTCTTTCAACCTAGCTTCTTCGTCCGGATAAGGATAGCCATTTTCAACCAAGTCCCACAGATCTTGAGACTTGAATAAAGTCTTCATTTTGATGCTCCAAAACTCATAGCACTCACCTTTGAAAATGGGAATTGCTGGTTGAGACACACTCACCATACTGCCGTTGGTTGTTGCCATTATTCGCCCAGTTCAGAAGGAACCTGGTTGCTCTGATACCAAAAATTGTTGGACAAAAACAAGACAAAACAATAGCAAGAAAAAAATAGAGCCCTTTTTTTAAAAAAAACAGAGCTTCACCAGACCAAAGAAAATGCTTCTGGATATTTTATTGCAGTCCTGCATTCCACTACAGCAAACATGTCTATTTATAAAAAAAAATAAAGAGGACACAATCTGCCCCACTACACCACTAACACTTGACCCACTACACCCACTAACTCGATTTTAGCAACAAGCTCCTTATTTGACTAACTCAACCATAAGAATAGGAATATGCCAACAACCACTTTGAATCAGTCTTCAACAGTCTACGCCTCTCTTCCCTTTGCAACGGGTTATTGATATAAGCAATCATGTGTTGTTCTCTTCATTTTAATTACTTGCCTAATATGCCGAATCATTCTTCAATTTTTCTATCAAGCCATTTCAATCTTCACCAACTAAAAGGGGCTTGGCCATTACTGTGATGTAATGGGTAACTTGATGTATCAAAACAAATATATAGGATCCAATCACCAAATAGTATTATTCAGAGCATCTTTAACCCAGTAGTTATCTTACCTGTCAAGAAACAAATTCATGTTCTGGGTTCTCAATACCATCTATTTTCCTTGCTATTTGTTGACTTTTACTTGCTTTCTAAGATATCAATTTCCCTCTTGATAGTTTGATGCTGCAAAACTAAGGAAACTTTGACCAAGTTTCAAGGATGGGGGTTCAGTTACTGTAGGGAATGCTTCTAGCATAAGGTATGTGTGTGTGTGCGTGCGCTCTCAGATGCTTGCCTTGTCCTTACGAGTCTCAAATATACCTTAACTTGTTGTAGCATGTGAGATGAACAATTGAATTTTCCAAGCATCTGACCCAAATGAGAAACTCTTCCAGACTCATCATATAGGGCTTCACTTTGAAAATAAATAACTAAATTTCATATCTAAATACCTAAGCTAGGGGCATATACTTTTTTGTTAACCCACTAAAGAGATAATGATTCTTTTAGTTCATCAGATTTTAGTTAAACTCAGATATTGCTTTGATAGATTTCTGTTGTATATTTCTGTGTAACCAAGCATGTCAACCCATGAGGTGTTGCTAATCATTTCACTGTAAGTTGGTGCTATTCGCTTGTGGACAGTGATGGTGCGGCTGCATTAGTGCTAGTGAGTGGTAAGAAGGCAGTTGAGCTTAGACTCCAAGTGATTGCTAAGATTGCAGGATATGGTGATGCTGCTCAGGTACTGTTAAAAAGTTAACTTATATCTCTCTCGATCTTGATATGACCACAGATAACTTGATACTAAAACATGATTGGCTTGGGAAGGCAACTGAGTTGTTTACAACTACGAAGCAAATTTCTTTGAACTGGGTTTTCTAACTTTCAGCATTACTGAAGAACCCCGTCAAGTAGCTTTGGTTTTCATTTCCTTTTAGGTAGAACTATGTTCTGTGTGATGGTCCGGGGAGATGAGTGACACTTTGTATCAAGAAAGATATTGTTTTCAGTTTTCGATCTTGAAGAATAACCTTTTACATTGGTATTTATACACTGATAACAGTTTAACCTAATAACAAACTAAAACAGACTCCTAACTGCTATCACGCTTCTTGAGTTATTCTTGAGTTGTTCAACAGTTTTGGTGCAGTTGTGATTTCTGTTGCTGGTGCAAGTTGGTGTCTTTCAATGAGTTGTGGAGGAGGTTAATTTTCTATTTGGCTATAGTTTTCAGTGTTCGCCATGGCTTACAAGTGATGATTGTTGTTAGCTTATCTATGTTTCATAGAACTGTTGAATCTTCAGTTATTTTTCATTTTGGTTCTTATTCTGATTTTTTTGATTTCGTATTCAGTTCACTTTTTTCTTTTCTTTCCTTTTTAACAGACTAAATTCTTTTTTGCTTAATGTACCAATTGCACTATGATTGTGCAGGCATCTTCTGCTTGGTATGGTGAGGATATATGAGAGAAAAAGTTAATTGCCTTTTCAATGATTGCAATGAGGCTTTGCTTAAGATAAAACAAGCTTTTCGCTCCATTGCAGTTGATCTACCGCCGGAAGAATCTACTGCACCGTATCACTGCATCACCTTGCTAGAGGCTCGGTGCTGGCAGATAATGAAATCTTTCAAGGGTTGGTTCCAAACATGGCTCCGGAGTCTGATGGAACATTTACTCAGATCATGAAAATCTGATCTTATGGTTATATGCTGCTGGTTAAAATTACCTACTTGGCTCTATTTGTTTGCTACTTTTGGTGGCTTCAATTGTTTCAATTGGTCAAAATTACCTAAAACCCAAATGACCATATTCTTTATTATTTTCACAAAACTTATTTTTTTATACCATATATGTGCTTGCAAGGATCACTTGTACACATGAAAGATAAGAAAGTGTTCACAATTTCAAGAGTTCTAACTCGTTTGGTAGTGATTTTAGGAAATGCTCTTATTACTTTTAATACTTGAGATTTTTTATCCTTCAAATGTTAGAAATATTAGAAACGTTTTCTAAAATCAATTTCAAACACACTCTTCTTCTACTATACCTTATTAGGTATTTGTTATGATTTGTCAATTAATTTAATCTATATTTAACATTTACTTTCTTCTCTACTATACCTTATTAGGTATTTGTTATGATTTGTCAATTAATTTAATCTATATTTAACATTTACTTTCTTTCTTCCGGTTTTCCATTTTTCGTTATGTTGGTTAAAATTAATATTGTATAGAAAAAATCAACCTAAACTCAACTTTCCCAATTTTTCTCCCTGTTATTAACGTCATGCATCTTTTTATCTTATCAATATAACAAACTCTCAGTGCCAAAATCCCCATATTCACGTAACATTTTAACTTTTAACATTTCTACATTTATTTTGGTGGTAAGCATTTCATAATGCTCCTTGTTAACAAAAATATAATTCTAACAGAAGGATTTTAATTTGATATAGATATTAAGATGCATAGTCCCATGTAGTCACACTTTTAACTACTTTGGGTGTAACAATTGTTTGATTAAGAAAAAATGAAAAATATTAAAGATCTAATCTTCTATGGAAAAACACCAAATATTAATAAACAAGAAAAGGATAGCAGCAAACGTATCCCACCATCATCCAACAAATAGAATTAAAAATAAAAGGATAGCACCAGAATCAATAACTCCAACCAAACCCACTATACCAACAAAGCAATCCCATTATCATTCAACAAATAGGAAATAATTGAAAATAAGAAATATATATATATATATAATTTTGTTAAGAATTTTAACTTTTATATTTATAAATTTATCTTAAGATATCATTTTTTAGAACAAGACTTTAGAATAAATGTTAAGTGAATCAATTGTTAATCAATATCAAACTATAAATTTTTTTTTTAAAAAAAAAACAGAGAAAAAAGACAAAGTTGTCCAGGTAAAATAGAATTATTAAATGAAAGGCTAATGAAGTCATTAAAATTTTTTCTTATTCAATACTTGATTCAATCTTCAAAACACTATTTTTTACCTAAAAAAATTATATAAAAAAATAAAAAGATTGTAGTAAATGTTAATTAAATCTTTAATGAGGCTTGTTGGCCAATTATTAAATCCTATTTTCTTGTAGTGAATAAATATAGAAAAAAAATAGATTTTTTAATTATTGTAGCACCATTTTAATTATATAAAATTATAATTTCCAACATATTTATCATCCAATAAAATAAAATATAAATTAATTTGAAAATTCATTTTATCATCTGTTAATAACAAAAAGAGGAGTTTGGTGGTACAGCCCATAGTCCTCTTTGAGGAAGGCCCTTAATACCCTCAACCTTAATTTTTTGGGAAACCATTGTCCATGGAGCTTGGATTTTTCCGTTGACGCTTTGAAAATAATCCTCCAACTCTGAGATTTTAACCATTGCTCCAAGAAATAGGTGGGATCCTCCAACTTATTGTATAATAGGCTAGTTTCACTTTTAAATTTAATATAAATATATTAGAGTATGGTGAAAAGCACTTCTAGTATAAAATATATTTTTAAAGAAAAATAAGATGTTTTTAACCATTTATTTATACGAACTAAAAATATTTCAAATAAAAAAACTGCATTGTAGAAGTGTTTTGGGGGAATAACCCATTAACTATTTTTCTAGGTAATTTTTCAATTTTTAAAAAATATTTTTTAAATTTTATCAAATACTTAATTTTTTTTATATTAGAAGTACTTTTTAAAAGTATAATCAAATAGATTCTATTGTCACTTTTCAATCTTATTTCATAACAATTATGCATTATTAAAGGAAATAAACATAAAATAAAAAAATAAAAATAATCAGAACACCAAAGGTTGAATGATATAATGAAAATAATTTAAGAGATATAAAAAAATAATCAAAAAGATGTATGGAAACAACAAAAATAGTTAAGGAGATATAACAAAAATAACGAAGAAAATATACAAAATTAAACACAATAATAAGAATTACTTCAATCAACATATCCATAGATTAATACCATTCAAATATTAATATTATTTTATTTTCTTGATTTTAAAAAGTAATACTTCTTTTATAATTATAAGATGTTTATTATTATTTTTTATATTATTATTATATACTCTTCTATAAATTTCTGAAGATAATAAAACACAAAGCTTTCATGCTAAATTATCTGGCTTGTAGATATTCCATGTATAAAATTTAATTTAAAAAAACAAATTAAAACCTCTATGTGTTATCACATGCAAGTGTAGGGGTGAAAATTTGATGTCCATGGATGAAAAGTGGAGGTCAAGCGTGGAGGAAAGACACCCCTTTTCATTATTACTTCACAATTACCAATTCAAAAGCCGAATTGATTACTTTGAATGATCGAAATCATCTAATCAAATTATGATTACAATTAAACTCTATTATAAGATTCCATATATAGGTACTCAATTTCATACCACAACCATTATTACATTTATTTATATTATAAGCAAATGACATATATATATATATATATATAAAGTTCACCTCCTACAATCATGTAAATTAAAAATTATTTGAAATATCAAAAATTATAAATATTATATATATATATATATAATATTTCATGTTTAGTAGTGAATTTCTTTGTTTAGTGTAGATGTATTTTTATATTGTAAGTGCAATTCCCACACATCATTTGTGCAAATCTAATTTTGGATCAAAAGAATCTTTAAAGGCTATTTTCTATTCAAATAGAAAATTTTAAATATGTCACTCTCCATGGGTGCCTCTCACATGCACAAAGGCAGATTTATTGAAAACCTCCCAAAACCACATGGGTGCCATCATTCATGAAAGCTACACAACAATATTTGAGCATGCCGCGGGAATCATGGAATCTTAGGCAGAGCAAAAGCAACTTCAATATTTTTTTATTTTTATAATAAAAGTTGGGAATCACAATTCTTGTGTATAGGAATGGCAACGGGGCGGGTTCGGGATGGGTCGCCCCCATCCCAACCCCGCCCCGTTTAGCAAAATCATTTCCCATCCCCGTCTCATTTAAAAAATTAAACGGGGCGGGGCGGGTAGGGGAAATTCCCATACTCGCTCCGCTCCGCCCCGTTTAGCTTTTTTTTTTTTTTTTTTTTAAAAAAATTACTTTAAAATTTTTTAATTACATTAAAATAAATATATTTTATAAATATTAAAATTATTATATTTTTTATAACTTATTTTATTAAAAAATTTATTATTATCTATATATTAAAAATAATAAAATAAAATTTTAAATTAAATTAATTTTAAATTTTAAATTTAATTTAATTTTAAATTTAATTTTATATGTAAACGGGGCGGGGCGGGGCGGGATGGGGCAATACCCGAACCCGCCCCGGGTTTTAAAAAAAAATCTCATACCCATCCCAAACCCGTTTAATAAATTTTAACCCCGTCCCATTAGGGGTGGGGCGGGTACCCGAAAAAACCCGCCCCATTGCCATCCCTACTTGTGTAGCAAAAAATTAAAGCAATAGTTTTTCATGAAAGAACTCCATCTTTTCATTTTTTTTTTGTAAATACTTAGTTACGGTCTTAGAGCCAATAGTATTTAATACTTGTATTCATAAATTTCTTTTAACATTAAATTGTTCAATTTTCTTGAATAAAAAAGTTTAGAAATATTGTTAAACCCTAATTAGAAACAATTCATAAAGCAAAAAGGAGAGACTTTTTTTTCATGACCAATTTTACAAATGATAAGCTAGTGCCTTATAATTTCTTGAACATATTTTCTCTCCCAAAAGATTTCATGGAAATTGTGTTTATTTATTTTTTCTATCCATCCAGATAAAAATTCTCTTTATTCACATGGCTACATTGTCCTTTTACAATTTCCTAATGTTTTTAATAGGAATTTTGTTTTATCTGTCTCTTAATTTAACATTTCTCATCATCTAAGAATTTAATAATTTTTTGGCAACTAGGGTGATCTTATTGAACTTGAATCACTTGAGTTTGACAAAATTTCATTAATTGAACAAATTAGATTAAGGGTTTTGATAGTAATTTTAAAAAACACTTCATATATATATAAAGTATTTTTGAATAAAAATTTAAAGTTTGGTATAATTTTAGTGCTTCCTTGAGAAGTACTAAGAGAACACTTAAAACACACTTTTAAAAAATTGAAAAATCACTCAAAATGATTTTTGGAGAAGTCCTTGATGGATGATTCTCATAAAAACATTTTTAAAGAAAACACTTTTACTAAGCAGTTTGAATAGAAATATTATCACACATTGCATATTAAGAGTGTGTTTGAAAATGATTTTAGAAAGCATTTTTAATATTTGTAATTCTTGAATAATAAAATATTTTAAGTATTAAAAATATTAAGAGTGCGTTAGACAATGATTTTAAGAAATGTTTTTAATATTTAAAAAATAAAATTTTTTTAAGTACTAGAAATAATATAAACACTTTTTAGAATCACTGTCAAACGCATCCTAAAAGCGTTTCCTAAAATTATTACCAAATAGACTCTAAATAATTTTATTCTAAATGCTTTTAGATAAATATTTTCTTTTAAAATCTTTTTAAAAGAATTATTAGTAAAATGATTCACCAAAAAATATTACAAATAATTTTTCAAATATTTAAAAGTGTTTTCTCGATACCTAATTTTTCTTTAAGATTATCTTTTATACTAAAAGTGGTTTTTAGAAATCCTGCTTAACGGACCGTAAGAGTCTCACAGCTTCATTGGGTAAAAAAAAATCAAATAAAAATGAAAAGAATAAATCAAAATGGAAAAATGGAAGAAACATGGACATGGATAGATGTAAAAGAATGAGCTTTGATTTTTGAATGGCAAAGGAAAGGAAATAAAAGTAAAATGAGAGAGTGAAAAAACTAAAAATGATATCAACAGACTCGCAAGTCTCATTATTGAGGCCAGCTGTTGGTTCATGTGAATCCACCATGATTCCATCTAAAAGCAATCTGAGAAAATGGGCAGTAGTGGCAGCCCCACAATTGGAATAGGACAATTTAGCTTGTTGACTCAAACAGTATTTCTCTTTCTTCCATGAACTTTCGTTCTTCCCTCTTGCGTCCAACACAAAAAAAAAGAAGGAAAATTGCTTGCCAGAGGAGAAGAACAGTCATTTAGCAACCAAAGACCCTTTCTTTTCGTTCTTAGCCTCCTTGTAACTTTGCCAGATACAGTCGAGAAATGGCTTCTAGCAGCTCCTTAAAAGCGTCGTCTTCCACTTCTAATTGTGATGGTTATAATTATGATGTGTTCTTGAGTTTTAGAGGTGAAGACACCCGCCAGACTTTCACTGGTCATCTTTATGCTAATTTGGTTGCACGTGGAATTCACACCTTCAGAGATGATGAAGAACTTGAGAAAGGAGGAGATATCGCATCAGATCTCTCGAGAGCTATCGAAGAATCAAAGATTTTTATTATTATTTTCTCAAAACACTATGCGGACTCCAAGTGGTGTTTGAATGAACTGGTAAAGATCATCGATTGTATGACAGAAAAGAAATCAGTGGTTTTGCCGGTTTTCTACCATGTGGAGCCAACAGATGTACGAAATCAAGGAGGAAGTTTTGAAGATGCATTTTTGGAGCATGCAAAAGATGCAGATCAAGAGAAGAAGAAGACAATAGAAACATGGAAGAATGCCTTGAAGATAGCAGCCAACCTATCTGGATTTCATCTGCAGAATCAGTAACTATACTAGATAAATTTTATCCTACGTTAATCATTTTATTTTTGTCTTTAATTACAAAGCTGGGTATATTTCCTATGTGAAAATTATATTTTTCTATTTATATGGAAACTTACTTCATTCTATCACTACCAAATTTTAAACAAAATACATGAATTGGTTGAGAAATTCTAAACTAGCCTAGTTTAAGATTGGATTGAAGCTTTACCGGTCCATTATTGAATCGAATCTACTTAATATTAGATATATTACCCTCCTGCTTTGTCTTTCTATTTGTTTATATGACCAATTTATTTTATACAAGATGGTTAAGTTTTTTTATTCAAAGTATTTAAAAAAAGAAAAAAAATCTGAACTATGAGATTTTATCAATATATAACATTTAATATTTTACCCACCATGATTTCATATATATAAACTTCATCATTTTAAGTTTAATAAAATAAAAATAAAAAGTATTAAAATAAAATGTATAAAGCCTGAAAATGCACTAATGTTAATTTAATTCTTGTGGTTTTACAATTTTCAACCCTTTTTGATCATTTTTTTCACATGTACATGCGATAGCATGACCTTGGATTTCATGGTGAGACCTACAAGTAAATCATTCTTTTATTTTATTAATAAATAATTGACATAAATAATTTAATAGTGTAAGGACCTAGGGTTGGAGGAAAAATTACTACTAAATATTTGACTAATATTTGATCAATAAAAAAGGTCCAAATAGCTTCATTTATTTTTTTTATTTTTTATTTCATTTTTTCTTCCATTTTAATTTTGTTATTTTATATTTTTCTTTTTCTTTTAGAAAATTATTACTAAATATCTGACTAATATTTGATCAATAAAAGAGTCCAAATGGCTTCATTTATTTATTTAATTTTTTTAAATCCTTTTCTTCCATTTCACTTTTCTATTTCATTCTTTTCATATTTTTCTTTTCTACTTTCATGTGATTACTACTACGGCTTATAATACAAATATTATTATTATTATTATCATCATCATCATCATCATATTTATATTCACTTTAATATATTCAAAATCTAAAGCTTTTTAAGTGCTTAATATTGTAGTTTAATTTAATGAACACTTTTAGTAAGATATTTATTTTAAAGAGTGAAAGTGTAAATGACATGTCTAAACTTTGAACCATTTTTAATGTTAGTTGAAAAGTGTAGTTTATAGGCTGCTTGCATGAAGGATTTTCTCATCTCTTTGGGATACATACATCTTGTTTGTAGTCTTTATCATCTCTATTACAATTATCTTATGACACCTTGAATGGTCACGTCTCTTTAGAGATCTAGAATTTATAGACACAAGCCTAGTATAATGTTTAACCATTCTATATTGCAAAGACATTTGTGATTGTATATTGCCAATGAATTCCATGCTCACTCACTACAAAGATTCTCATGCACCTTCCTTATTATTTAGAGTCTCAATTTTCTTAGTATTTGTGCATAAATTGTTCAAAGACTTGTTCATCCAAATTTGCTACACTATAATGATCATATTTTTAGTATGATATTCTTCTAATGATACATTTTTTTAAAAAATAAAAAGTCCAATCCATTGATCGTTTGGTTAGTTAGCCCTATGCTCAATCCCCAAAAACTCTTACTATATATATATATATTACTTAGTTTACCAACTTTATTCTCATAATGAAAGCATTGTGAATATGAAAGCACTAACAAAAATGAGTCTCTATTCTCTTGTGTTAATTTTCTTTAAGAAGTATTTCAAATCTTCTTCAATTAAATTCAAGGTTTTTAATCAACAAACAAATCATTAAAATATGATAAGTTGATAAAACATAGAAACAAGTGAATGAGGAATTTAAAGATCTTTTTTTACTAAATAAAGGGTGAAAGAAAGTTATGTGAGAGCATAGTGGAGTAACAATTCTCTTTAATCAAGAAAGGCATTACTAGATTAGGGAACTTGGATGCCAAATTGGAAGCTATCTTGATGCTTGACATATGCTTGTGTTATGATTATAGCATCCCTTATCATGAAGTCAAATAATGTTCTATACTAGTCGACTTCAATTTGAACCTTTCAACTAAGTAACCAAAGTTCACATTTTTCACTTTTTTCTTACTTGAATTTGTAGCTAGGAATAATTAAAATGTACTTAAATAAGTAATTTAATAAATTGGTTTGATTTTTTTCTATTACATTCTATTGTTCAAGTTTCCTTCATATTGATTATATTTGTGACGGATTCTAATACCGCGTACTTTATGATTAATAGATCTGAGGCAGACTTTATTCAAAGGATTTGTGAAGATATTGTTATAGGATTGAATCGTACGCCGTTAGATATGGGCAACAACATAGTTGGAATGGACTTTCATTTGAAGCAGTTAAAATCACTGATAAAAATTGAGTTGGATGAGGTACACTTTGTTGGTATCTATGGGATTGGTGGAATTGGCAAAACTACCATTGCTAAGGCTATTTATAATGACATCTCATCTCAATTTGATGGTAGTAGCTTTCTTGGAAATGTTGGGGGGAAATGTGAAGATGGTCTACTTAAATTACAAAAGACACTTCTTCAAGATATCTTAAAGCGTTATGAGCCAAAATTCAACAATATTAGCCGAGGAATCAATGAGATAAAGCAAAGGCTTCGATCGAAAAGAGTCCTTATTGTTCTTGATGATGTGGACAACTACATGCAATTAGAAAACTTGGCTGGAAAACATGGTTGGTATGGTGCAAAAAGTATAATCATCATAACAACTAAAGATAAACATTTGTTAGAACGACATGAAGTAAATGTAGTTTATGAGGTGCAAAAGATGAATCATGAAAAATCTGCTGAGCTTTTTAATTGGTGGGCCTTCAAGCAAAATACTCCCAAAATTGGATTTGAAAGCCTTTCAGATAGTGTAGTGGAGTATACTCATGGCCTTCCAATAGCACTTAAAGTTTTGGGTGGCTTTCTCTATAAGAAGTCAATAAATGAATGGGAAAGTGAATTGCATAAACTAAAAAAAATACCTGACGGGATGGTTCAAAGTGTGCTTAAAGCAAGTTATGATAAATTGGATCATACATGTCAAGAGATATTCTTGGATATTGCATGTTTTTTCAGAGGAAAAGACACAAAATTTGTTTCAAGAATATTAGGAAGTTATGCAATGATGGGAATAAAAGTTTTGAATGATAGATGTCTTCTTACTATTTCAAAAAACAAGTTAGATATGCATGATTTAGTACAACAAATGGGTCAAGAAATTGTTCGTCAAGAATGTCTGAAAGAGCCTGGAAACAGGAGTAGACTCTGGGATCGTAATGATGTTGATAGTGTGTTAACAAGAAATACGGTAAGAGCCAAATGTATTTTGTTTAAGAAATAATATCTATATAACTTAATTGATTTTTGTACATCTTGTGCTTGACTTATTCTTGGCTTTTATTTTTTAGGGGACTCAAGCAATTGAAGGACTATTTGTACAAAGTTCTCTAGCAAGCCAAATATCTACAAATTCTTTCACAAAAATGAATAGACTTAGATTGCTAAAAGTCTATTATCCACAATTTCGGAAGAGAGATTTTGAGGCCCTCAAGAATCTTGATTTTCCTTATTTTGAGTTAAGATATTTCCATTTTAAGAGATACCCTCTAGAATCCTTGCCAACAAATTTTCATGCAAAGAATCTTGTTGAACTTAACTTAAAGCGTAGCAGCATAAAACAACTTTGGAAAGGGAATGAGGTATTTTTATAATTATTGTTTAATTAATAATTTATATATTAATTTTAAATTTTTAAAAAAAAATTATCTACTAAGACATTTTATTTTGTTCCAGATTCTTAACAACTTGAAAGTCATCAAACTCAGTTACTCAAAGGATCTTGTTGAAATTCCAGACTTTTCAAGTGTGCCAAATTTGGAGATCCTAATTCTAAAAGGTTGTATAAAGTTACTTTAAAGGTCTATTTATTATTGTTATTATTATTAAAGTTATTAACTAATTGTTTTCTTGAATATGATAGGGTGCATAAGCCTTGAGAGTCTTCCAAGAAACTTTCATAAGTTAGAACATCTTCAAAGTCTCTCTTGTAAAGGTTGTTTAAAGATGAAGAGTTTTCCCAAAATCGAAAGAAATATGAGTAAGCTAAGAGAGATTGATTTGAGTTTTACAGGAATAGAAGGGCTTCTATCCTCAATTGGACATCTAAAGGCTCTTAAACACCTTGATTTGTCATGGTGCAAAAACCTTGAAAATCTTCCAACGAGCATTTACAATTTGAGCTCTCTTGAAACTCTCATCTTGAAGGGGTGTTCAAATTTAAAGGGCTTTCCAAAAATCAATGATGATATGGAAAATCTAAAAAGGCTTGATTTGAGTTTTACAGGTATAGAAGAACTTCCATCCTCAATTGGACATCTAAAGACTCTTAAACACCTTAATTTGTTATTGTGCAAAAACCTTGTGAATCTTCCAGAGAGCATTTGCAATTTGAGCTCTCTTGAAACTCTCATTTTGGAGGGATGTTCAAATTTAAAGGGCTTTCCAGAAATCAATGATGATATGGAAAATCTAAAAAGGCTTGATTTGAGTTTTACAAGTATAGAAGAGCTTCCATCCTCAATTGGACGTCTAAAGGCTCTTCAACACCTAGATTTGTTTAGTTGCAAAAGCCTAAAAAGTCTTTCGGAGAGCATTTGCAATTTAAGCTCTCTTAAAACTCTTATCTTGGAGGAGTGTTCAAATTTAAAGGGTTTTCCAAAAATCAAAGATGATATGGAAAATCTAAAAAGGCTTGATTTGAGTTTTACAGGTTTAGAAAAGCTTCCATCCTCAATTGGACATCTAAAGGCTCTTACACACTTGAATTTGAAATGTTGTACAGAGCTTGTGAGTCTTCCGGATAGCATTTACAATTTGAGCTCTCTTAAAACACTTGATGTCCGAAAATGTCCAAAACTGGAGAGAGTGGAGGTGAACCTAGGATCTTTGGATCTAACTTGTTGCATTCTAAAGCAAAGAGTAATCTGGTGGAGCAATAATCTACCACACGATGAAGTGCAAGGAGAGGTCCTTAACCATCATGTTTTCTCCCTGTCATCACTGGTAGAATCATGTACAAGAGACTACAGAGGCATCTCCGGTGATAGTTTCCACCTATCTGCATTGGAAGTATTATCCGTAGGTAACTTCAGTCCAATTCAAAGAAGAATCCTCAGTGATATTTTCCGCCAATCTTTATTGGAAAGTGTATCTCTTCGTAACTGCAATCTAATGGAAGAAGGAATCCCTCGTGATATTTGGAACCTATCTTCACTGGTAAATTTATCTCTAAGTAACTGCAGTCTAACGGAAGGAGAGATCCTCAATCATATTTGCCACCTTTCATCATTGCAAAACTTATCTCTGGATGGGAACCATTTTAGTAGCATACCTGCCAACATCATTCAACTTTCTAAACTGAGAACCCTTGACTTGAATCACTGCCAGAAGCTTCTACAAATTCCAGAGCTTCCCCAAAGTTTACGATTTCTTGATGCCCATGGTTGTCCTTGCCTAGAAACTTTATCAAGTCTCTCAAGTTCACTTGGTTTTTCTCTGTTCAAATGCTTCAAATCAGCAATTGAGGTATGATTTTCAAGACATTTAACCTTTGTTTTTTATTTATTTATTTATTTTATGAAAACACAAGATTTACACTAATATTTCTTGCAGGAGTTTGAGTGCGGGTCCTATTGGAGCAAGGAAATCACAATTTTTATTCCTGGAAATAATGGAATTCCGGAGTGGATAAGCCATAAGAAAAAAGGATCTGAAATAGCAACAAAGCTTCCTGTGAATTGGTGGCGGGATAACAACTTTTTAGGATTTGTCTTATGCTCTGTTTCTGTTCCACTTCATATTGAATCTGAGGAAGATCGTTGTAGTTTGAAATGCGAATTGAATTTCCGTTTTGATCACTTTGAATATCTGGCTCTTGTCTCATGTACAGTTTGGCCCGTGGATGAACTCTCGTTTAGACTCAGTTATCCATGTTGCCATAATGGTGGTGAATCAAATAGAGTCCGGGTGTCATGTTATCCTAAGGTTGCTATTAAGAATGAGTATTGGTCAAACAAATTCAGAAATTTGGAGGTTTCATTTGCTGGTAGAGGAGAGAAAGTGGAAGAGTGTGGGCTTCATCTTATATATGAAACCAACATCTTGAACATAGATTCCAATAGCACCTACCATCGGCCTTGATTATTGAGAGAAAATACAGATTTCAATGTTAAGAGTAGTCTTGATGATGCAGAGAACCCACACGACAAAAAATCAAGACATCTCTAGTTTTCAACCCAACACACTTTTCTTCACCCTCCTATAAGGTATGTCTTCTTTCTTTTTATTTAAAAGAGCATATTTAGATATTAGAAGTCTTAAGTCCAAAATTTAGAAGGAAAAAAGGGAATGCATATATTGATTAACAAATGGTGAAAAAAAAAACTTTTGAATTAATTTTATATTTAAGTTTTAAAAATTATCGTATGTTTTTTAAATTTCTTAATTATAGTGCTAGTGAATCAAGAATTAGTATTTATTTTTCTCCCATTTTGATCCAAGTTTGACCCTAATTATAAATTAATTAGTCACATTTTTCATACTCTAATGTCTCACTCACATTTTTTATATCTAATTTTTTTTGTACTTTAATCACATTCTTTATATTCTAACCATATTATTCATTCCTTGATCATATTCTTCATCTTATTGTAATTTTTTTATACTTTAATTATATTCTTCATACCCTAATCACAATTTTTGTGTCTTATTACCTTGATAATATTTTGTATACGCTAATCGTATTTTTGACATTATAATGACACTTTTGTACCATAATTATATTCTTGTATTTAGGTTACAATTTTCATCTTTTAGTAATCTGATCACATTTTTCACACACTAATTACATTCTACCACTATTTACTCACATACAAATGTATACCCTAGTTACATTTTTGGTACATATGCCTATTTATTTTATGAAATAATTAAAATATCTATTTTTTGAATTGTTACAACTTTGAATGAGATTTAAATATAAGTTTAGTTTAAATAATATATTGATTTATGCTTTGAATTTTATCCATAAATACATAATCATTTATCATAGGAAAAAAAATTAACAAAATAAAATATAATGTTAATAGATTGAATTTTATGTAGTAATACAATTATAATTTTGTAGTCTACATACGTTTTCTTCCTTAAAAAAATAATAGACATATGAAAATGAAAATGAAAATAAAATTAAACCTAACAAAAATAAAATGAAAAATGAAAATAACTTATCTTAGATTTTCTTATTTTAGATATTATTTTAATGTTTTAAAGATGATTTTGTAGAATTTATTAGCTTATAATTTTAATTTAAGTTATCTTTTATTTTGTTTTATTATTTTTAATTTGAAAGTGGTAGCAAAGATGCTAATCGTGAACCAAAATGAGAAGAGTATTTTTTTTATATAAAAAAAACTATCTTCTCTATTTTTATTGTATATATATATATATATGTGTGTGTGTGTGTATGTATGTATGTATGTATGTATGTATGTATGTATAAAAGCATGGATAAGCGATGTATTTAAAATTATTAACAAATTTTATGACAAGGACTTGATTTATAAGTAAATTATATCCATTTATTCTTTAAAATAACATGACAAATTTACTAATAATAGCTTAAATTATTTACGTTGGTCATATAGATGGTCGTAATTCAATATATTACTTGAATTTCTGTGATGATGGATTTGGATTAGTGGACGATCTCCTCATCTTAATGTTGGCCCATGGATTTGGATTGCAAAAGATACTAATGCTGATGGATAGAGAAGCTATGCTGCCCAAGATGATGAAGAGAATCATATGCACAAATTGTTGCCGCTTCTTTACAAATTTGTTCAATGGATTTACCATAGAAGACACTAAGCATGCATCTCAAGCTTTTGGTAAGCCACCTTCCTTTGTCTTCTTAGTTTATAGTGTTTGGCTAAGTGATTTAAAGGGCTAAAATTCTTAGTTTTTATCAATCCATTATACTGAATAGTACTCATCTAAATGGCTTTAGGACGAGGGTGAAGTACTCTCAAATTTTGGTATACAGATGTTATTCTCTTGTTTTAGTGGCGATGTGTTGTGGAAGCTTTTATCTGACAAGGGCGCATACAACCATTTCTTGCTTTCACTTGATCAGGTTAAAATTCAAAACAATGTGAGTTGGAATTTTGCTTTATGCAATCTATCTTCACTGTGATCTTATTACTTTAGGATATTTGCACATTGGTTTCCTATAGCTTGGTATACAATTCTATTTAAACAGTTTGGCTGCACCTCTCTCTCTCTCTCTCTCTCTATCCTTAAAATTGAGGGTTTTATCTGAACTTGATAGTTGGCATCAAATTGATTGCCTTTGATGAGAACCTCAAGGCCTTTGTATGAAGATTGGCACCACAAATTTCTTTGAACTGGGTTTTCGATCTTGTCATTATTGATGAACTCAGTCACTTGATTTCGGCTTTCATTTTCTTTTATGTAGAATTGTGTTCTATGTGATGGCCCGAGGAGAAAACCTTTTGACTCAGTTGGTTTGGGATCATAAGAAATAAAGAAGAGGAAAGAACATATAGTTAAAGTGAAGTAAAAGGTCTTACGGAGTGAACTTAAAGTCATCTGCTTGAGATTTAGCTGAATTGAATCAAGAAGGGGATCCCTTTACACGCCTAGACTGGTTGGTTCCAGTACCTATAGCTGTTTTGTTTTTCTCAGCAACCAAACAACATATTTTGGCTACTATTATTATTATTACTACTATTATTTTGGATTTTGCAACAAGATTTCAATTTTCTTTGTTTAAATGTTTCATGTCAGCAATTGAGGTATGATTTTCAAGACATTTAACCCCTTTTTTATCATGAAAACACAAGATTTACACTGCTCTTTCTTGTAGGAGTTTGAATGCAGGTAATGGATCAAGGAAATCCAAATTTTTATTCCAGGAAATAATGGAATTCCAGAGTGGATAAGCCAACAGAAAAAAGGATCTCAAATAACAATAGAGCTTCCTATGAATTAATACCAGAATAACGACTTCTTGGAATTGCCTTATGCTCTGTTTATGTTCCATTTCATATTGAATCGGAGGAAGATCCTTGTAGTTTAGAATGTGAATTGAATTTCCATGGTCATCAATTTTAATTTCTGTATGATCTACCATCTAACTTCTGGTCCATGGGTGGTTTCTCATCTAAATGCTAGCTTGTGGATGATCTCTTGTTTGAACGCAGTTATTCGTGCCACCATAATGGCGGTGAATCAAATCAAGTTTGGGTGGCATATTATCCTAATGTTGCTATTAAGAATGAGTATTGGTCAAATGAATGAAAGCATTTGAAGGCTTCATTTCATGGTTTCTTTGGAGGTAAACCAATGAAAGTGGAAGAGTGTGGGTTCCATCTTTTATATATGCCCAAGATTGTCAATAGAACCATCCCACAAGATACAAATATAAAAGGCGTCAAGCACAATCATGCAGAAACTATCTCCTGCAGTCCCACCAGTCTGGAACTTTCAACCTTCAGCTTCTATGTGCGTCAAGGTTTGCCCTGGGAAGCTTGTGCTTTACCTGTCTCCATAGCATATCAATAGTGTCTCCTTTCTTTAGGGGGTACTGGAATTCACAGTAATGGGAGATGTACTTAAGATGCCTCCATATTCCAACCCATCTCTCTTTAGGAATTTGCTGGAGCTGCCCTATCATGTAACCTGGTTCCAATGCCTCTTTATCAGAGAAGAAAATTGAGAACTGTGTGTGGTCAATCCCATCCTCATAGGGGAGCTCAATTTGGTTGCTCACAATTGAATAAACAGCCATAATACTCCCTTCAAAAATTGAACTTTCAGCAAATGACTAAACTAAAGATCAGGATTATTTTACAATTTTCTGGTGATAGTTTAAGAGGGTTGAGAGTATGTAAAAAATGATGTAGTTGTGGCTGGTGGCATGGAAAGTATGTCTAATGCGCCTAAATACCTAGTAAATGCAAGGTTAGCTTTTCGGGTCACATGTGAACGATTATGTCTATTGAGTTGCTTGCTTAGTTTAACATGATTCTCAGTATGTGAACGAAGAGTGTTGGGCCAGTACATATTGTTGCCATTCTTACTAATAGGGAGAAGTGTCTATGCACTGAAGCTGGCTCTGAGCTTATAAACAGGAATAGATCTCGATTAGGGCATGATGCTATTGCTGATGGTATGGTCAAAGATGGCCTCTGGGATGTTTACAATGATTTTGGAATGGGAATTTGTGCAGAAATATGTGCTGATCAGCATAAGATAACAAGAGAAGAACAGGTAACAGTTTGGAATGATTAGTCTGCTGTGAAATTTTCCTCAATGTTTTTCACCCAGTAGTTGTTTGGAACTTAAATGAAATTTACTAAGTAGGGTTGAAAATTGTACTGTGATTAGTTTGTATCTTCTTCTAGTTTTTCAATCTTCAGTCTAATTTCATTCAAGTGGCCATGTCTAACGAACTCTTGGTGAAACCATGCATCACAAGAAAAACAGATGAACACAAATTAAAAGAACAGTACTGCTTGCAAGGGTGATTTATGTGTTGACTATCACACATCATTTTTCCTTATAGTTACTGTAAATGGCTTTGAAAATACTAATCAGGTCCATGTGACTTTTTCTTTGCTGCATTTATGTTGTCTCTGCAAGATTCTCACTCTATTCAGAGTTTTGAGCGTGGTATTTCTGCACAAAGTAAAGGTGCCTTTGCATGGGAAATAATTCCGGTTTGATTCTTAATTCCATGGTAAATGGTAGAAAGTTTAATATATGGTAAATTTTCATTATTAATTCATGGTTTTATACATACATGTTGAAATATCTGGAGGGAGAGGAAAGCCATCTGCACTTGTTGATAAGGATGAAGGTCTAGGAAAGGTAAATAGAATTTATGGGCATAGGGATTCATGTACATCATCCGAAATATAAATATCTTATTCATACATATAATTTGGGACAAGTTGTCTACGCCTCTCTTCCCTTTGCAACTGGTTATTGATATAAGCAATCCTGTGCTGTTCTCTTCATTTTAATTACTTTGCCTAATATGCCGAATCATTCTTCAATTTTTCTATCAAGCCATTTCAATCTTCACCAACTAAAAGGGGCCTGGCCATTACTGTGATGTAATGGGTAATTTGATGTATTAAAACAAATATATAGGATCCAATCACCAAATAGTATTAGACAGAGCATCTTTAACCCAGTAGTTATCTTACCTGTCAAGAAACAAATTCCTGTTCTGGGTTCTCAATACCATCTATTTTCCTTGCTATTTGTTGACTTTTACTTGCTTTCTAAGCTATCAATTTCCATCTTGACAGTTTGATGCTGCAAAACTAAGGAAACTTTGACCAAGTTTCAAGGATGGGGGTTCAGTTACTGTAGGGAATGCTTCTAGCATAAGGTGTGTGTGTGTGCGCGCGCGTGCACTCTCAGATGCTTGCCTTGTCCTTACGAATCTCAAATACCTTAACTTGTTGTAGCATGTGAGATGAACAATTGAATTTTCCAAGCATCTGGCCAAAATGAGAAACTCTTCCAGACTCTTTATATAGGGCTTCACTTTGAAAATAAATAACTAAATTTCATATCTAAACACCTAAGTTAGGGGCATATACTTTTTTGTTAACCCACTAAAGAGATAATAATTCTTTTAGTTCATCAGATTTTAGTTAAACCCAGATATTGCTTTGATAGATTTCTGTTGTATATTTCTGTGTAACCAGGCATGTCAACCCATAAGGTGTTGCCAATCATTTAACTGTAAGTTGGTGCTATTCACTTGTGGACAGTGATGGTGCAGCTGCATTAGTGCTAGTGAGCGGTAAGAAGGCAGTGTAGCTTAGACTCCAAGTGATTGCTAAGATTGCAGGATATGGTGATGCTACTCAGGTACTATTAACAAGTTAACTTACATCTGTCTTGATCTTGATATGACAACAGATGACTTGATACTAAAACATGATTGGCTTGGGCAGGCACCTGAGTTGTTTACAACTACCCCAGCCCTTGCAATACCAAAAGCTATTTCTAATGTTGGCCTGAAGGCTTCTCAAATTGATTACTATGAAATAAACGAGGCTTTTGCTGTAAGGATATATTCTTGTGCTTGTTATACTTCTACCATCTCTTTTATCAAGTAATAGTTTATGCTAATTTTATGATCTCATTTGCTTTCTGCAGGTTGTTCTTGCTAATTAAAAGTTGCTTGGTCTTGATCCTGTGAGTGTTCTAGTTCACCGTCTCTACTTTTTTTTTAACCCATAGTGACTTACTATACATTGAATTTGTTTACTTAAGTTTTGCACAATTTTATTTTCCTGAGCATTTTCAGATTTCTGCCTCTATAAGCATGTGCTCTTTTGTGGATTCAGGAAAAGGTCAATGTTCATGGTGGACCTGTATCTTTGGGACATCCAATAGGTTGCAGTGGTGCTCGTATCTTGGTCACATTGTTAGGGGTATATTCATGGCAGCTTATCTTGGTTCTGCATAAGTTAAAAGATTTTTTTCAATACAACCAAATACTTCCTTGACATGCAATTCTCTCTCTAACCTCTGATTTTCTTCTTTTCTGTATTGAAAACCATGTGGGAGATTAAGGTAATCTCTGGAAATGTGGGGAGACATTAATCACACTACTAAAAAAGTGAGATATGGTCACGTAATTTTAGGAAGGGTCGACAACATCCACAACTAAAAAGTATATATATAATCTCACAACTACCCAAGTTGCAATTGCAAAGTGGCTCCCACCAGACATATGGTTGCAGGATTAATTGGATGCCATTATAAACATCCTATTGCTGTGGGATAAAATTGGCCGCTACCATATATGGCCCAATGGACGCCACCAGACCGCTTCCCATAAAACCCATATATAAATTGCAACATTTCTCTCCTGCTCACCCTCATTGCCAAACCCACTTCTCTCCCGCTCACCCTTGGTTGCCAAAACCATTTCCTCTTTCATCATTGTCGGTATCAAGCTCATTCTTTTTTTTTTCTCTCCTGTAATAGCTGGCTGATTCTTCAAGCATTGTGGGATACGGCTTGGTATTTTTTTCTTTCAACATTGTCACTTTATTTTATTTTTTATTTTGTCCATTTCTCTCTATTAATTTCTGCCATATGGTTTTCTCTAGGGTTTTGAATTGCTAGGGTTTCAAGTTGCCAGAGGATTTGGAGGCTTTTCAGGTATGACTTCTCCATTTTTTTGTCCTCTCATTACTGTAGAAATTTCGATTTGGAGGTTTTCTAGCTGATTTTTCTTCCTTTCTTATGGATTGAGATAAGCTCTTAAGTTTGATGATTTCTCAAAGATGTTGGTGTAATCTGAAGCCCTAAATGTAGGTATGAAAATTCCACCTGAGAGTGCCCCAAAAGGCTTTACTGGTGTTTTATACAAGAAAGGTATGAAGATCATCCACCTACTTGGATATCATTGTGTTTTAGACAAAAAGACTTCTCCATATAAAAATTCATTTCTCAAAGATCTTTAACTCATTCATGTGCTTAGGTAACCCCTGATTTACAGATTCTAGATGGTGGAGAATAGATAGGCTTGAAGCATTTTAGGCCGGTAAAACCCTTGGGATCTAGTGACACTGGTAGGTTTATATGTTTTTTCTATTTTTTGCCCATCTTTTTGCCCCAATTTTGTAGGAATTATGTTCTATCCTATGGCTTCTATTTTGGAACCAAAAGATTTATTTACCTTTTAGTCTAATTCAACTCCATTCATTTCTAGGTGTTGAAAACTTTTCATTTTTGAGAAGTTGTGCTTCTGGGTATTTATTGTGTGCCGTTTATCTTGAAGAAGCTGCATCTATCAGTGGCAATTTGCTCTTACAGGAGGAGGAAGTTATAGGTATGTTTCCTCTTGATTCTTCATTCTCTGTTCCCATATATTTGTGTTCCAAGGTCATGTTTCAGGATGAATCTATGTTGATATGGTACTCTGGCAAAAAAGTGAAACAACTTAAACTAAGCAATGTTTCAAGAATTATTCTTGGACAGTGTATTGTAAGTTTCTATAAATCGGAACCAGAGACAACTTTGTTCTTATGTTTTCTATTCTTGTTCTTATGAATCTATGTTTTCTATTCTTGTTTCAAACTTACATCTTGTTCTTATGTTTTCTATTCTGTTGTTGTAGTTCATCCAAATCTCTCTCTCCATTCATATCTACTCTTGAGTTAAGGCCTCAACCTTTCAATACATGCCACTGATTTTGAGGATGGTTTCTTCTTAAAAGTTGCAGCTAGAGTGAATTTTGTGGTCCATAACTACTCTTCAATGTTTATTAGCATTACTTATAGTTAGTTCCACAATAGTGTGACTAATATATATGTTTGTGTTTGTGAGAGTTTTTTCATATATACAAATGGAATGTAATGAAGTTATGCTAGAAGTAATTTTTTTTTTTTTTGTTAATTTCTATCATATTCTGATTTGGATTTATTTATTTCTTTTTCTTGGCTGGTTGCACCTTCTGATTTGCAAGAAAAGAGGATGAAAAAGAAGAACTCAAGATATTCTTATTAATTTAACCATCTGATTCTCTTTCAGGGCGGAATATGAGGGAAATTTGAAGGAAATCCTTGGTTACACCAAGGATGATGTGGTATCAAGTGACTTTGTGGGAGACTGCAGGTGGGGCAAATCTTGCAATATCTCTTTTTCTTCCTCATCTTCAATACTTTGCTTATTTTGCAAGTGAATTGTATAATCACTTGCCCTTTGGCAGGTCGAGTATTTTTTATGCCAAGGCTGGAATTGCTCTGAATGACAACTTTATCAAGTTGGTCTCTTGGTATGATAATGAATGGGTTTACAGGTAATTTTCACTGAATGTTCATAATTTAAGCCACTAGTTATAAATAATGAATATGATTCAAATATGTAAATGTAAATCGATCACACCTGCATCATTGTTCAAGTTGCATTTTCTGAATACCTACAAAAAGTTGGTTAGCTACAAGGTCAGTTTGCCTGGGATGTGTCAATTTATACCTTTGGAACAAACAAGTAGAATCTAATTTGCTTTCCAGTTATGGGGATTAACACCATTGGAAAATAACACCTATTTCTTTGGCAAAGGTAAGGGCCATAGCATATGGGCTGGGGGTTTGAATTTTTCTGACATAATATGCAACTAGTTTCATATAATGTTAGGGCCATAGCATATAAGCTTAGACTCCAAGTGATTGCTAAGATTGCAGGATATGGTGATGCTACTCAGGTACCATTAAAAGTTAACTTATATCTGTCTCGATCTGATATGACAACAGATGACTTGATACTGAAACATGATTGGCTTGGGCAGGCACCTGAGTTGTTTACAACTACCCCAGCCCTTGCAATACCAAAAGCTATTTCTAATGCTGGCCTGAAGGCTTCTCAAATTGAATACTATGAAATAAACGAGGCTTTCGTTGTAAGGATTTATTCTTGTGCTTGTTATACTTCTATCATCTTTTTTATCAAGTAACAGTTTATGCTAATTTTATGATCTCATTTGTTTTCTGTAGGTTGTAGCTCTTGCCAATCAAAAGTTGCTTGGTCTTGATCCTGTGAGTTCTAGTTCACCGCCTCTACTTCTTTTTTTAACCTGTAGTGACATACTGTACATTGAACTTGTTTACTTCAGTTTTGTACAATTTTATTTTCCTGAGCATTTTCAGATTTCTGCCTCTATAAGCATGTGCTCTTTTGTGGATTCAGGAAAAGGTCAATGTTCATGGTGGACCTGTATCTTTGGGAAATCCAATTGGTTGCAGTGGTGCTTGTAGCTTGGTCACATTGTTAGGAGTATATTCATGGCGGCTTATCTTGGTTCTGCATAAGTTAAAAGATTTTTTTCAATACAAACAAATACTTCCTTGACAATTCTCCCTCTAACCTCTGATTTTCTTCTTTTTTGTATCGAAAACAGATTTAGGAACATCCAAATCTAAGTAAGCATCCTAAACATGTATTTTAAGTAAGCATCCCATTGATGAACTTCAAAGTGTAGCAACATAAAACAACCACGCAAGGGAAAAATTTATTATTATCATTTAATAATGACTTTATTTGCTTTATATTAATTTTGAAATATTTGAAAGAAACAAATTTTCTTTTGGTACAGTATCTTGAAAAGGTTAAGGATCATTGATCTAAGTTTATGAAGGAAGCTTATTCAAATAATGGAATTCTCAAGCATTTCAAGTTTGGAGACACTAATTCTTGACTGTTGTGTAAGCTTGATTATGATTCACCCATCTGTTGGAGTTGTGAAGAAGCTTACTACCTCATACTTGAACAGGTCCCATAAGCATAAGGGTTTCCTATGTAGCATCTAGTTGGAATCTCTTGAAATTCTTGATCTCTCTTACGCGGTGTTTGTTTTTTTGGCTTTTTCCTGAAAGTAATTTGTTTTTAGAATTTAAGTTGTTTGTTTTATATTTTTTTTATGACTTATTATAAACTTTTTACTAAATATAAAAAATAACATATTAGTTTTTCTTTACTTTTTAATACATAATAGAAATAAAATGCTACAAAAACAAACAACCTAATATTTAACACTATTAAACATTAAGGTTCTATTTAGAATTAAATAAAAAAACAAACACCACCTTAGTGTTCAAGCTTTGACAAGTTTCTTGAAGTCCAAGGAAATATGACATGTTTGCGGGAACAATAGTTGAACGGAACTGCTGCAAAAGAGCTCCCAAACAACATTGACAACTTGGAATCTATTTGGTTTCTTGATCTCTCTAATTCCACAAAGTTCAAGAAATTCCTGACAATGGAGGGGATATGAAAAGTCCAATGGAGCTTCATTTAAATAATACTACTATTAAAGAATTTTAAAGGAGCTTCATTTAAACAACACTACTGTTAAATAATTCTCAAGCAACATTGTTAACTTGGAATCTCTTGAGATTCTTGATCTCTCTAATTGCTCAAAGTTGGAGAAATTTTTAGAGAATGGAAAGAATATGAAAAGTCTAGAGGAGCTTTATTTGAACAATACTGCCATTAAAGAACTCCCAACAAGTGTTGGCAACTTGGTGAATCTCTTCAGATTCTTCGTCTTGGTGGATGTCATACTCCTGGACGAGACATAAAATTAATGAAAATATTGAATCTCCAGCAGAATATGAGAAGTCATTCACAGGAGAAACAGAGTGGTATTAGAAAACTTTCTAGAGAAACAGAGGAAACATGAAATTAAACAATACTGCTATTAAAGAACTCCCAACAAGTATTGACAACTTGGAATCTCTTTGGATTCTTGATCTTCATGCATGCTCAAACTCGCTGATCTTCCTCGAAGTCTACAAGAAATAGAGGCACATGATGATCCTTAAATAACCAATGGTAGGAGACAACAGCAAATGAAACATCAACCCAGAGGAAACAACAGTTGTAACGTACTTCTGCCGAGACCAAGTTCAAGCTAATCAGACTGAGAGTCTCAGAGTCAAACTTGTCCATGCGGAGCGCGTGAAATAAGGAATTGGACCCGCAGTTTGGGGCGAGAAGACATGTTGGAGATAACAGTGGCAGCCACCGAGCGGAACTGGGAAGGAATTAGGTCAGAGTGGAAGGCATCAATATCTCGGAGCAGGTGGTAGAGAACACAGAGTCAGTCGTGA
The DNA here is from genome assembly GCA_037355405.1 of Vitis amurensis. Classification (NCBI taxonomy): domain Eukaryota; kingdom Viridiplantae; phylum Streptophyta; class Magnoliopsida; order Vitales; family Vitaceae; genus Vitis; species Vitis amurensis. The sequence goes on from CM074693.1 coordinate 38,244,182, forward strand.
ATTTGGTACTTGTTGGTAGTTATGTCAAGGCCTGTAGAGTTGAATTTTGCCCGAGTTGATGATCTCGGCGGAAAGCCTGTGGCGAGGTGTACGGAGAGTTTGGATTTTCCGAGTCTGACCCGTCATTATGGGAGCCACCGGCAACGGGAAATCCAAACTCTTCATCGACCTCGCCACAGGCTTTCTGTCGAGAACATCAACTCGGACAAAAATGCAAGTCTACAAAGGCCTTGACATCACCACCAACAATACCCAAATGCACGAGCGACTCGGTCTTTCCCACCACCTGCTTGGAGCTCTTGACTCCTCCCACGCGGGGCCAACTCCTTCCCAGTTCCGCGCAGAGGCGGCTGCTGCTGCTATATTCTTAGATACGTTTCCCTACCCACTCTAGTGAAAGAGTAACGGGCTTTCCTAACTTCTACTGCAAGCTTGAAAAAAAAAATCTTAAAAATGTTAATTACAAAACCACTGATAAATCAACGGCACCTTTTTAACTATTTTTTTTTATTAATCATATATGTTAAAAAATTAAATTTATATTAAAATTTTATTTTATTTTTTACTGATAAAAAAATTATAAAAAAATATATTAATGAAAATTTTTTAGCGACTCGGTCTTTCCCACCACTTGCTTGGAGCTCTTGACTCCTCCCACGCGGGGCCAACTCCTTCCCAGTTCCGCGCAGAGGCGGCTGCTGCTGCTATATTCTTAGATACGTTTCCCTACCCACTCTAGTGAAAGAGTAACGGGCTTTCCTAACTTCTACTGCAAGCTTGAAAAAAAAAATCTTAAAAATGTTAATTACAAAACCACTGATAAATCAACGGCACCTTTTACCTCGTTATAAAGTGTTAAATAAAATTAAATTTATATTAAAGATATTTTTTCAATATGTACTTTTTAACTATTTTTTTTTTATTAATCATACATGTTAAAAAAATTAAATTTATATTAAAATTTTATTTTATTTTTTACTGATAAAAAAATATATTAATGAAAATTTTTTAGTATAAATTCAATTTTATATAAATATAAAAAATGTAAGTGTAAATTCAATATTTTGAAGATATGTGATTAAATATGAAAGTTATGAAAAGTGCCTAAAAACGTTTTCAAATGGGGTTAAAAGTGTTATAAATTTAAAAATATTTCCTAAAAGTAATTTTAAATTCACCATGCTTTTATAAAAAATCCCACAATGTAATGTAAAAGACGACGATCTCACACTTCAAGTTACGCTGTCAACTTTTTGTCCAAGCGTCCAACTGCTTTTCTCTTTTTGAATTTATTTGCTAGCGAAGATACCACATTGTATCCTCCCTATCTTTGCATATAGTTGGATAGAAGTCAAAAATGGTGATGTGGCTCTCACATGGCCATATGCAGCTTTTCCATTAGTAAAAATTTGTACTTTTTGGATTTTAGTTTAAGCCAAGGATTAAATCAACGGTCAAAGCTAAAAATGAGTTAATGTTTCTATCGTGGAAGGGAGTCGAACCACCACAAATGGTTTAGCAAACACCTCAACCGACCGTTGGGCCAACTTACCCCTTGATAAATGTTTTGCATCAAATATATATATATATATATATATATTAAAAAAAATTCTAAAAAACAAATTAATTATAATTTTTTTATAATTAAATAAAAAAAATTTCATTTAATTGATTAGCAAAAATATAACAATTATCATGATAATTTTTTTCATAATGTTTTTAATATCATATATATAAATATTAAATTTTTTTTACATTTATCATCATTTAATACAATTGAATTAAATGTATCATAATTTTAATATTAAACATATTATAATCAAATATTATAATATTATTATTGAATAATATTTATTGATATAATTTAATAATCAATATACACTTATAAAATTTATATTTTTTATTAACATATATAATATTAATATCAAATATAATAAATTTTATTTGTGCATACATACATACATACATACATACATACATACATACATACATATATATATATATATATATATATATATATATATATATCAATTTCTTTAATAAAATAACTTTAAAATGTCTATTATATTTCTAACTTTATTTTTAAGAATTTTTTTATTTATTTTTACTATATTTTTATAAGTTTTGATTAATTTTAAATTCATTGATATTTGTTCTGATATATCTATAAAATAAAAATATCAATATATTTGTGATATATATATATATATCAATTTCTTTAACAAAACAACTTTAAAATATCTATTATATTTTTAACTTCATTTTTAAAAGTTTTTTTATTTTTTTATTATATTTTTATAAGTTTTGATTAATTTTAAGTTTATTAATATTTATTTTAATATATCAATAAAATCAAAATATCAATATATTTTTTATTACTAATATTTTTATCTTTGATTTACAGTGACGGGAGTGGATGAAAGACCCGCTTGGCAGGTGGCTTCATTTTAAGCCGATGTTATTGGCAGGTGCCTTTATTTTAGGAGGCTCCATGAACCTCATCTTCCTATTCCTTTGTGGTTAAGTAAAGGTTTTATGGTAGACATAAAGGGCATACATGTACCACATATATGTAATTTCTTCATTTTTAAAAATAATAAATATATGAAAATAAAACAAACGTAGTAGTTCCGTTTCTACATTCTCTATCCCGTGAGATGCAAGTATTCCATTGATCTTACATGTGCCTACAATTGGTGACATGCTCATGAAAGTTTACATAACCATTGATCATACTAATTGTACAGAAGACTTGTGATAGTGATGGAGCCAACAATATTGTGCCGATGAACAATTTGAATCTAAATGACCTACCAATGGCCCATGTTTAGAACAGGGACATATTCCAAAAATACTAATAACATCATCATCTATAAAGATTCTTGTTCCAATCAATGATAAAAGTATCAATTTTTATGAAAATATTGAAAGGTGAATTTTATAAATATATTAGAAAATAAGAACTAAGTACAAAAGGAAGATTTTGAAGCCCTGCATTCTCAGATGATCTCTTCCACACATGCCTCCTCATTCATCAGAATTATAAACTAATTTGGGAACCTCATCTTAAGAGATCCACCCATAGGCCAAACATCATGCGAAGACACCTGCACACCAGCTCTAACTTTTCTCTATCTACCGAACATTCCTGTTGAAAAACTTCTTCAGTCAAGGTATGCATGGATACATAATCTCACATTCCACAAACACCTCTCCACTTCATTCCTTCCATTCTAATACTAATGTACCAAAGAAGTTGCATGGAGAGCAAAGAATCTGGGCGTTAGAGGGACTCCCTTAAGCCCCTGCAAGAGCACAAGGTATTTGTAAGTGATAAGGTACTCAAGAAAAAGTAAAGAAAATAGAAAATGAAAAAAAGAAAAAGGAAAAACAAAAAGATAGAACAATGGGTTCTTTATTATTTAAACACTTCCATTATTATATATCACAATGTTGCTTGGTGTTTAGCAATAGTATTCCACCAGCACCTTTAGTCTGCCAAGGAGAAATAAACATACTCAAGTCTAGAACTTACAAAGCTCCCAACTTGCTAGTGGAAACTGGTATAGAAGCAACCAAATTATTTTTGTACCCTATGAAGATTTGAAGATTATATAATCTTCCAATGTCAGAAGGGATGGCATCATTGTGATTATTGTCAACAATGCCCAGAAACGGCAAGCCAGTGCAATTGCAAATGCTTTTAGAAATGTCTCCTTCCAAAAAGTTAGCCCCCTAATATAATGATTGTAAATTCCTGAGGAGAATTGGTCCAACAAGAGAATTTTGGTAAAGAATCAGTTTTGAAAGCTGGGAGCAAAATCCCAGTTGAGGTGGAATTTGCCCACTAAATGAGTTTAAAGTTAAGTCCACAACTTGAATATGCAACGTTTCCAAGGGATGTTGAACAATCCTACATGGAATGACAACACTAGTTGTTTCATACTGCCAAGATTGTGGGGGATATCTTCATTGGAGCCAACTATTGGAACAAATTAGCATGCTATTGACAACTACTCCATTGTGTTGTCTGCATATTAAATTTTCCATTTGTGGCCTTCTTCCACATATCTGGTGCCACATAGCTCTTGATACAGTAAGGATTGCTCTAGACTTGGCTGGAAAATGAGTACCTCAAGAAATGCCTAGGAAAGTACAGTGATTAATTCTAACATGCTTTAAGTTAGAAGCTCTTCCTTCCATCTATGACTAGGGAGCCGCCTCTTTGATTTCAACCTTTTTAACACTCAATATTAGTTTCATCTTATAGGATAGAGTTACTGAAACAAAGTAACTTGTTTGTAACGACTTGCTCCCAATCGTGTAGATATTATTCGTTTTAAACCCAAAGGGGGCTCTCACAGCTTGAAAATGTGTATATATCTACACGGTTGGGAGCGGGTCGTTACAAATGGTATCAAAGCCGATCTTCAACCTTGGCGTGGGGGTTTGTTTGGCTCCATAAGGGGTGCTTGTCTGATTTGCCCTGCAATCCCATGGGACATAACAAGGACATTGTGTCTGCATGAGGGGGGGGGTTGGGGGTTTGTGATGTCTCACATTGGATAGGGGAGAATGTTCCTGGCGCTATATATGTAGAGGCTCCTCTTAACCAAGTAGATACGTTTTAAAGCCGTGAGAGCCTCTTTGGGTTTAAAGCGGACAATATCTACACGGTTCGGAGCAAGTCGTTACAAATGGTATCAAAGCCGATCCTCGACCTCGGTGTGGGGGTTTGTTTGGCTCCATAAGGGGTGTTTGTCTGTTTGGCCCCGCAATCCCATGGGACATAATGAGAACGTTGTGTCTGCATGGGGGGTTGTTTATGATGTCTCACATCAGATAGGGGAGAATGTTCCTGGCGCTATATATGTAGAGGCTCCTCTTAATCAAGTAGACGCGTTTTAAAGCTGTGAGAGCCCCTTTGGGTTTAAAGCGGACAATATCTACACGATTGGGAGCATGTCGTTACAAATGGTATTAAAGCCGATCCCCGACCCCGGTGTGGGCGTTTGTTTGGTCCCGTGTTTGTTTGTTTGGTCCTGCGATTTCATGGGACACAACGAGGACGTTGTGTCTGCATGGGTAGGTGTTTGTGATGTCCCACATCGGATAGGGGATATTGTTCCTGGCGTTATATATGTAGAGGCTCCTCTTAATCCTGTAGACGCGTTTTAAAGTCATGAGGGTCCATTTGGGCTCAAAGCGGACAATATCTACACGGTTGAGAGCGGGCCATTACAAACCTAGATTACCTCAAAGTGTTGGATCCCTGCTTGCATGCATATAAGAACTATCCAACTAAGCACATAAAATCCATATTCCTATACATAACCAAAATAGTAAAGTTAATCCATACGTATTTGGGTACATAAATTAGGTAAATAAAAACTAAGAATCAAAAGAATAAACCTAAACTAAATGATTCAGTAGGGCGTACTTCAGAACTGAGATTTCACAAAATGTGATTGAGAGAATTAATACCCCATAGGCAATAGGCCACACTTAGGTTCTGCATAAAGGGATACATCAAAAGGCATTCTGTTGCTCTTGTGTAAAACCCAATCAACCGTAATGGATTCCAGTGGACAGCTACACTTATCATCACCACCTCATGCTGGAAAGCTGCATCTCCACCAGGACTTTTCATAATCTGTTAATCGTTTCACAACAACTTTGGTGTCATCTGCAAACACTCCCTTATAAACTTCTCCAAAACCTCCCTATCCAAGAACATTTTTCTCACTAAAATTGTTTGTAGCTAGCTGTAACTCCCTCCATGCAAATCTTCTCAATTGGCCAAATGCAATTGTTCGATCAGTTTCACCTGAAAACAGATAAAAAGATGTGTAGAAAGAATTTTCCAAGGGAATCAAATTTTGCATCAAAACCTTAAAATTTGTCCAAGTATTTAAAAGAGATAAAAGCATAGTTCTTTTCAATACAGAACTATGGCATGTTCTATAAATCTTTTCAACCTTTTTGTACTTGTAGGCATCCCAAGATAACATCTAATTGAAAATCCAACAACTTGCTTTGATGCTATTATCACCTAAAAAGGAATAAGAAGAAAGCATTGTAGCCATTGAACAGAACGAGTCCTATTTACAGGGTTCTAGGGAGGGTTGACAAGTAACACACCCAACCTTCAGCCTTTTTGCATGATTTGGTCATACACAAAGTTGAGTTGTGCTTTCAGAATCAAACATCCCCACAAATTATTATTGCACCAAGTATTGGCTCCATTCAGACATTTAAATCTGTGTGTTAAATCAGTGTGTTACAGAAAAGGATCACAAACCTGCAACATCTAAAAAAACTTCGTGCTTGTAACCTCTGCATCCACAGAAAAAACAACACAATTGTGCAAAGAAAAAGACCTGTAAGCCCTCCAAGAATTCCAACTATAAGTCCAATTTTTGGTTTGTGAGAATCACCTGTCAAGAGATGAAAATCCAAGCTTAAGCTTGTCAAAGAAAATGAAAATTCCATGAATGCATTTTAGAAAAATATTTCTATTACACTAAAGCAGGATTGTCCCAAATAAGACAGTTAATTTTGTTACTTGAATCATTATCAGATGCACAAATGTGTGGAAATTTTCTGCCACAATTCAAGTTGTGTGAATTATCGAGTTTAACGTTGGCAATTGTGTGTGTGTGCATGCATCTCAATGTGTTTGCATGTGTATCTGAACATGCATGTGTGTGAGAGAGAGAGAGAGAGAGAGAGAAAGAGAGACAGAGACAGAATAAGAGAGGTAGGGAGAGAAGGACAATGAGCAACATGGAGCAGCGTAGCAAAATAAATAAAGAATCACAAATTCATATGATCAATGCCTGAATTAGGAGTAGTTAGAAATTTCATACTCATACTTTGGCAATCGAAATAAATCCTCAGGTATTTGACCACTGATATCATTTGACGCCAGGTGACTGCAAAGATAGGATCAGTACTTTCAAAAACCCTATTGATATACGATCACAAAAAATAAAAATAAAACGAAAACAATAAAAACCAAAATATAAAAAAGAAACAAAAAAGATTGGAATTTTTCGGAAACCCTAGATCTGAGAAAAAAAGAAAAGGTAGGTCTTTTGCACTGACCTTGAAGGACAATGATGGAGCGAGATCGCCATGAGGGCCAAGAGACTGAGCATCAGATGGATTTGGCACAAATTCTTAGATAGTATATCTCATTTAAATTTTTAAGTTGGCACAAAATCTTCTTTTTTTAAAAAAAACCCTCATTATAATTTTTCTTTATCGTACATTATTACAAGTTCGCTGCATATTTGATCCATAGTCTCCTTTACTTTTTGCATCATTTATTTTTTTAGTTGCTTCACTTTGTCACTCAGAGGTTACGGAAATTCATATGATTGTCCTTTTTTTTTTTTGTCATGTTATTTATGTCGGGTTATAAATTACAAGTGTGATTATGGAAACTGCCCCATAGATTAATAAGGTATTTTAGAAAAATTGAAATTTTGAAATAATATAAATTACTTAGTAGTTCTAGACAACTAATTTTTTAACTTAAGCCGGTAAGATTTGGATCCGCAATGTATATCATGCACTCTAACACTCTTCTTCCTCACATATATATTTCATTTTTGAGCTTAATAAATTAGGTAAATAAACATGCAATGGTAAGATTCAAATATTGGACATTCCACTAAATAAGGTTTTGATAGTATATTGAATAATCAATTTTTCTAAAAGGTTAAGCTTACAGGATTTGGACCCACAATGTACATTATACACTTTAATAGGTAAGACACAACTTACTCATTCTACCTAATATAGAGCATTAATATAAAAAATGAGAAGGCAGAGAATGTACAAATTACTTGAAAAAGGATGCCAACAATTCCAAACTTTGTTTTACGATTTTAGGCACGTCTGTTGTTTGTCTAGTACACATACATGCTTGACAGATAATTGTCCATGGATGCTGCCCTTCTTCACAGTTAGGCTTTTGTTTTGTTGTCCATCTGTATGTTCTAACTATTGTACCATGTTTTGGTGGTTCCCTTCTTGCGCTTTGGTAAAGTCATTTGGGTGGACCTCATTTTCCATTGACATCCGATGCTATGAAAATGGTTGACTGGCCATGCTTCTCGAGAGGTCTTATTAAGTATCGTTCATGTGGTAGGTTGTCAATCACTATTTCTAAGCTGATAGCTCCTCTCTTTCAACTAAGCAATTTTAAGGGATCCAATGATTATGACTTGCAAAATGGTAGATAAAGATGATGATCCAATCTTTTTGAGAAAAGACTGCCAGGGTTTGCATAATAATCAAAAGAACTGAAAGGGAGCAAATTAATTTGAGAAGATTGCAAAGAAATGTGGGGAGAGAATGTGTAATTATTTAGGAAATTGTCGTGGCCTGCTTCTTTATTTAACTCTTAATTAAATAGACTAAAATGGCAAAACTATCATTGATTTTTCCCCCTTTGAATCTATCCAAGATCTCATTAGAAATTGTAGAATTTTGATCTCACATTGTACTCTAATAGTAAAATTTCCCTTGCACCTTTCTTTCTTTGAATCTGCAAGGTCTTACTGAATTTCAATGTTTGAGCAATCTTTTGTAGTTGCTGGGATGGCTTGTTGCAGCACCCTTTATCTTGGTCATACTCTACATAATATTTTTGCCGTGTTGCAAACTCCTGGTTCGCAAATTCAGTCCTGTTCCTTCAAGTCCAAAGAAGCCCGTCCATCCCCACATGGAAGTGAAGCTAAAGGTAAGGGATGTGTGATAAAGATTGTATTGAAACCATTTGCTTCATCATCCCCATTTACTGTAATAATGCCATTTGTGCTTCTAACATAACACTGCTTGTACATAAAACTTTACTGGAGTAAATGCATGTAATTATCCTTTATAAACATGTTGAATTCAGTATTGTGACCTGGTTGACTTTTTGGATGAATCTATGAAAAATGAAATTTGTGTTTTTCTTCTCATTCTGATTTCATTTGTGGCATTTGCTTAATTGGATTTCCATTCTTTTTCTTGAGAAACCGATTTCTATATGATCCAATATATGATTTGGGTTCGAGAACATTGCATTATTACCATTGTGTCACTCCTGTTGAGTTGGTGGCTTGGATAGTTGATTATCAAAAGTTCTGAATCCACCTACATCCTCACCAAGAGCTTCTTAATCTGCTAAAAGTAGTATTTGATGGTAAGTTTTAAGTGTGTTTAGATGGAACTTTATGGTTATATTTGGTTCTTGGAAAGTATTAAGGAAATAAAAAAACTGATTATTTTTATTTTTATTTTTTATGTTTGATTATATTATAAAAAATATGAAAGGAAATAGAATATAATTTAAATTAGTTAGAAATTTATATATTTTAAATTATTTAATCATTTTATAAAAAAGTTAAAATAAGTGAAGTGATTTTGAAATAGCATATAAAAATAATTTATTGATTTTAAATATATTTTTTATTTTTCTTTCTTTCTCTATTTTTTTTTTTTTTTTGTGCTTTTCTTCTCTATTTTCTTTTGTTTATATTTTCTAGTAACCAACCATAACCTATGAGTCTCGCACTTTGTAATGTGATTTATCAACATAATTTTTGTTTAATTGCAACTTTTAAAAAATCATAATTATCCATGACATAAAATTTCATAAAATGGTTTTGAGGAAGGTGTATTTCCTCTTGCAAAAGCAACTATCTATATTTTTATAAGGGCAATGCTTTGGCACCTTCACCCTTGGTGCCTTGTAAGTGGTCATAACCTGTGTCAACACGACGGTCTTGTAGATGGCCAATTCTTGCCTAATCTCTCGATCTATGTTATTTATTTATTTTTGGGGTGTTTGATATATGGGAAATACAAATATTTTATTAGAGGAAAGATCAACTTAATTTTTCTTTTTCAGTTTTTAATAACCGAAACATAAGATCAAAAAAATTGTACGCATTTTCATTACTAAACAAATCGTCAATGTCTTCAAAATTTATTAGAATCTGGGCTGTTGTTGCGGATATTAATTAGGCTTTGTTCAGGTCATTGTTTAAAGAACTGGGCTAAACTGGTTTGAGGTCAAAGTGGCCCAATGGTGGCCCATAATAACGATGATGATGACTTGAAAACCATCACCGATTCACCACAACCACTTTTCACTTCTCAGAGTACTCAAGTGGGCCCCACTTGTTTTTTATTCAAGAAAATAAATCATAAGAAATTTTAGTAGTAATGATTAGTGTATAATGAATAATAATAATTTTTAGTAATAAATTCATTAAATAATTATAAAATTTAATTGCAATTAGTAAGTATAAAGAAAGAAATAATAAAGTGAAGAGAATAATATTTTATATGTTTAGTATTAATAACAAACTTAATAAAAAAAATTTAATTTTAAGTCATGGATTAAAAATAATGATTAAAGATGTGAATGATACAAAAGATTTCTAGAAATAAAAAATAAAGGTAGTAGAGGTAAAGTGAAAATTTCATTTTAATAAGAAGAAACATAATTGTAAGGAAAAATGTCATTTTAAATAAAGAATATGTAAAATATTAATAAAAATAAATATAGGAAATAAATTTAAAAGTAGAAATATTGAAAATTTTGAATAAGAAATAGTAAAAAGTGCCTGTAAGTTTTTAAAAAATGGTATACAAGGAATATTTACAAATGCCTTAATATTAAAATTAGTATAAGATGAAAAATAATAACTTTATTGTCTACTTAAAAAAAATATGCTTAACATAAATTTCTAATGTATTTATATTCATAAATTCTTTTTATGATTTTATTTTTTAAATAATTTGACAACAAATAAGAAGGTTTTAAACGATAGAGAGATATAAGACCTATTCAAAAACTGTTTTGAGAACAATTTTTTATTATTCAGAATAAAAAAAAAATAAGAAAACATGTTTAATAATAATAGCCTGTTTTTAAATATTAAGAATGAAAAATAAAGTGTTTTTTAGGATTGTTTTATAAAATAATTATACAACTATATAGAGTGATTAAAAATAAAGTATTGGATATAAAATTATTTTTAAAATATAATTAAAAATATTTAAAACATTTCAGGTTCTCAAATATGTTTTTGTTATATAAAATAGTAGAGAATAGTTTTAAAAAATTGTTCTCAAAAACTATTTTTGAGAATTAATTTCGAAAAGGGTTACTAAACAGGGCGTAAAATTTCTCAATCTTTTAAATTTTAGATAATAGTGTTTACGTTGATGTAAATTTCAAAATATCAAAAGAGAAATGTGAAAAAAAATATATATATGAAAAAAATTAAGGCTATGTTTGCTTCCCAAAAAAATTAAGGGGGCATACAAGGGAAATGAAATATAAAAATAAAAAATAAAAAATAAAAAAATATATTCAAAATCAATAATTTATTTTTATATGTTTCTTCAAAACTTATTTCACTTAGTTTCCTTTATTATATAAATATTAAATAATTTTAAAAAATATAAAATTTTAATTATTTTATTTTTAAAAAAAGATTTTATTATAAAAAAATTATTTTTCTTAACATTTTTTTTCCATACTTCCAACTTCCAAGAAATCGAAAATATCCTAAGTAAATAAGAGTTGTAAGAGAATACCAACCAATCCCACCATTATCCAAAAACAAGGAAAGATTCCAATTTTTTTACTATCTTCCAATAAATGAAAAATAATTAAAAATAAAGAACTGCACCAAAATCAACATCAATGATTCCTATCAAACCCACTATACCAACACCATGATTGCTAAAATACAATGAGGGTTTTAACTTTCTTGCCTTAGAAGTGCTGGTCATCCTCCATGCAACTATCGAGAAAGTTGAAAGTTCTTTTCCTCACCCACACACAAAAAAATAAGGAAAAAGAAACACATTCCACTTATTGAAAAAAGATCCAAGCCCTTCTAAAATTCGAAAACTTATTATTTAATTTTTACATAAAAATATTAAATAAATAAAATAAATTTAAAATAGGATAAAAATAATTTATTAATTTTAATTCTGTATTTTATTTCATTTTCTCTTTTTCTTCTCTAATTTCATTTGTACAAATTTTCGTTTGAAAAACAGATAGAAATGTGGAAATTTCATGTTGCCTTCATACCTACCATCCAAAAGCCCTTTTTCTTTTCAACTTTCTTCCTCTCTGTGGCCCACCATTGTTGAATGTCAAAAAGATTAGGAGAGAAATTTCATGACTCTGAGTACTGCCTCCTAGAAATTTCAACATATTTTCTTTCTAACTACCTACCATGATTAAAATTGCTTAGAAAGGTCACTCGAAGCCACTTATCTCTCCAACTTTTTAATAGGGATTACACCCTTTATTTTATTAACTAGACGTACTATACTTATGTGAAGAGATTTTCAAATTCAATTTATTATCAATTTTGTATAATTTTTACATAATCATATGTGGTATACGAGAATAAATATTTTGTTTTCATTCCTATTTTTCATTGAATAAAAATGAATTCGGTGATCTCAATTTTTGTGTTTGGATGCATTATAAGAACATAAAAAATATTTATTTTTATGTCAAGGTTACATTAAATCCATTTTGAATTTAATAATATCAACTTGTGTGTTTGGATGCACCTAAAAATGATAGGTTGAAATTATTATATATTTATTTTTTTAAGGTTATGTAATGATGGAAATGAGAATAGAAAAAAAAATTATAATAATAACCTTATATATAGTTAAAATAAATTTTATTTTTATTTTAAAAAAAACTCTCAAATGAGACATAGTTTAAAATAAATTTCCATTTTTATTTAAAAAATAAATAAATATAATTACATAATAGGTAAGAACATATAAATAAGTAAAATAAATAAACATGTATGTGTCTTATATTAATTATTTGAAATATAATAGAAATCTATGAGTATTGATTAGTTTTTTGCGGCTTGAGTAACTTAAACTCAAAATGAGCTTAAATCACTTAATTTAACTTATTTAAATCTTAATTAATTAATTAGCGCATATCCTATTAATTAATTAGCCAAATATAAAAAAACCAATTTTTATATTTATTTTATATTAGTTTTTTGCCCCAAAAATACACCTGATTAATGATTTTCACATAAATATTTTTAGAGAAAATGTTTCAATTGAAAGTAATTTAAGTAAAAATATTGTGAAATGACATATACTAAAAAGTTTATTTAATAGTGATTTTAAAAAGTACTTTTAATATTTTTATCATTTGAAAATTTTATTTTTTCAAGTATTAAAAGGGGTATAAAGTTTTTAAAAATTATTATCAAATGGATTCTAAAAATTTGTTTAATAATAATTTTGGGAAGTATTTATAATTTTTTTTATATTTAAAAATAACTATTTTGATAATTTTTTTAAAGTATTACAAAGATTAAAAATATTTTTTAGAATGTGATTTTAGTAAAAATATTTTCTTTAAAATTGTTTTTTGAGAGAGTCATTTGAAAAGTGATTCATTAAAAAATATTACTGTAATTTTTAAAATATTTAAAAGTGTTTTCCAATGCATTATTTTCCTTTAAAAACGCTTTTCATATTAAAACTTAAAAATGGTTTTTCGAAATACTTCTAAACGGACTGTAAGAGTCTCACAGCTTCATAGGAAAATAAAAGCATCAAATAAAAATGAAAGGAACAAATCAAAAAGGAAAAATGCTAGAAACATGGACATGGCATAGATGTAAAAGAATAAGCAAGTCTTGGATGGCAAAGGAAAGGAAATAAAAGTACAATGAGAGACAGTGAAAAAATAAAAAAATTTGAAATCCAGAGTCGCAAGTCTCATTATTGAGGCCAGCTGTTGGTTCATGTGAACACACCATGATTCCATCTAAAAGCAGTCTGAGAATATGGGCAGTACTGGGCTACTGGCAGCCCCACAATTGGAATAGGACAATTTAGCTTGTGGACTCGAATAGTATTTCTCTTTCTTCTTCCATGAACTTTCATTCTTCCCTCTTGCCTCCAACCCAAAAAAAAAGGATAATTGCTTGCCAGAGGAGAAGAACAGTCATTTGCAACGAAAGACCCTTTCTTTTCGTTCTTAGCCTCCTTGTAACTTTGCCAGATCCAGTTCAGAAATGGCTTCTTTTCAATGACCCCAAGAAAACAAAAGAAAATTGAAAAAGTGATAAAGAAAATCAAATGTAAGAAAGAGGGATAAGAGAGAAGTGAGAAAAAAATTAGTGGAGAGTACACCTACCTGTATTAGCTTTTAATCCACCCACCTACATGCAAAGCTGTAAGCCACCTAATGAAACACTGTGATTATGTTTGTTTTTCAAAAGGTTGTAGGGAAAGAAGAAATGATGGATATTTGGTTGTATTATAAAAAATAATAAATGAAGTTAAATATAATTAAAATTAGTAATAAAATTATATATTTTTATGTAAAAATATTAAATAAATAAAATAAGTTTAAAATAAAATAAAAATAATTTATTAATTTTAATTCTATATTTCATTCTATTTCTTCTTTTTTTTCTTCTTTAATTTTATTTGTACAATTTTTCATTTGAAAAATAGATATTGTAATTGCATTAATGACTAGAGGTACAATGGAAGCTTTGTTGACCATCCGGTGGGCATTCCCTAAAAATTCTTCTACAGAAATATGTGGAAATTTCATGTTGCCTTCACCTACCATCCAAAGACCCTTTTTCTTTTCAACTTCATCCTCTCTATAACCCATTATTGTTGAATGTCAAAAAGATCAGGAGAGAAAGAATCACATTCTTTTTCTATTTTTCTGACTCTTATTACTACTCCCTTTTAGAAATTTCAACATGTTTTCTTCCTATCTACCTACCATGATTAAAATTGGTTAGGAAGGTCAGTGGAAGCCACTTATCTCCCAATAGGGATTAAACATATACGAATTTGATAATATTAATGTGTGTTTCGATGCACCTAAAAATGGTAGGTTGAAATTATTATTTATTTTAAATTTTTTAAGGTCATGTAACGATGGAAATGAGAATAGAAAAAAAAAATTTATAATAATATCATTATACATTGTTAAAATAATTTTTATTTTTATTTTAAAAAACTCTCAAATGAGACAATTTAAAATAACTTTCTATTTTTATTTAAAAAATAAACATCTTTTGACCTTTTTTTTACACTAACATAAATAAATATAATTACATAGAAGGACGTAAAAACCTATAAATTAGAAAAATAAATAAACATGTATGTGCCTTTGTATGTATGTCTCTTAATGTTTATAGATATTAATTATTTGAAATATAATAAAAATATATGAGTATTGATAAAGTTTTGTGTGAGCTTTAAGTAACTTAAACTCAAAATGAGTTTGGATTACTTAATTTAACTTACTTAAATCTTAATTAATTAATTAATACAAATTCGATTAATTAATCAGTCAAATGTAAAAAACCAATTTATAAGATTTAGTACAACCTTAAGCTTTCATCAAAACACTCTTATGTACACTTATGAATCTTAAATCCAATTTCCTCAAAACTAATGTACCACCATGAATTAAGTGCTCAAATGAAAATTATTGGGATTCATAAAAAAAATGCTAACTCTATTATAATCTTATTATGAAGTTAATTCAACATTTTACTAAATATAATCAATTATATTTCAATATCCTATGAAATCAGAATAAAGCAAAACACAAATTAATTTGTGTTCGTAATATAATATAATAGTATTATTACTTATCAAAATTACCTTTAATATCAATTTTTACTTCACAATTACCAGTTCAAAAATTGAATTCTTTGCTTTGAACTATCAAGATCATCTAATCAAATTATAATTATAATTAAACATTATTCTAAGATACCATATAAAAGTCCTTAACTCCCTACCTCAATCATTATTGCATTTATTTATATCATAAGCAAGTTGCACCTCCTACAAATCATGAAAATTAAAAATTATTTAAAACATCAAGAACCTTAGTGAATTTCTTTCCATTGTAGATATATTTTTACAATGCAAGTGGCCTTCCCACTCTTTATGGTACATTAGTCTTGAAAATAAGCTTGGAGCCTGTTTTTGTCCAAATCTAATCGGGAGAAAAAGGATCTTCAGAGACTATTTTCTATTCAAATATAAATTTTTTAAATATCTCACTCTCCACGGGTGCAACTCATGCACAAGGACAATGATTCATTGAAAACGTCCCAGAAGCCACATGGGTGCCAGCATTCATGAAAGGACCACCTATAAAAAATGTTAATTTTATAATTATTCTCATTACAAAGTCACATAAAATACTTTATTTCATTAAATATCAATAATTTGTATTAAATAAACATATTTTACAATCAAAATATACTAGTTCATATGATTTATGGGCGATTTATTGCTACTAGAGGCAATTTTTTCACAAAATCACCGATTTATCTCCCCGAGCCGATATATCGTCGATATTTTGACGATTTTTGTGGAAATATCTTCATTCCGATTTTTCTCCGCGAAATATCGTGTCGACCCCTCCCGATACACGATATATCGGCGATATATCCCGACATTTTCCTCCTTGCTTGTATCCATATATTTCTTTTAAGATTAAATTGTTCAATTTTTTAGGCCAAAAAAATTAGAAGTATTACTAAACCTTAATTAAAAACAATGCATAAACCAAGGGAGATCTTAAAAAATACTTTTAAAAAATTAAAAAATTACTTATAATACTTCTAAAAAATCACTTGATGAATGATTCTCACATAAATATTTTTAGGGAAAATGCTTCCATTGAAAGTGATTTAAGTACTGGCAGCCCCACAATTGGAATAGGACAATTTAGCTTGTGGACTCGAACGGTATTTCTCTTTCTTCTTCCGTGAACTTTCATTCTTTCCTCTTGCCTCCAACCCAATAAAAAGGAAAATTGCTTGCCAGAGGAGAAGAACAGTCATTTGCAACCAAAGACCCTTTCTTTTCGTTCTTAGCCTCCTTGTAACTTTGCCAGATCCAGTCCAGAAATGGCTTCTAGCAGCACCTTAAAAGCGTCGTCTTCCACTTCTAATTGTGATGGTTATAATTATGACGTGTTCTTGAGTTTTAGAGGTGAAGATACCCGCAAGACTTTCACTGATCATCTTTATGCTAATTTGGTTGCAAATGGAATTCACACCTTCAGAGATGATGAGGAAATTGAGAAAGGAGGAGATATCGCATCAGATCTCTCGAGAGCTATCGAAGAATCAAAGATTTTTATTATTATTTTCTCAAAACACTATGCTGACTCCAAGTGGTGTTTGAATGAACTCGTAAAGATCATTGACTGTAAGACAGAAAAGGGATCTGTGGTTTTGCCGGTTTTCTACCATGTGGAGCCAACAGATGTACGAAAACAAGGAGGAAGTTTTAAAGATGCATTTTTGGACCACGCAAAAGATGCAGATCAAGAGAAGGAGAAGACAATAGAAACGTGGAAGAATGCCTTGATGACAGCAGCCAACCTATCTGGATTTCATCATCTGCAGAATCAGTAACTATACTTCTTTTCACCTCTACTATATAAATTTTATCCTACTTTAATAATTACAAAGCTGAGTATATTTCCTATGTGAAAATTATATTTTTCTATTTATATGGAAACTTACTCCATGCTATCACTATCAGATTTTAAACAAAATACATGAATTGGTTGAGAAACTCTAAACTAGCCTAAGTTTATGATTGGATTGAAGCTTTACGGGTCCATTTTTGAATCAAATCTACTTAATATTAGATATATTACCCTTCTGCTTTTTCTTTCTATTTGTTTAATTATATGACCAAATTATTTTATGCAAGATGGTGAAGTTTTTTATTCAAAGTATTTAAAAAAAAAAAAATCTGAACTACGAGATTTTATCAATATAAAACATTTAACATTTCACCACCATGATTTCATGTATATAAACTTCATCATTTTAAGTTTAATAAAATAAAATAAAATGTATAAAGCTTGAAAATGCACAAATATTAATTTAATTTGATCTAAATTATCATTATTATATGAAAAAATAGTAATTGTATCAAGGTTTGATTGGTCTATGACCAATATTCCAACATACATTTTAGTTATTACCTATACTTTCATGTGGTTTTACTTATTTTTATCTTCAAAATTTTGTTCGTGATTTTACTTTATTCAACCCTTTTGATTATTTTTTCACATGTACATGCGGTAACATGACCTTTGATTTCACGGTGAGATCTACAAGTAAATCATTCTCTTATTTTGTTAATAAAAATGGTCAGATAAATTATTTAGTAGTGTAAGGACAAGGACAACTTGGAAAGAGGAAGGGGAGAGAATTGAGAGAGGATTTTGCTTAGAGTACCTTGGATACATAATTAAAGTGAATCATGATTAACATGTTAATTTCTTGTAAGGATCTAGGGTTGGAGGAAATATTACTACTAAATATTTAATTGGTATTTGATCAATAAAAAAAGTCCAAATGGCTTAATTTATTTTTTTATTTTTTATTCCATTTTAATTTGTTATTTTATCTTTTTTCATATTTTTCTTTTTCTATAGGAAAACTACTACTAAATATTTGACTAATATTTGATCAATAATAATAAAAAAAGTCCAAATGGCTTCATTTATTTCTTTTTTTTTTATTTTATCTTTTTCCTTCATTTCACTTTTTCTGTTTTATCTTTTTCATATTTATCTTTTTGTTCTTTCATGTGAGGATGATGATGATAATAATGATTATTATTATTATTGTTGTTGTTGTTGTTGTTAATGTTACTACTTATAATATAAATACTATCAATATTAATTAAAATTACTATTACTAATAATATCATTATGTTATTATTATTGTTGTTATCATCATCATCATCATCATCCACATCCACTCTAATATATTCAGAATCTAAAGCTTTAAGTACTTAATATTGTGTTTTAATTTAATGAACACCTTTAGTAAGAGATTTTTTTAAAGAGTGTCTAAACTTGAACCAATTTTAACACTAGCTCAAAAGTATAGTTTGCAGGCCTTCTTGCATGAAGGATTTTGTCGTTTCTTTGGGATTCCTACATCTTGTCTATAGTCTATCATCTATATTACAGTTATTTTATGACACCTTGAATGGTCACAACTTGTTAGAGATTTGCAGTTTATAGACACAAGCCTAGTATAATGTTTAACCATTCTATATTGCAAAGACATTTGTAATTTTGTATTGCCAATGAATTCCATGCTCACTCACTACAAGGATTTCCATGCACCTTCCTTTATTACTTAGAGTCTCAATTTTCCTAGTTTTTGTGCATAGAGTTGTTCGTCTAAATTCGCTATGCTATAATGATCATGTTTTCAATATGATATTTTTCTTGGGTAGCTTGTTTTGTGATCTTAATGATACATTTAAAAATAAAAAATAAAAAGTCCATTCCACCGATTGTTTGGTCAGTTAGCCCTATGCTTAATTCCCAAAAACTCTTACTATGTTTATTTAGGATTATTTTACTAGCTTTATTCTTATAATGACAACATTGTGAGAAGCACTAACAAAAATGAGTCTCCATTCCCTTATGTTAATTTTCTCTAAGAAGTCTTTCAAATCTTTTTCAATTACATTCAAGGTTTTTAATCAACAAACAAATCTTTAAACAAATGGTAAGTTGATAAAATATAGAAACAAGTGAATGGGGAATCAAAGGATCTTTTTATTAAATAAAGGGTGAAAGAAAGTTATGTAAGAGTATGGCAGAGAGTTCTTAACAATTCTCTTCAATCAATAGTTATCTCTACTTGTGTTATGATTATAGCATCCCTTATCATGGAGTCTTGTAATATTCTATACTAGTCGACTTCAATTTGAACCCGTCAACCAAGTGAGCAATTAAAGTTCATATTTTTCATTTTTTTCTTACTTGAATTTATAGGTAGGAATAATTAGAATGCACTTAAATAAGTAATTTAATAAATTGGTTTGATTTTTTTTTCTGTTACATTCTATTGTTCAAATTTCTTTTATATTGATTATATTTGTAATTAATTCTAATCCTATGTACTTTATGATTGGTAGATCTGAGGCAGGCTTTATTCAAAGTATTTGTGAAGATATCATTACAAGATTGGACCGTAAGCCTTTACATGTGGGTGACAACATAGTTGGAATGGACTTTCATTTGGAGCAATTAAAATTACTTATAAAAACTAAGTTGGATAAGGTTCACATGGTTGGAATCTATGGAACTGGTGGAATCGGTAAAACTACCATTTCTATGGCTATTTATAATGATATTTCATCTCAATTTGATGGTAGTAGCTTTCTTGATAATGTTGGGGGGCAACGTGAAGACGGTCTACTTAAATTACAAAAGAGACTTCTTCAAGATACCTTAAAGTGTAATCACCATAATAAGCCAAAATTCAACAGTATTAGGGAAGGAATCAATGTGATAAAGCAGAGGCTTCGATTGAAAAGAGTCCTTATTGTTCTCGATGATGTGGACGACTACATGCAATTAGAAAACTTGGCCGGAAAATATGGTTGGTATGGTGCAAAAAGTATAATCATCATAACAACTAGAGATAAACATTTGTTAACTCGACATGAAGTAAAAGCACTGTATGAGGTGAACAAATTGAATGATGAAAAATCTGCCGAACTTTTTAATTGGTACGCTTTCAAGCAAAATACTCCCAAAACTGGATTTGAAAGCCTTTCAGATAGTGTAGTGAAGTATTCTCAGGGTCTTCCAATAGCACTTAGAGTTTTGGGTGGCTTTCTCTATGATAAGTCAATAGATGAATGGATATGTGAATTGGATAAACTAAAAACAATACCTAACATGGAAGTCCAAAGTGTGCTTAAAGTAAGTTATGATAAATTGGATCGTACATGTAAAGAGATATTCTTGGATATTGCATGTTTTTTTAGAGGAAAAGACAAAGATTTTGTTTCAAGAATATTAGGAAGTTATGCAGTGATGGGAATAAAAGTTTTGAATGATAGATGCCTTCTTACTATTTCAAAAAACAAGTTAGATATGCATGATTTAGTACAACAAATGGGTCAAGAAATTGTTCATCAAGAATGTTTTAAAGAGCCTGGAAACAGGAGTAGACTCTGGGATCCTGAAGATGTTCTTCGTGTGTTAACAAAAAATACGGTAAGAGCCATATGTATTTTGTTTAAGAAATAATATATCTATATAACTTAATTGATTTTCGTACATCTTGTGCTTGACTTATTCTTGGCTTTTATTTTTTAGGGGACTCAAGCAATTGAAGGACTATTTGTACAAGGTTCTTTAGCAAGCCAGATATCTACAAATTCTTTCACGAAAATGAATAGACTTAGATTGCTAAAAGTCTATTATTCATTGTTTTGGAAGAAGAACCCCCCCAAGGATCTCGATTTTCCTTTTTCTGAGTTAACATATTTCCATTTTAAGGGATACCCTTTAGAATCCTTGCCAACAAATTTTCATGCAAAGATTCTTGTTGAACTTAATTTAAAGTACAGCAACATAAAACGACTTTGGAAAGGGAATGAGGTATTATTATAATTGTTGTTTCATTAATAATTTTTATAATAATTTTAAAATTTATAAATAAATTATCTACTAAGGCTTTTTATTTTGTTCCAGATTCTTGACAACTTGAAAGTCATCAACCTCAGTTACTCAAAGGATCTTGTTGAAATTCCAGACTTTTCAAGTGTGCCAAATTTGGAGATCCTAATTCTAGAAGGTTGTATGTATAAAGTTACTATAAAGGTTTATTTATTACTATTATTATTAAAGTTATTAACTAATTGTTTTCTTGAATATGATAGCGTGCAAGAGCCTTGAGAGTTTTCCTGCAATCAAAGAAGATATGAGTAAGCTAAGAGAGATCGATTTGAGTTATACAGGAATAAAAGAGCTTCCATCCTCAATTGGACATCTAAAGGCTCTTCAACACTTGTATTTGATATATTGTACAGAGCTTGTGAGTCTTCCGGATAGCATTTACAACTTGAGCTCTCTTGAAACTCTCCTCTTGGAGGGGTGTTCAAATTTAAAGGGCTTTCCAGAAATCAAAGATGATATGGAAAATCTAAAAAGACTTGATTTGAGTGAAACAGGTATAGAAGAGCTTCCATCCTCAATTGGACATCTAAAGGCTCTTCAACACTTGTATTTGAACTATTGTCCAGAGCTTGTGAGTCTTCCGGATAGCATTTGCAATTTGAGCTCTCTTAAAGTACCTGATGTCCGAGAATGTCCAAAACTGGAGAGAGTGGAGGTGAACCTAGTGGGATCTTTGGATCTAACTTGTTGCATTCTAAAGCAAAGAGTAATCTGGTGGAACAATAATCTATGGCACGACGGAGTGGAAGGAGAGGTCCTTAACCATCATGATTCCTCCCTGTCATCACTGGTAGAATTATGTACAAGAGACGACAGAGGCATCGGCGGTGATCGTTTCCACCTATATGCAGGGAAAGTATTATCCGTAGGTAACTTCAGTCCAATTCAAAGAAGAATCCTCAGTGATATTTTGCGCCAATCTACATTGAAAATTATATCTCTTCGTAACTGCAATCTAATGGAAGAAGGAATCCTTAGTGGTTTTTGGAACCTATCTTCACTGGTAAATTTATCTCTAAGTAACTGCAGTCTAACGGAAGGAGAGATCCTCAATCATATTTGCCACATTTCATCATTGCAAAACTTATCTCTGGATGGGAACCATTTTAGTAGCATACCTGCGGGCATCAGTCGACTTTCCAATCTAAGAGCCCTTAACTTGAGCCACTGCAACAAGCTTCAACAAATTCCAGAGCTTCCATCAAGTCTGAGAGACCTTAATTTGAGCCATTGCAAGAAGCTTCAAGAAATTCCGGAGCTTCCATTGAGTCTAAGATTTTTAGATGCCCACTGTTCGGATGGTATTTCATCAGGCTCCTCATTGCTGTCAATTCGTCCTCTGGTCAATTGCTTCAAATCAGAATTAATTCAGGTATGATTTTCATTGCACAGACATATTTTCTTTTGTACCCACTGGATTTACATGAGGCTTTTTGTGCAGGGAGGCTGGACTTCTGTTGGTGCTTCTAGCTTTGAAAGAAGGGAAATTAGTATTGTTATGCCTAGAAGTAGTGGAATTTTAGAGGGGATAAGGAATCAGAGTATGGGAAGCGATGTAACAATAGAGCTCCCTCAGAATTGGTATAAAAATAATGACTTGTTCGGATTTGCTTTATGCTTTGTCTGTGTTCCGGTACTTGATGATGAATTGAACTTCTGTCCATTGGACTTCTATTGTAAGTTGGCTATCAAGGGAAATGATCTATTGAAAGATATGGATAAAGTCTTATTTAAATCTGGGTGTTGTTGCTTTAAAATTAATGATGATAGTGTATCAGATCTAGCGTGGGTTATATATTATCCCAAGGATGCTTTTGAGCGGCTATATCACTCCAAGCAATGGACACACTTCATGGCTTCATTTCATGGCCGCAGAACCTTTGAAGTGAAAGAGTGCGGGATCCATCCTATATATGGTTGCTTCAAATGTCAGCAAAATGAGGAATGCCAACGGAAGCTTTGTTTAAAGGGTCATGCTATCAATGAACTACCCTTTATCGACCGACCATTTGAACTTGATAGCTTATGTTTGCGGGAGTGCCAAAACCTTGAGAGTCTGCCAAGTACCATCTGTGAGTTGAAGTCCCTTACAACCCTCTCTTGCTCTGGCTGTTCACAACTAAAGATCTTTCCAGAAATCCTAGAGACTTTGGAAAATTTAAGAGAGCTTCATTTGGATGGAACTGCTATAGAAGAACTACCAGCATCAATTCAACATGTAAGAGGGCTTCAATATTTGAATCTGGCATATTGCAACAACCTTGTGAGCCTTCCACAAACCAGCATCATTCAACTTTCTAAACTGAGGGTCCTTGACTTTAGTCACTGCCAGAAGCTTCTACAAATTCCAGAGCTTCCCCAAAGTTTACGATTTCTTGATGCCCATGGTTGTCCTTGCCTGGAAACTTTATCAAGTCCCTCAAGTTCACTTGGTTTTTCTCTGTTCAAATGCTTCGAATCAGGAATTAAGGTATGTTTTCAAGACATTTAACCTTTGCTTTGTTTTTTTATTTTATTTTATTTTATGAAAACACAAGATTTACACCAATATTTCTTGCAGGAGTTTGAGTGCGGGTCCTATTGGAGCAAGGAAATCAAAATTTTTATTCCTGGAAATAATGGAATTCCGGAGTGGATAAGCGATAAGAAAAAAGGATCTGAAATAGTAGTAGAGCTTCCTAAGAATTGGTGGGAGGATAACAACTTTTTGGGATTTGCCTTATGCTCTGTTTTTGTTCCACTTCATATTGAATCCAAGGAAGATTCTTGTTTGAAATGTGAAATGAATTTCCCTCATTACGTTGAATATCTGGATAGTTTCGTAACTGTATTCTGGTCTGTGGATGAACTCTCGTTTAGACGCAGTTATCCATGTTGCCATAATGGTGGTGAATCAAATATAGTCTGGGTGGCACATTATCCTAAGGTTGCTATTGAGAATAAGCATTGGTCAAATGAATGGAGACATTTGAAGGCTTCATTTTATGGTGAACGAGTGAAAGTGGAAGAGTGTGGGCTTCATCTTATATATAAAACCAACATCTTGAACAAAGATTCCAATGCTAAGAGAAGTCTTGATGATGCAGAGAACCCACACAACAAAAAATCAAGACTTTTGTAGTATTCAACCTAACACACTTTTCTTCACCCTCCTATAAGGTTTGTCTTCTTTCTTTTCATTTACTAGACCGATATTCCGTTTTTTTTTTTTAATTTTATAAATCTGTTTGCTTTTAGTTATCCCAAAATTTCAAGAAAAAATTGAGATCCCCAACAATTGGGGATCTCATTATAATATTTAGGAATTCTCAAAAGCTAATCTTTGGAATGAGTTATTGGAAGGAAAGGAGCATATTTAGATATTAGAAGTCTTTAAGTCCAAAATTTAGAAGGAAAAAATGGAATGCATATATTGATTAACAAAAGGTGAAAAAAGACTTTTAAATTAATTTTATATTCAAGTTTTAAAAATTATTATATGTTTTTTAAATTTCTTAATTATGGTGTAAGTCAAGTTGGTTGAATCAAGAATTAGTGTTTATTTTTCTCCCATTTTGGTCCAAGTTTGACCCTAATTATAAATTAATTAGTCACATTTTTCATACTTTAATCTCACTCGTATTTTTTTATACCTAAACCATAAATTTTTTTGTACCTTAATCATATTCTTTATGCTCTAATCATATTTTTCGTTCCTTGATCATGTTGTTCATCTCATTATAACATTTTTTTATACTTTAATTATATTCTTCACACCCTAATCACATTTTTTTTTTGGTCTTATTACCTTAGTCATATTTTTTATATGCTAATGATATTTTTGACATTATAATGACATTTTTGTACCCTAATCATATTCTTGTACCTAGATCACAATTTTCATCTTTTTCTATCTTGATCACATTTTTCACATACTAATTACATTCTTCATTTTTTTTTACTTAGATACATATGTATACCCTAGTTACATTTTTGGTAGGTATGCCTATTTTATGAAATAACTAAAATATCTATTTTTGAATCGTTACAACTTTGAATGAGATTTAAATATAAGTTAGTTTGTAGTTTTATCTATAAATACATAATCATTTAACATAGGAAAAAAAAATTAACAAAACAATTATAATTTTCTAATCTACACATCTTTTCTTCCTTAAAAAAATAATAGACATACAAAAATAAAAATAAAATAAAAAATAAAAAAAAATAAAAATAACTTATCTTAGATTTTATTATTTTAATTTTTTAAAGATGATTTTTTAGAATTTATTAGTTTTAATTTTAATTTATAATTTAGCTTTTATTTTTTTATTTTTAATTTGAAAAAAAACCTCTTTGTTCAAATATCTTCTCTATTTTTGTTGTTAATTTCAATATATATATATATATATATATTAACAAATTCTATAAGAATGACTTGACTTATAAGTAAATCATCTTTGTTTACTTTTACTTTGTTCATATAGATGGTTGTAATTCAATATGTGACATGAATTTCTAAATGCTGGCCCATGGGTTTGGATTGCAAAAGATACCAATGCTGATGGACAGAGAAACTATGCCTCCCAAGATGATGAAGAGAACCATATACATAAATTGTTGGAGCTTTTCTACAAATTTGTTCAATGGATTTACCGTAGAAGACACTAAACATGTATCTCAAGCTTTTGGTACACCACCTTCCTTTCTCTTCTTAGTTTATATTGTCTGATTAAGTGATTTAAATGGCTAAAAGACTTAGTGTTATTACTCCATTGTACTGAATAGTTTTCATCTAAATGGCTTTAGGAGGAGGGTGAAGTATTCTCAAATTTCGATATACAGATGTTGTTATTCTCGTATTTTTAGTGGTGATGTATTACAGAAGCTTTTATCTGACAAGGATGCATACAACCAATTCTTGCTTTCACTTGATCGGGTTAAAATTCAAAACAATGTGAGTTGGAATTTTGCTTTATGCAATCCATCTTCATTGTGATCTTATTACTTTAGAATATTTGCACATTTGTTTCCTATGATTTGGTATACAATTCTGTTTATATAGGGCTTCACTTTGAAAATAAATAACTAAATTTCATATCTAAACAACTAAGTTCGGGGCATATACTTTTTTGTTAACCCACTAAAGAGATAATGATTCTTTTAGTTCATCATATTTTAGTTAAACCCAGATATTGCTTTGATAGATTTCTGTTGTATATTTCTATGTAACCTGGCATGTCAACCCATGAGGTGTTGCCAATCATTTCAGTGTAGGTTGGTGCTATTCACTTGTGGACAGTGATGGTGCGGCTACACTAGTGCTAGGGAGCGGTAAGAAGGCAGTTGAGCTTAGACTCCAAGTGATTGCTAAGATTGCAGGATATGGTGATGCTACTCAGGTACTATTAACAAGTTAACTTACATCTGTCTTGATCTTGATATGACAACAGATGACTTGATGTTGTTTACAACTACCCCAGCCCTTGCAATAGCAAAAGCTATTTCTATTGCTGGCCTGAAGGCTTCTCAAATTGATTACTATGAAATAAATGAGGCTTTCGCCGTAAGGATTTATTCTTGTGCTTGTTATACTTCTACCATCTCTTTTATCAAGTAACAGTTTATGCTAATTTTATGATCTCATTTGTTTTCTGCAGGTTGTAGCTCTTGCCAATCAAAAGTTGCTTGGTCTTGATCCTGTGAGTGTTCTAGTTCACCGTCTCTACTTTTTCTTTTCTTTTTTTTATACCCTAAGTCACTTACTATACATTGAATATGTTTACTACAGTTTTGTACAATAGGTTGCAGTGGTGCTCATATCTTGGTCACATTGTTAGGGGTATATTCATGGCAGCTTATCTTGGTTCTGCATAAGTTAAAAGATTTTTTTCAATACAACCAAATACTTCCTTGACATGCAATTCTCTCTCAAACCTCTGATTTTCTTCTTTTCTGTATTGAAAACCATGTGGGAGATTAAGGTCTATCTCTTGAAATGTGGTGAGACATTAATCACACTACAAAAAAAGTGACATATAGTCGCGTAATTTTGGGAAGGGTTGACACCATCTGCAACTAAAAAGTATATATATAATCTCACAGCTACGCAAGTCGCAGTTGCAAAGTGGTTCCCACCTAACAAATAGTTGCAGGATTAATTGGATGCCACTATAAACATCCTATTGCTGTGGGATAAAATTGGCCGCTACCATATATGGCCCAATGGACGCCACCAGACCGCTACCATAAAAGTAAAACCCATATATAAATTGCAACATTTCTCTCCTGCTCACCCTCATTGCCAAACCCACTTCTCTCCCGCTCACCCTTGATTGCCAAACCCATTTCCTCTTTCATCGTTGTCGGTACCAAACTCATTCTTGTTTTTCTCTCTCCTGTAATAGCTGGCTGATTCTTCAAGCATTGTGGATACGACTTGGTATTTTTTTCTTTCAACAGTGTCACTTTATTTTATTTTTTATGTTTTCGATTTCACTCTACTATTTTCTGCAATATGGTTTTCTCTAGGGTTTCAAGTTACCAGAGGATTTGGAGGCTTTTCAGGTACGACTTCATTTTTTTGTCCACTCATTACTGTAGAAATTTCGATTTGGAGGTTTTCTAGCTGATTTTCCTTCCTTTCTTATGGATTGAGATAAGCTCTTAAGTTTGATGATTTCTCAAAGATGTTAGTGTAATTTGAAGCCCTAAATGTAGGTATGAAAATTCCACCTGAGAGTGCCCCAAAAGGCTTTACTGGTGTTTTAGACAGGAAAGGTATGAAGATCATCCACCTACTTGGATATCATTGTGTTTTAAACAAAAAGACTTCTCCATATGAAAATTCATTTCTCAAAGATCTTTAACTCATTCCTGTGCTCAGGTAACCCCTGATTTACAGATTCTAGATGGTGGAGAATAGATAGGCCTGAAGCATTTTAGGCCAGTAAAACCCTTGGGATCTAGTGACACTGGTAGGTTTATTTGGTTTTTCTATTTTTTGCCCATCTTTTTGCCCCAATTTTGTAGGAATTATGTTCTATCCTATGGCTTCTATTTTGGAACCAAAGGATTTATTTATCTTTTAGGTCTAATTCAACTCCATTCATTTCTAGGTGTTGAAAATTTTTCATTTTTGAGAAGATGTACTTCTGGGTATTTATTGTGAGCGGTTTATCTTGAAGAAGCTGCATCTATCAGTGGCAATTTGCTCTTACAGGAGGAGCAAGTTACAAGTATGTTTCCTCTTGATTCTTTCATTCTCTGTTCCCATATATTTGTGTTCCTAGGTCATGTTTCAGGATGAATCTACATTGATATGGTACTCTGGCAAAAAAGTGAAACAACTTAAACTAAGCAATGTTTCAAGAATTATTCTTGGACAGTGTACTGTAAGTTTCTATAAATCGGAACCAGAGACAACTTTTAGACCATTCTTGAATTCAAACTTACATCTTGTTTTTATGTTTTCCATTCTGTTGTTGTAGTTCATCCAAATCTCTCTCTCCATTCATATCTACTCTTGAGTTAAGGCCTCAACCTTTAAATATATGCCACCGATTTTGAGGATGATTTCTTCTTAAAAGTTGCAGCTAGAGTGAATTTTGTTGCTCCATAACTACTCTTCAATGTTTATTAGCATTTCTTATGGTTAGTTCCACAATAGTGTGACTAATATATATGTTTGTGTTTGTGAGAATTTTTTCATATATACAAATGGAATCTTATGAAGTTATGCTAGAAGCAATTTTTTTTTTTTAATTTCTATTATATTCTGATTTGGATTTATTTATTTCTTTTTCTTGGCTGGTTGCACCTTCTGATTTGCAAGAAAAGAGGATGAAAAAGAAGAACTCAAGATATTCTTAATAATTTAACCATCTGATTCTCTTTCAGAGCGGAATATGAGGGAAATTTGAAGGAAATCCTTGGTTACACTAAGGATGATGTGGTATCAAGTGACTTTGTGGGAGACTGCAGGTGGGGCAAATCTTGCAATATCTCTTTTTCTTCCTCGTCTTCAATACTTTGCTTATTTTGCAAGTGAATTGCATAATCACTTGCCCTTTGGCAGGTCGATTATTTTTTTATGCCAAGGCTGGAATTGCTCTGAATGACAACTTCATCAAGTTGGTCTCTTGGTATGGTATGATAATGAATGGGTTTACAGGTAATTTTCACTGAATGTTCATAATTTAAGCCACTAGTTATAAATAATGAATATATAGTTAAATGAACTACTTCCTATGTGCTGCTCAGCTTCTTTTTTAACGATTCAAATATGTAAATGTAAATTGATCACACCTGCATCATTGTTCAAGTTGCATTTTCTGAATACCTACAAAAAGTTGGTTAGCTACAAGGTCGGTTTGCCTGGGATGTGTTAGTTTATACCTTTGGAACAAACAAGTAGAATCTAATTTGCATTCCAGTTATGGGGATTAACACCATTGGAAAATAACACCTATTTCTTTGGTAAAGTTGAGGGCCATAGCATGTGGGCTGGGGGTTTGAATTTTTCTGACATAATATGCAACTAGTTTTCATATAATGTTACGGGCAATGCATAGATTTTCATGATTTTGGCAGTTATGTGCCAATGTCCATGAATGTCTCGGGTGTGGTGGGACTCCAGGAGAAGCTGTTGTGAGGTGAAGAGGCCATGCAACTCCTCTTTGCAGTTGATAAGGAGGGAGTTATCTTTGGCATCTCAGGAATGTATGCTTAGGCGAGAAGACAAAAATAGAGTTAAAGGAAATTGAACCCTCAGTGAATTATGAGGAGAAATAGGGAGGGAGGGAGTGGGAGATGTGGGCTGAAAAGGGAGTGGTCCAGATGTTCCAATCCCTACAGTTAAAATCATTAGATCCTATTAAAATTTGGAACCTGTTTCCAGCTGTTCTACATCACTTTGAGGTTTTTCAAAGCAGTGATTTTACTGTTGTTGAAATTAAAAAATAATGTAGCTTTTCTATTTATGTCTTTCAGTTGGTTAAGAAGAAGATGGAACAGTCCAGAGATAATAGTTGGAGCAGAAGATGAGGAGTACCAATTGACTATGGAGGACATTGATTCGAGTTTGGTGTTCATGTGTACATCCTGTAACAGAGGAGGATGTTAAAGGAGAAGCTCAATATAAACATACAGATTTTGTAAAAGCAGGTATGAGGTAGATGAAATTTGTGTTACATATTCTAATAGATCTGTGGAGTTATGATTTTACAGACATGCTTGCATGCTATAACTGTTTCTAAACCTTATCTGGTTTTAGAAGACACATGAGATATCTTTTTGGAATGGTGTTTTCTTGTCAACAGATCATCATATCCATTAACGTTGACTGTAGCCATTAGTTTAGTGCTAGCATTTTAATGCCAGCATTACTGATTTGGGGGTTTAGGTTTATACTTTTATACTGGATCTAGTAGGAACTTTTATGGGGATGTGCAGAATCATTAAGTTGTATACGATATGCAACATTTGAAGTTCTATATATGGTTATCTGACAATTGTTTCAAAACAGA
This sequence comes from Vitis amurensis, assembly GCA_037355405.1. Classification (NCBI taxonomy): domain Eukaryota; kingdom Viridiplantae; phylum Streptophyta; class Magnoliopsida; order Vitales; family Vitaceae; genus Vitis; species Vitis amurensis. Next base: position 38,275,274 of record CM074693.1, read on the forward strand.
ACAACTGATTAATCCAGTACTGGTACTCCATGTTCAATTGAAAAACTGGGATTTCCACCAGAATGGAATTAAGTACTTTATATTGTGTTTCTTTTATCAATCCATGTGTGATATTCTGCGTCATCTTTACTAGTGGAATCAGAATCAAAGCTGTGTACTGAAAAAAAAATATTAATATTTCCTTTCCTCTTTTTGGCAGTGGTGCTGAAGATGCTACTTAACTGGTCATCCATTAAAGGTGTTCAGCTTGAACACTGGAAGGTTCAACCTGGAAACATATCAATTCTTTGATACTGTTAAGAAACACTATGGCATCCGCATTGAATGCATGTTTCCAGATGCTATTGAAGTTCAGGGCTTGGTGAGTGTTGCCGTGTGATGAAAGTGAGACCTCACCTTCTAGCTGGCAAAATTTAATTTGTAAACGTTAAGTCTCATTGATGTTGGTTTCAACTATAGCATGTAGTTGTTGCAATAGCAATGCAAAGCAAGTACAAACTTGACAACTTGAAATCAAGACAGTCAATGACCCAAATTTGCAGAGTCAATCAACTTTAGCTACTTTTTTTTTTTTTTTTATTGTGTTTCTGCAAAAACCTGAGTCTTCCAAGCAATATTTGTAGGTTGGAGTCCCTTAAAAGACTCGATCTCAATCATTGCTCAAACCTGGAGACATTTGCGGAAATCATGGAGGACATGCAAGAGTTGAAAGACCTCGATTTACGTGGAACGGCTATAAAAGAGTTACCATCATCCGTTCAATGTATAAAGCGTCTTAGATCTTTGGATTTGAGTAATTGCAAGGACCTTGAGACTCTTCCACACACCATTTATGATTTGGAATTTCTTGAAGATCTGATTGCCCATGGCTGTCCAAAACTGAAGAAGTTTCCTAGGAACTTGGGGAATCTGAAAGGCTTACGCTCCTTAGAAAAACTAGATTTCAGTTATTGAGATGGGATGGAAGGAGCAATCTTCAGTGATATCGGTCAATTTTATAAGCTGAGAGAGCTTAATATCAGCCACTGCAAGTTGCTTCAAGAAATTCCGGAGTTTCCATCAACTTTACGAGAAATTGATGCTCATGATTGCACGGCCTTGGAAACTTTGTTTAGTCCATCATGACCACTCTGGTCTTCTTTCCTCAAATTGTTGAAATCAGCTACTCAGGTACGATGTATTAGATATAAAAGTTCTTCTTTCATACCAAGTATGCTTTGTATTTGATGACGGTGCTTAAACTTTTGTGCAGGATTCGGAATGTGACACACAAACGGGAATCAGTAAAATTAATATTCCAGGAAGTAGCGGAATTCCAAGGTGGGTATCCTATCAGAAAATGGGGAACCAAATAAGAATACGGCTTCCTATGAATTTGTACGAGGATAACAACTTCGGATTTGCTTTCTTCTATCTTTATCAGAAAGTAAATGGTTCTGAGAAACATTTTGAGGATGATTTTCCTTTACTCTACTCTTGGAAATTGCTTGGTGGCTTGTGTGATAAAGGGGATTCTTCCTTCTTTATTAACTATGACCCATGTGAATGCTAAAAGAGTAATGGTGGTGTGTCAGATTGATTGTGGGTGGTGTATTACCCTAAGGTTGCTGTTCTAGATGAGCATGACTCCAATCAACGCAGAAGCCTCAAAATTTCATTTGATAGTCATCATGCAACTTGCGTCAACATCAAAGGAGTTGGGATACATCCTGTATACATCCAAGATCATCAACAAAACCATGCTGCGCTCGACTTACTGGATGTTCAAGGAAATTTGGATGTCCAATACCCAACATCCCAAGATGATGAACACAACCATATTCCTATGCCTTTGGATCTTCTTAGGAATTTTGGTGATGATGGATCAATACCATCAGAAGATACTAATTAATGTCAAGCTTTGAACTCAGATCACTGGGTGCATAAGCAAAGATTCTTTTCGTTTAAGCTGTCCTGAAAATTCATTGGTAACCAAATGAATTTTATAAAAGCAGAACTACTTAGCTTCTTTAGTTTCTATTTTAGACTGCACCAAAGTCCTAATGATCTTTGCTTTTCAGGGTATTTCAAGAGCAAAAAGCTTCGCCATGACCACGTCTTCTAGTAGCTGCTGTCTGGGAACACCTTCTAATTAGCCATGGTCTCGTGTTTCTCCTGCTGAAGTCGCTGCCATTGTTGTTTTGTTGAAGGATAAGAGGTACAATATATACCTTGTATCCATCTCCATTTTGTTCTTGTATTGATGGTATGTTTTATTTTTCGTCTTGAATTTTTTCTTTTCAAAGAGATGAATGCAGTCCCTTCACTAAAATAAGGCCTTTTGCATGTTCTGTGTAGCCATTTCCTGATCTAGAGAAATAATGGAGGATTATATCACTTTAACATGACTGCTAATCCATAGTATAGCGATCGCTACCTGCCAATAGTGTTTTTGTCAGTCAAGGTTCATACAAGGCTACTTTGTCTTCCCAGTATTTCGGCATCCATTGTGGAGGAGGAGAACTGGTCATAAAAATTCTCAAACCATGGTGAGTTATTCTTAGAAATTGCCATACAGCAGCCTTGGTTCTTATTTGTTACGATTTAGTATACTTGCTTGGGGTACGTTGCTGCATTATACTGGATAGCATACATGCAAACAAACCGCATTATAATATAGTTTCTGATCATTTATCTTTCTGTTGATCTCACTCCAGAAACTCTATAGAGGTGCAACTTCTCACCCTGCAACCCATTTTGCGGTCTACTCCTCCGCTTGCCGCGACTCCCCCTGTCACAACCTCCCACTCCTTTGCATCCCTAAATGGATATGTTGGCCTACATGAGAAACTGGTGGGAGTTTTTGAGCTTGTTTTTTGTTGCTGCATTCCATGGGAAGGTAACAGGCTTTTTAAGTAATGCAATTTAGAGCACAATTGTGATATGGTATATGAGAACATGTACAAACTCCTCTTAACTATGAAGACATGTTTTAAGGTTGTTAGGTCTATCTTGAGTTTAAAGTAGTCAACATCTACACTATTAAAAGCAGGGCATTACAAATAGTGTTACAACAACTACCCCTTGGATGTGGGCTCATCATCGGACCAGGGCGATTATTCTTTTCTTTAATTATCAGGGCAGTGAGTGGCTTCAAATAATGCAGTTGTATGTTGGAGGAAATGCATCCCCTTCTGATTCAGTGTATAATAGGTTTCTTGATAGAAAGTAATGGCTTGAAAAGAACATGATAGATTTGTGTCTGCTACATATGTTGTTCAGTGGTTGTGAATACTCTTATTTTGGGTTGTTGATTGGCCTTGTTAATTGAACACGAAGTGTTCTCGAGAAAATGAAAGGACATGGCTAAGAAATCGTTTCTTGTTGATAACAGTAATAATTTTATTTACCAATGGCTTCAAAATAATCCTTCGTGTTTGAGCTGAATTTTGTGTGCTTGCTATCAGGCCTTATGGTCATTCTCCACATGAAACTGATTTCAAGTTCTCATCTGTACACACTTGTTACATAGTAAAGATTTAAGATGAAAGTAAATTTTTTGTTACCATTTTCATTAAGATCAAATTATTTTAAACAAAGTGATACCTTAGAAAACAAACAGTTTTTAAAATAACTAAAGTCAAAAAGCTAAAATAAAATAAACCGTCTATTAAGTACAATCTAGACAATTAAAAGTAAAATAACAAATACGATCTTAGTATATTATTTTACTGTCATCTCATCACTTTAGAATGTTTGCATGCTGGTTGTTATATGTTTGTACTATGTTAGGCTTCAACTATAGTTTGGTCCCACCCTTGTCTCCCTCTCTAGTTTAGTATACCTAACCTGCCAGCTTATATTATTTATTTATTTATTTATTGTTCTTTTCCATTTTACTTTTTTTTTTAATAATAAGAAAAATAAGAAATTATATATATATATTAAAATATAAATAGTAATAATAAAATAGGAGATAATGAATAAAGTGTAAAAAAAAATCAAATAAAATCATTAACTTGTTAGGCAAGCAAAGTCTAAGAGCCAAATGATGATCATTGAATGACTAAAAAAAAGAAAGAGTGAAAAGTGAAAAGAAAAGAAAATACAAGAAAAGTTTCTCTTGAAGACATATTTTACCAATTAAATTCTTCTACTGTACCTGGCTAGGGCTTTCTCTTGGTTTATCAATTGACTTAATGTATTTTTAATATTTACCGGAGAACTTAAGGACTAAAAATATAGAGAGCAAAGCAACCCAAAGGCATAAAAAGAGCAAAAGTGAGGAGAAAAATTGAAGCTAAATAATGGCTAACACCCAATAAGAATCTATAATAAATAAGTGTGAAAAATATCTATTTCAACAAGTTGAGGTTTCAACTTTTATGATTTTTTAGCAATGTCCTTCCTTTCGCCAAAGTTTAACGTTATGTTTGGTTAAAAAAAAAAAAAAAAAACTTAAATAAAAATAATTTTTCATGTTTGATTTTATTATAAAAATATAAAAAAAATAAAATATATTTAATGTTAATTACAAACTTGTATTTATAATTAAATTATTTAATCTTTATATGAAAAGATTGAAATAAGGAAAATGAATTTGAAGTGGTATAAAATACTAATTCATAAACTTCTAATATTTTTTTTTATTTTTTTTCTTTCCTTCTATTTTCTTTGGAAAAAAAAAAGTAATAAAAGGAAATTTTATAATATTTTTTATATAATTAAAATTGAGTATAACAATTCTTTAATAGCTTTGCATGAAAGAACTCCATCTTTCCAAAATTTTTAAATAATTACTTATAGTCTATCGAACAAATATTATTAATACTTGTACCCACAAATTTCTTTTAAGATTAAATTGTTCGATTTTCTCAGCTTAAAAAAATTAGAAATATTATTAAACCCTAATTAAAAACAATGCATAAAGCAAAGAGGAGAGACTTTTCTTCATGTGTAATTTTACAAAAGAAATGTATGATAAGTTAGTGCATTATCATTTATTTTAGTAGGAGTTTCTATTTATCTAGTGTTTCTTATCAATAAAAAATAATTATAATTGAAGCATTTTAATTGATTATAAATATTAATACGTGTGTTCCTATGAACTCACAATTTCACAACTTGGATTCAACAAGTGTTTAATCCTCCAACCAACAAGGGTCTCCAACGGGCGGACCGGGCCGGGCCGGGCCGTAAATAGGAGGCCCGCGGCCTAGCTCGGGCCGGGCCCATTGGTCAACGGGCCGGGCCATGCTAAAATGCTAGGCCCGCGGCCCGGTCTATGAGCCCGCGGGTTGGCGGGCGGGGCCGGGCCGGCAGACTTTTTGAATTAAGCCAAAATGGCTTTCAAAAAAGCCAAGGGAAGAGAGAGGGGGGGATTCAAATCCCTCCCCTCATGTTTAAACTTTAAGCTTCTAACCAACTAAACTATATTCTTTTTATATTTATTAATTGAATTAGTTATATATATATATATATATATATATATATATAAAGTATATTATTTTTTTAAAAAAAATTAAAGGCTCCAACAGACATGTGACCATTGGAGCCTAGCTCCAGCCCATGTGACCGTTGGAGCTAAGCCTCCAACGGTCACATGGCTAATTATTTTGAATTTTGAATTTTTTTTTTAACCTTCCTATAAATACATTTTCTTCATTTTCATTTTTTCATCAAATTCTCTCTATTTCTCTCTCTATTTCTCTCACATTCTGCAATATTTCAAATTCTTTTATTTTTCCCTCAAATTATACAATATTGTTGGTGGTGCAAAACAAGCATTGGTGGCTCCAAGAATTCAAATTTGCTAGGAATTTCTGCATTGATTCTCTAATTGAGTAACATACTTCACCCCTACTACTTTATTTTTTTGTTACATTTTTTTTCATATTTATTATTTTATTATTTTTGGCATAATATTTTATCAATAATTATAATATGACAAGTGTTTCTTCATCTAGTCCATGTGATGAAATATCATCAAACAAAAAATTTACTTCAAATATATGGAATTTTTTTGATAGAATAGAAATAATTTTAGAAAATAATAAAAAAGAAATAAAAGCAAAATATAAAATTTGTAATAAATTTCTTACTGGTGGCTCAAATGCAGGCACAAGTCATTTAAAAAGACATCATGAAAATTGTAAAACTAAAAATAATGTAGATATTAGAAATTATATGCAATTAGGTAAAAATGAAAGTGGAAATTTAAAAACATTTTCTTATGATGAATCTAACTGTCATGAAGAAATCATTGATTATATAATAAGAGCAGAACAACCTTTCAACATGATGAAAACTCATGATTTTGCAGGAACAATTCAACGAGGTATTAATCCTCAATTTAAAGGTTGGTCTGGAAATACAGTTAAAAGAGATATTATGAAAAAAATTTATACAAAAAAAGAAATTAAAAATTTTTTTTTTTGCAAATTTTGAAGGAAATATTTGTTTAACATTTGATATTTGGACATCTTTAACTCACATTGGTTTTTTATGTATAACTGCTCACTACATTGATAATGAATGGAAATTAAATAAAAGAATAATTTCATTTAAATTAATAAATGCTCCACAAAGTGGTAAAAATATAGCATCTTTAATAAATGATGAAATTATAGATTTAGGCATTCGTGATAAAATATTGACAATAACATTAGATAATGCTGCTAATAATGATGCAACAATACATAGACTAAAACGATATTGACAAGTAAAAGAAGATCATGCTAAAATATTTCATGTGCGTTGTTGTGCACATATTTTAAATTTAATTGTAAAGGATGGATTAAAAAATGTTGATAGTACATTGGAAAAAATTAGAGGCATTGCATATAGTATTAATAGTTCTCAAGCAAAACATGAATTATTTTTTTATTGTTGCAAAATGTTAAATATGAAAAGAAAAAATATAAATTTGGATGTGGCCATTAGATGGAATTCCACATATAAACTTTTACAAAATATTACAAAATATAGAAAAGTAGTCGAATGATATGAAATACAATTAATTAACAATGATTGTGAAGCAGATATTTATGCATTAAATGATTATGATTGGCATATTGCGGATCTTTTAAGAGATCTTTTTGAAATTTTTTATACTTCAACAAACATTTTTTGTGGTGTATATTATCCAACTTCAAATCGAGTTATTATACAAATAACTAATATTTTTATTGTACTTCAAAAATATTTAAGTTTTGAAATATTTAATGATACAATATTTGCAATGATAGAAAAATTTAGAAAATATTGGGGAGAAATACCTTTAATTTTTTATATTGCTTTAATTATGGACCCTAGATTGAAATTTGAAGCTTTGGATGAATGGTTAACAATTATTTATTTTAATGACCAAATAAAAATTGAACAAATTAAAAATGAAATAAATTCATTATTAAATAATTTATATAACTATTATAAAGAAAAATAGGGTAATGATATTAATACTATTAAATTACCACCTACATCTACAAACTCCTCATCTTTTTATAAAGGAGCTCTAAAAATGTTGAAAAGTCGAAAAAAGACAACAAATAGTTCTCCAAATAATACATCTGATTTAGATAAATATCTTAATACTGATATAATTTCATTTGAAGATCAAGAAGATTTTGATATTTTAATATGGTGGAAATCACATCAATACAAATATCCTGTGCTTTCTATAATTGCTCGTGATGTACTAACAGTTCCTGTGAGTATAGTTGCATCAGAAGCTGCTTTTAGTGCAGGTGGAAGAGTAGTTAGTAAAAACGATGCAACTTAGCGCCAGATGTTATTGAAGCAAGGATATGTGTGAAAGATTGAGAAATAGCAGATAAAAGGATGTACGATTCCATTCGAGAAACAGAGATGCTTGCTGATATGGAATCTTTAAAATTATCAAGATCTTCATGGATGCATGATAGTTCGCCATCACTGTCAGAAAATAATGACTAAATGTATATTATATTTTTATTTTTATTTTTTGTGGTTGAAAAATACAGATGATTGACAAATAAATAGGTGCCAACCTAGTTGAGATGTATTTATTTTGTAGTGATGTAAACTTTTCCCACATTTTCAAATATAATTATACATTCAATGAATAAAATTGTGAAATGAATATTTTTTTTAATACTTTTTATTTTTGTAGTTTTTTTTTTAAAGGGGTGGGCCTAAGGGTGGGCCGGCTCGCCGGGCCTAAAATTAGGCCCACGGCCCGGCCTGCCCAGAAACGGGCTCGGGCCCGGCAGGCTTGGGCCGGGCTCGGCAGGCTTGGGCAGGGCTTTAGCCCGTCGGGCTGGGCCGGGCCTAAAGCGGGCCGCGGGCTTTTTTGGAGACCCTTACAACCAACATATAAGGCCCTAAGCCACAATTGCTCACCGACCCACCATTTTGAATTTGATCATAACTAATAAATATTTTTAGCATAATGAAACACTATAATTTTTTTATTTGAAAAGCTTTGTTGACCATAGGTGGGAATTCCCCATAAATTCTTTCATAGAAATCTATGAAAATTTCATATTCCCTTCACACCCACCATCGCAATAACTACCCACTTTCTCTTCAAGTTCATTCCCTCTGTGTAATTTCATTCACTTTTCTATTCATATTTATCAATTTTTTAATAATTATAATTCTGATCTTTACCTAAATATGTAATTAAAAGTAATTATATTAACGGTTGTGGCCTTTGAGTAACTCAATATGTGGCTAAAAAATTAAATGGGTGGAGAACAACAACATGGATCAAGGAATTTTGCATGAAAAAATTTATATATAAAAAAAAAAAATATGACGAAGGTTGCTTAAAGATTATTCTAAAAAGAAAACTGAAAAAATATATATATAATTATATAAAAGTAAATAATAATAAATAAATAAATATGCATGTGTGTTTGTATCTACTTTTTATGTACTGATAATTATTAATTATTTAGAATATATAAAAACTTATCACTATAGTAAAATATATGAATAAATATTAATCACATTAAAGGAAAAAAAAATTACAAATAAAGCTACATAAAATTCATTCAAAAAATGTTGTTAATATGTCCTATTCCAAAAACAATGAGTTGATTTTATTTATCAAGATGTAAATTTCTTGAAAGGTAGAGAAAATTTAGTACCAAGTTTGTAAGGAGTTGCAAAAGAGCAAAAATAATAATAATAAAATAAAAAGTATAGCAATATTTATTTTACCACCAACAAAAGTACAGAAAAAAAAAAATGATACATGTTACCAACAAAAAAATATTTGTTTTTGTTTTTAATAGGGGATTTCTCATATTCATAATTATGTTATCCAGTTATACTTATATTAATTTTATTTTATTTTTAGTTTCTATATATATATATATATATATCTTAAAAAACTCCTTCTAAACAACTAAATGATAATAAAAGAAATCAAACACTTCAAAAATAAACGGAAGGAAAATGACATTGCAATAATGATGATAAAAGCAAATGAAGATTCAAAAAGCAAATCATATTAAAAAAATATGACAACTGCAATTTAGTTCCATCAATGATTGAAGCCTAAGTAGTCAAGTCCAACAATTCCACTGTGTAAAGAACTTAACCTAAATCTTTCTCTACCATCTACTTTGGAAACATCATGAATTCTATTGCATGTGAACAAAGTAATTGAACTTGTCTATTGATTTATGAAATAGGAACTATCCCAAGGCAAGCCAAGCTATAGAATGTGTCCACCTCATGGTAACATCATTCAAGCAACAGATTGGGAATCTCGAACTAACATGTGAGAACAACCTCTTAATCAAGAGTAGCAAGTTGAGGAAGTTTAGCAAAAAAATTAGCCCTAATAAAAACGCATCCAGGACCACGATTAAATCTCTAATGGTGAAGTACAATAATAGAATTCAACCACAAATAGTTCGAAATTCGTGTGCTACTTACTTGTCTACCTTACCTTCAATTCATGGTTGGTGACCCCACAAAATACGTACATCATTTGTATAGAGCTAAGGTAGCAGTGCATGACAAATCCATAGAAAGCTCATCCTAAGGCCTAAAAGCCTATTGGACTAGATACTACATGAAGGACTCTCAGAGAATAGCTAGCTTACCTCAGATTGAAAATTCTTCAAATGACCAAGCTTGGAGTTAAACAAAGTTGGGACACAAGTGTAAAGAATTATCTACGAAGGTCCATTGGTTAAAATTACAAGACGACTTAGCCCTAGAGGCATCAAAGCATTGGAACCAAGCATGTGCATCACCTATTGTTCCCCATTTGCTTCAAAGAGAGTCGCCTATTCATTATGTGATCTCAAGGTTCAACCTATACGATGGCATGAAAAATCAATCGAACATTTTTACCATTATCAACAATTCATGATGCTAGTAGGCAATCGCGAAGGACTATTTTTCAGAGTTTTTTTCTATCAATTTGCGGCAATCTACCCTCATATGGCCCTACTAATCACCTAGAAAGTCAATACATGGCTCCATCTGCTTTGCGAGGTCTTCTTAAAATGCTACACCTATAACTCTCGATCAAAGAAAAGTTGAGCTATCTTTCCAATGCAAGGAAGCTCACCCAGCATGCTCTTTAACGATTATTTTCAACAAATAAAGAGGTTATGACTTTGACTCGAACTATAGGCTCTTATGGAAAGTCTTTCTATGACAGTTCTACTTGATGCAAAAGCTGGACTAGCTCATACTACAGCCCCACCCTTAGTGGAAAAATCTCGTAATGCTATTTTTCAACAGCTTATGGCATGTTTTAGACATTAAAGGACCTTCAGCCAGCTATCCCATGGGTTTACTCAACCTGTCAATCTATCAACAATGTTCCGACCTAGGGTAACCCTTTTCATATCTTGAAAATGTCACTTACAAGTACCTATGGGCTTACTTACCCCAACGGCACTTAGTTGCCACGTCCATGAACCCGACATACCTAGAAAGGTACTATGCTTGACTAAAGCTACTTACTAGCTTCCTTAAGTTTTTTGTTTCTATGCACTCTATGTGACTAGCAAATACTCTCCAAGAATAACGGATTGTGCTCCATGTGAATAATAAACCTAGATCACATCTTTTTTAGCTTCATTAAACTATTGCAACTTTCTTACATATGCCTTCAAGGGAGATAACAAGTAACACGATAAGCCTAAAGGTTGTATGAAGTGGAATTGAGGAGCGAATGAGAGTTCGACACCTGTCCAAGGAATATTCGGAAAAGCTGCAGGCCGTTAGTGGAGGGTGGTGCTTCTGTTACTGGCAGAAGAGGTGGCGTTTTGGAAAGGTTGGCTGGAGATATTTTTGTAGGGTTCCTTTTGGCTTGGGCTTGGGCGGTGACCTTCGGAGGTGGAGAGATTTTTAGGGGGTTCCTTTTGGCTTGGGGGGCAAGTCTGGAGGTGGGCAGAGAGAGTGAAGGGGAGAACTTCAGAGGGGGAGATATTTTTTTTGGAGAGTATGTGGGTTTTAGTTTGAGCGGCAAGCAAGAGAGATGAGGGAGTTTTCTGAGATACTCTTAGAGAGATCCTGGGGCTTGAGGTATTTGTTGAGTTTTGAGGAGCAAGCTGCAGAGGCGAGATTGTGCTGGCTTGTGTATTTTTTTTGGTAAGGACAGATCCCACTTGAGGCTCAGTGTGAGCATGGTTTGAGTAGTGTTTTTCCCAGGTATGGTTTTTGTCATTTTACTATGATCTCATTCACATTTTGTTCTTCTTTATACCTTTTTTTTAATTCCTAGACATCGTTTGTATTTGGTATGGACATCATGATCACTTGTTTGTTTGCTGAATCTGATTGTTTATAACCTTGCTCTGTTTTAGTCGTATTCTTGGGTTCTTTGTTTTCTCTCTGTAAGCAGCTTGATTCATTCTTGAGTCTGATACTTGGTGAACACATATATGTTTCCCTGTTTGTCTCACCTGTTCATAGGCCACTGATTTGAAACATGGAACCTGGTTTTTCTTGGTTCATTCTATCTCTATCTTTTTGTACTCTGTTTTTGGATACCTTTCCCTGTCCCTGATACTTATCTATGAAGTTTCTTCCCAATACTGTTGGACCATGGAATTCAAATTTGGAAGAACGGGATGGAAACTTATGCTGGCAAAAGGCATCCTGCACTTTTTGTCATCAATATTATGAGAGGTGAGGTGCATGCTGTTGGAGGGATTGGCAAACCCTTGAGTGCAGGACCAGTTACATGGGCTTCATTGGCTGAAGGTTTCGGTCAATATTTGGTTTTCTGTTGGGTGGTCATCAGCAATAGCAAAACTGTCAAGGGCAATAGCATTCAAGGCAGATCTTCACCTTCTACACCTGAGGGCAGCCTTTCATGAGCACATTGGAGATGTGTTGGGTGCACTGCGAGACTGTAGAGCTGCCCTCTCTGTAGATCCTGACCATCAAGAGATGTTGGAACTTCGTAGCCGTGTCAACAGCCATTACCCATTCCACCCATGATGCCTATTACCTCCATTCATTACACCCATCTGTTACAACCCATTCCACCTAGCCATATCCTTTATACCCATTTTCTCACTACCCGTGTATATGCTTCATAGCCTTTATCCCTATTCCCATGCAAATGCCTCACTAATCACCACCCTACTCTCTAATACCCAGCTCATTCACTCTTTTCCTCACCACCCTACCTTCATTATCTCATACCCACCATACACCTATGTCTCCATTTCCTCTCTCTAGACTACTCCTAGAGGAGTTCACATACCCAATCAATGAAGACGATGTGCATGGAGATGTTGTTCCTGTCTTTGAAGAGGATAAAGGGAATATTCGTACAACATACTTGACAAGGCATCCCGATGCATTCTGATTTTTATGCGTATTGTGATAAGGATATAAAATCAAGTTGAGAAAGTCAAGGGAGAAAATCAAAGGATTTCCACGTTTGAATATTTGTAGTTATACCATTTATTTGTATAGTTACTCAATTTATTTTGTTTCCTATTTCTTTGTAATCAGTTTCCTATTTTCGTGCTCATGCAATCTGTATATATGCTAACCATATCAATGAGAATCACAATGCAATAATTCTTCAATTTCTCTCTTCCAAAAATCCTTTATGGTATCAGAGCCAAGGTTTGTTCTTTAATTTTTTTTTCCTAACCACGTTCTTCAATCTTCAGCAAGCCTTTCATCATCCTCATTCCAATGGCCACTGAGAATTCTCAAATCATCATTCCTAATGCCCAGGAACCCACAAAACCACTAACCATGATTACTATCCATAACTCCATTAAACTCACACCCACCAACTATCTTTCTTGGAAAACCCAAATGGAAGCCATTCTCATCGGCTATGATCTACAAAAATTCATTGATGGATCCCACCCTGCTCCTCCAACCACCATCACCACCAATAAAGTTGTCTCTACTAACCCTGCATACCAAACATGGCTACGTCAAGACAAACTATTATTTGGAGCCCTTGTCGGCATTCTCTCACCTACTCTAGTTCCTCTCATCACCCAATCAAAAACCTCTTATGAAGCCTGGCAAATATTGGCCAACACCTATGCTCACCCATCTCGTGGCCATATCAAGCAACTCAAAGACCATCTTCAAAACATCACCAAAGGTTCTCAGTCCATTACAGACTACATGCAGTCCATTAAAACCCGAGCCGATGAACTTGCTGCTCTTGGTAAGCCTCTTGACCAAGAAGATCTGATTGAAAAAGTACTTGAAGGCCTTGATGAAAATTATCAGTCCATCATTGATGCTGTCAACGGTCGTGATTCCACCATCTCTTTTGATGAACTCCATGAAAAACTCATCAACAAAGAATTGTCTCTCCGCAATAAGATAAGCCCCTCACCCCTACTGGCATCTGCTCATGCCACCAATGTTCGCTCCACTCCATGGTCTGTCACCAATCGCACTCCTCGGCTCCCTGGGTCCACATCCGCACCCACTCAAGGTATCATAAGAAATTCTCCCACCAACACTCGTGACAACCGTCCTCCTGCTCGTCCATTCCTTGGTCGCTGCCAATGGTGCAGTACTCAAGGTCATGTAGTCTCCTGCTGTCCTCTTTTCCGACAACAGTTTCCGCAGGTGCAACCACCTTCTCGTCCCGGCAATTCATCACAATCTCGACCACCAGCTCCCTGGCAAGCTCAAGCAAATGTTACAACCACCATTCCCCCCAACACCACATGGCTACTTGATAGTGGAGCCTCACATCATGTCACCACTGACCTACACAATCTTGCTCTCCACAGTCCTTTATTATGATCGACGATGGCTCTGGTCTCCCCATATCTCACATGGTTCCACCTCTCTTACCACTCCCTCTCATTCCTTTACTCTATCTAATGTTTTATGTGTTCCTACCATGAAACGTAATCTTATTTCTATTTCTCAATTTTGCAAGTCTAACAATACTTCCATTGAGTTCTTACCCTCTTCTTTTCATGTGAAGGATCTGCACACAGGGGCAATTCTTTTGCAGGGTCGAACTAAGGATGGTGTGTATGAATGGCCACTCTCCACTACCCACTCACGTCCTCTAATTGCGTTTTCTAGTGTCAAGACCACTTTGTCCGAGTGGCATCATAGGCTCGATCATCCTTCTTTGTCAATCTTCAAAAATATTATGTCTTCATTTCATTTAGATGTCTCTCGTCCGTCCAATTTCAATTTTAATTGTAATTCGTGTCAATGCAATAAAAGTCATAAATTACCATTTTCTACTTCTACTCTCTCTACCTCTTCCCCTCTTGAAGTTATATTTACTGATATATGGACATCACCAGTCTACTCTACTGATAACTTTAAATACTATGTCATCTTTGTCGACCATTTTACAAAATATATCTGGCTTTATCCCCTCAAACGCAAATCCGACACGTATGATGTCTTTGTGCGCTTTAAGGCCCTAGTCGAAAAATTCTTTAACCGTCCAATTATAACTCTCTACTCTGACAATGGGGGGAATATCAAGCTCTCTCCTCATTCTTAACAATCAACGGGGTCTCACACCTTACTTCTCCATCTCACACTCTTGAACACAATGGGTACTCTGAACGTCGTCATCGTCACATTGTTGAAACGGGTCTTTCTCTACTTACCCATGCATCCATGCCTCTATCATATTGGCCTTTTGCCTTTTCTACTGCCGTCTATCTCATTAATCGTCTTCCTACACCAACTCTAAACCACCTCTCACCATATTTCAAACTCTTTGGCACATTCCCTAACTACTCCAAACTTCGAATCTTTGGATGTCTCTGCTATCCTTGGCTTGGCCCATACACATCCCACAAACTCGAGTCTCGTTCCTCCCCTTGCGTCTTTGTCGGGTACTCTCCCACTCAAAGTGCCTATCTATGTCTTGACACATCCACCGCTCGTCTATACACTTCCCGTCATGTCCGCTTTGTTGAGTCAATCTTTCCCTTTGTCACTTCTCATACTTCTCTTCCTCGCGCCACTTCATCCACCATCTCTGAATGGTGCTCTATGACTTTACCAGTCGTGGCCACACCATCCGTGAATGTTGGCTCTGCTCCCCCATCAAGTCTGCTCACTCCTTCCGTACCAAGCCAATCCTAAGACCCAAGCCAAAATAATACCACCTGTGCCACACCTACACCAGAGCCCGATAGCCATTCCAGTGCGCTCGTACCAGAAACCAAGTGCGACTGTGCCAATAACCCACCCCTCCCGCCTACTCAAAATGACCCTAATCAACCACCCGACCTCTCACCCTCACCTCATGTCATAGTCACTCGCTCCAAACATAACATCCATAAACCAATTCAAAAGCTTAACCTCACAGCCCAACTCCAACAACCTACCCTTGAACCCACCACTGTTACCCAAGCCCTCAAGGACCCTAAGTGGCGACAAGCTATGTCTGCAGAGTTTGATGTTTTACTACGTAATGGGACATGAGACCTAGTGCCATCTCATCCCACTCAAAATTTGGTTGGTTGTAAGTGGATTTTCGCACTAAATATTTACCTAATGGCTCCATAGACAGGTACAAAGCTCAATTGGTTGCTAAAGGCTTCCACCAACGCCCCTGTCATTGACTACTCTGAAACCTTCAGTCCCGTCATCAAACCTACCACTGTCCGCCTTGTTCTCAGCCTTGCGGTCAGCCAGGGTTGGTCACTAAGACAACTTGATGTCAACAATGCCTTTCTTCAGGGCACTTTTACTGAGGATGTGTTTATGTCTCAACCACCGGGTTTCATTGATCGCGATCATCCTCATCATGTCTGCAGCTACGCAAGGCAATCTATGGCCTCAAACAAGCCCCACGTGCCTGGTATCATGAGTTGCACCAATTTCTTCTCCAATTTGGCTTCATCAATTCCATTGCCGATACGTCCTTGTTCATCTTCAATAACCATGGCACCATTCTTTATCTGTTAGTCTATGTCAACGATATCATTATCACTGGGAATAATGTTGAAGCAGTGCAGACTTTCATTCAACAACTTTCTCAGCGTTTCTCTCTCAAGGACCTTGGCCCCCGACATACTTCCTTGGAGTGGAAGTTACCTCCCACACCAATGGTCTTTTCCTCGATCAAACGCAAATACATTGCCGATCTACTTAACAGAACTCACATGATTGAAGCCAAGCCTGCTCCTACACCACTAGCAACTAGTCCAATTCTCACTTTACAATCAGGAACCCCACTATCTGACCCGACCGAGTATTCGAACAGTGGTTGGTAGCCTCCAATATCTCTCCCTCACTCGGCCGGGACATTGCCTATACGGTGAAAAAAACTCTCTCGGTTTATGCATCAACCAACAAGTGACCACCGGAATGCGGTCAAGCGTCTGCTGCAGTATCTCTGTGGCACCTTAGACCACGACATCACACTTCGTCGGACCTCCCCACTAGCACTTCATGCCTTTTCGACTCGATTGGGTAGGTAACAAAGATGATTTCACCTCCACCAAAGTGCATACATAATCTATTTGGGTCACAATCCTATTTCTTGGAGCTCTAAGAAACAAATAACTCGTGGCTCGCTCTTCCACCGAGGCTGAATACCGATCGGTGGCCTCTCTTCACGCAGTAAATTCGTTGGATTTGCTCTCTCCTCACCGAACTTGGTGTCACTCTTCCCCAACAACCAGTTATTTATTGTGATAATGTTGGTGCAACAAATCTCTGTTCCAATCCGGTCTTTCACTCGCGCATGAAACATGTTGCCCTCGACTATCACTTTATCCGAGAACAAGTTCAAAATGGTTTGCTACGAGTGTCCCACATCTCTGCCTCTGATCAACTCGCCGATGCTCTTACCAAACCTCTTGCTCGTCCTCAGTTTGACTCACTCAAGGCCAAGATTGGACTTGCTCCATGGCCGTCCATCTTGCGGGGACATGATAAGGATATAAAATCAAGTTGAGAAAGTCAAGGGAGAAAATCAAGGGATTTCCACGTTTGAATATTTGTAGTTATACCATTTATTTGTATAGTTACTCAATTTATTTTGTTTCCTATTTCTTTGTAATCAGTTTCCTATTTTCGTGTTCATGCAATCTGTATATATGCTAACCATATCAATGAGAATCACAATGCAATAATTCTTAAATTTCTCTCTTCCAAAAATCCTTTATATTGAACCAAAAGTAGTGCGTTATGTGTCTGGGATTGCAACGGCTCTCTTGGGATCAGAAGAGTTTACTAAAGAGGTCTATACAGCTGCAAAAGTTGATCCAATAGCTCAGTTTTCTAAGAGCCCGTTTGGCAGTGATTTTTAAAAGTGTTTCTACCCTTAAAAACACTTTTAAGTGTTTTTGGGATGAAAATAAAGTGTTTGGCAAATTTTAAAAAACACTTCTGAAAATTTGGAAAAACACTTGAAGTGATTTTCAGAGAATCACTTGACAGGTGTTTTTTAAAAAAAACACTTCAATTTTTTTGAAATATTCCAAAAATGCCCCCCAGTGATTCCCGTAAACCTTTATTATCTTTTATTCAATGTTATTTTTTTAGTGATTTGTTCAACCCCTTCATAAGCTAGCCTTTGCAATTATAAAAAAAAAAAAAAGAAAACACATAAAATTTACAAAAAATTAAACTGATACAGACACGTCCCCAGCACATAATTAAATTAAGCAAATGATTATAAATTACAAACCCTTTGGGTGATAAAATAATGATTCATATTGATCCCTATGTTGTTACGAAGATTCAAAAAGTCCAGGATCCATGTCAGACTTCGAACCATGCCAATACACTTACTCCCCGCTTATCATAGGTGATTGAAAAGGTACCCTCTTGATCTCCACAAATGTTGAAAACTCATTGTTTATTGGCTGTTTCCATGGCTCCCCATCCATCTGCATATATGCTTGCTTCCATTCTCCACCTCTGATTTCCAATCGGATTGCTGCAGCCTGAAAGATACCCATAAAACTTATTCAATGGAATAATAAAAGCATAGATTTCAGAATCCAACATCAGCATCAATAACACTATGATGGAAACACTTAAATCTTTGAACTATTAGAAGCTATACTTAACGCTGCTTGGATATTGTAATTTGATTCTTTAATGCCCTATTGAATTCTGGACAGCACTTGGGAAAGAAAACAAAATAATATGAAGGAATCTCAATTTCTCTTGTTTCGCTTACTGTAACAAATAAAAATAAAAAATAAAAAATAAAAAATAAAATAAAAAAACAACAACAACAGCAGCAAAAAAATAATGAAACAAAAAGAGATATTCAAAAACACATTTTTAAATTCTTTATTATCTATATATTAATAAAAGAGAAATAACATTGAAAAATATGATGTAAAAAAATTAGTGAGTTTAAACAAATGATTTATTTTCTTTCACTTTTTTTTTTTCTTATTTTCTTCCCCTTCTACTTTCCCTCGTACTTTTTATAATAAAAATAAAGCCTAAAGGAAAAAACAATCTGCGTCAAAGCTGAACTGATAAGAAAGTAAAAAGTTTTTTTATTTATCATACCATTTTTTTTAATTAAAATTATATGTCCTTTTTGGTAATTTATTAATATTAAAAGTGTTTTTATATTTATACAATATATTATCAAAAACACTTTAGAATCATTTTTTCTAATTATTATAAAAGTGTTTTTCACATAAACACTATAGCAGAAAACACTTCAAATAAAAACACTTCCACTAGAATCACTACCAAACGGGCTCTAAGCCTGTGGCGTCTCACATGAACAGAGATCATGCAGGAGATATTAAGCTGACTGCGCAACACGTGACATCTATTATGGGTTTCGGGCATGAATCCTGAACCAGGTATTGCAAAACAGAACGCTCTATCCGATGATGGTGCGCCAGCAGATGGGGATCCATGGCCAGATGAACTTCGGTGGGTCCGCGATTTAGCAGGCTCAGAATCAGCAGCAGTTGGGGGTGGTGCTGCTGGTAGCGGCGGCACAGGCGGCAGCGAAGATGGGAAGGCCTCGAGCAAGTTCTCTGTCAGAGGCCGCGGAGGTGTTTCGGCACTGAAGAGAACGCGTCAGAATGCAGATCTTGATCTCGATTCCGATTATGACATTGGTTGCTGCTCTTGGCAACACAACCACAAAGCTTCGAGAACAGCGTACGACGAAGAAGATACTTCTTTGAGCTCCCAGAGGCCATGTTACGAACGGCAACCTACAGCCGATTGCTAAAGCTTGAAGACCAAGGCAAAACAGAGTCAACATCGACGGCGATCATAGGCTCGATCAAGAGGTTCCAGAAGAGCATCACCTCCGGTGACGACGCGCCGACCATGATTCTCGGAATCTGCAAGTTGAGCAAACATCCCTGGCCCCCATTCCTACCAGGCCATGCATGGACACCTTTAGTATGGGCCACCTTTGAGCCACGTGTCCCCCTCCCTCTGTTTCATTCTTGTTTGGTTTTTATAAATAATCTCTCACACTCCTATTTCTCAAATCTTTTTCAAATTCTAGCTTTTAAATAGTTTTCCAATTTCTAAACCCTTCAAATAATTTTAGTTTTTTTCCAATTCTCATCCTTATAGTTTTAGGTTCCAAAAATCACATTTTTTTAATAAAAGTTGCTGCCACTTCCCATTCGTTAAGCAATCTTTACATTTTCTTAGTTTTTAAAACATTTTTCAAATAAGCATGAACTCAATTTTGTAATTCCTGAATAATGAAATCTATGAAATTAATTCACGCGAAAAATAAACGGGTTTTGGTGGAGGCCCGACATATGAGATTTTATGATTGATTGATTGATTTGATTGCTATACGTGATTAATTTATTCTATCCTATGATATGCACATAGTTATTATGTGTTTATTCACTAACATTTGCTTCCCACGAAATAAATCAAGTTATCACTCATGTACGTTCATTGCCTCTCATATTCATTCGGGTATTTTGTTGTGATTTTTATTCGATATCCGTTGATTTACTCATTAATTGTCATTATCGTTTCATTTTATTAGCAAAGACTCGACTTTAGGGACTTAGAGAGGTGCTACGGTTTTTACCGTACCTTCTCGATAAGTAACTTGACCCCCGAGCCCGATTCGGTTTTTCACAAACCACATTTTCCAAAATAAGGAGTTGCACTTACGATTTTCTTTCTTATTTTGTTTACCCTTTAAAAAATAAAACAAACAATAAGTGACGACTCCAAATCATTTTTCAAATAATAAATCAATTTTTTAAAAATGAAAATCGGACTCGCCATCAAGTGAAAGCGCATGAGCCGAAACGCGGGGTCCATACAATACCTTATTTTCCTTCGAAAATGCTTTTCATATTAAAACTTAAAATGGTTTTTCGAAATACTTCTAAACGGACTGTAAGAGTCTCACAGCTTCATTGGAAAATAAAAGCATCAAATAAAAATGAAAGGAATAAATCAAAAAGGAAGAATGCAAGCAACATGGACATGGCATAGATGTAAAAGAATGAGCAAAGGAAAGGAAATAAAAGTACAATGAGAGAGAGTGAAAAAAAAGAAAAAAAAAATTGAAATCCAGAGTCGCAAGTCTCATTATTGAGGCCAGTGTGAACACGCCATGACTCCATCTAAAAGCAATCTGAGAAAATGGGCAGTACTGGCAGCCCCACAATTGTAATAGGACAATTTAGCTTGTGGACTCGAACAATATTATTCTTTCTTCTTCCATGAACTTTCATTCTTCCCTCTTTGCCTCCAACCCAAAAGAAAGGATAATTGCTTGCCAGAGGAGAAGAACAGTCATTTGCATCCAAAGACCCTTTCTTTTCGTTCTTAGCCTCCTTGTAACTTTGCCAGATCCAGTTCAGAAATGGCTTATTTTCAATGACCCCAAGAAAACAAAAGAAAATTGAAAAAGTGATAAAGAAAATCAAATGTAAGAAAGAGGGATAAGAGAGAAAAGTGAGAAAAAAATTAGTGGAGAGTACACCTACCTGTATTAACTTTTAATCCACCCACCTACATGCAAAGCTGTAAGCTACGTAATGAAATACTGTGATTATGTTTGTGTTTCAAAAGGTTGTAGGGAAAGAAGAAATGATGGATATTTGGTTGTATTATAAAAAATAATAAATGAAGTTAAATATAATTAAAATTAGTAACAAAATTATATATTTTTATGTAATTAAATAAATAAAATATATTTTAATTTATTAATTTTAATTCTATATTTTGTTTTTTTTCTTTTTTTTTCTTCTCTAATTTTATTTGTATAATTTTTCATTTGAAAAATAGATATTGTAATTGCATTAATGACTAGAGGTACAATGGAAGTTTTGTTGACTATCCCATGGGCATTCCCTAAAAATTCTTCTACAGAAATATGTGGACATTTCATGTTGCCTTCACACCTACCATCCAAAGGCCCTTTTTCTCGTCCTCTCTATAACCCACTATTGTTGAATGTCAAAAAGATCAGGAGAGAAAGAATCACATTCTTTTCCTATTTTCTTGACTCTTGTTACTACTCCCTTTCAGGAGAGAAAGAATCACATTCTTTTCTCATTTTCCTGACTCTTATTACTACTCCCTTTCAGGAGAAAAAGAATCATATTCTTTTCCTACCCTTTCAGGAGAGAAAGAATCACATTCTTTTCTTATTTTCCTGACTCTTATTACTACTCCCTTTCAGGAAAGAAAGAATCACATTCTTTTCCTATTTTCCTGACTCTTATTACTAAATTTCAACATGTTTTCTTCCTATTTACTTACCATGATTAAAATTGCTTAGGAAGGTCAGTGGAAGCCACTTATCTCTCAATAGGGATTAAACATATATGAATTCGATAATATTAATTTGTGTGTTTCGATGCACCTAAAAATGCTAGGTTGAAATTATTATTTATTTTTAATTTTTTTTAAGGTCATGTAGCGATGGAAATGAGAATAGAAAAAGAAATAAATTTATAATAATATCATTATACATTGTTAAAATAATTTTTATTTTTATTTTAAAAAACTCTCAAATGAGACATAGTTTCAAATAACTTTCTATTTTTATTTAAAAAATAAACATCTTTGACCTTTTTTTACACTAAAATAAATAAATAAATAAATATAATTACATAGAAGGACGTAAAAACCTATAAATTAGTAAAATAAATAAACATGTATGTGCCTTTGTATGTATGTCTCTCGATGTTTATAGATATTAATTATTTGAAATATAATAAAAATATATGAGTATTGATAAAGTTTTGCATGAGCTTTAAGTGACTTAAACTCAAAATGAGTTTGGATTACTTAATTTAACTTACTTAAATCTTAATTAATTAATTAATACAAATTTGATTAATTAATAAGTCAAATGTAAAAAACCAATTTATAAGATTTAGTACAACTTTAGGCTTTTATCAAAACACTTTTATGTACACTTATGAATCTTAAATCCAAATTCCTCAAAACTAATGTACCACCATGAATTAAGTGCTCAAATGAGAATTATCAAGATTCATAGAAAAATGCTAACTCTTTTATAATCTTATTATGAAGCTAATTCAACATTTCACTAAATATAATCAATTATATTTCAATATCCTATGAAATCAGAATAAGACAAAACACAAATTAATTGGTGTTCGTAATATAATATGATAGTATTATTACTTATCAAGATTACTTTTAATATTAATTTTTACTTCACAATTACCAATTCAAAAATTGAATCCATTGCTTTGAACTATCGAGATCATCTAATCAAATTATAATTATAATTAAATATTATTCTAAGATACCATATAAAGGCCCTTAACTCCATACCTCAATCATTATTGCATTTATTTATATCATAAGCAAGTTGCACCTCCTACAAATCATGAAAATTAAAAATTATTTAAAACATCAAGAACCTTAGTGAATTTCTTTCCATTGTAGATATATTTTTACAATGCAAGTGGCCTTCCCACTCTTTATGGTACATTAGTCTTGAAAATAAGCTTGGAGCCTGTTTTTGTCCAAATCTAATCGGGAGAAAAAGGATCTTCAGAGACTATTTTCTATTCAAATATAAATTTTTTAAATATCTCACTCTCCACGGGTGCAACTCATGCACAAGGACAATGATTCATTGAAAACGTCCCAGAAGCCACATGGGTGCCGGCATTCATGAAAGGACCACCATGCATTCTTGGGCAGAGCAAAAGCAACTTGAATTTATAACAATTCTTTAATAGAAAAAAAAAAAAAAAAAAGAGTCCATAGCTTTTCGTGAAAGAACTCCTTTTATCTTTTCAATTTTTTTAACTAATTACTTATGGTCACAGAAGCCAATAGTACTAATACTTGTACCAAAAAATATCGACAATCAGGAATATATCGGTACTTTGATTTTACAGATATATCGATGAATATTTTGAAAAAAAATATCGATAAATTTAAAATTATTAAAAACTAATAAAAATATAAGAAAAACCTCATAATAATATAATTAGAAGTATAATATACATTTTAAAATTGTTTTATTGAAAAATTTGATATACATATGGTATAATTTGCTATATTAGATGTAATTATATCATGTCAATCTATAAGGAATGTTAATTTTGCAATTGTTCTCATTACAAAGTCACATAAAATACTTCATTTCATTAAATATCAATAATTTGTATTAAATAAACATATTTCATATTCAAAATATACTAGTTCATATGATATATCAGCGATTTATTGCCATCAGAGACAATTTTTTCACAAAATCGCCGATTTATCTCCCCGAGTCGATATATTGCCGATATTTTGGCCATTTTTGCAGAAATATCTCCCCTCCGATTTTTCTCCACGAAATATCGTGTCAACCCCTTCCGATACACGATATATTGACGATATGCGATATATCGCCGATATATCCCGACATTTTCCTCCTTACTTGTATCCACGTATTTCATTTAAGATTAAATTGTTCAATTTTTTCGGCCAAAAAAATTAGAAATATTACTAAACCTTAATTAAAAACAATGCATAAACCAAGGGAGATCTTAAAAAGTACTTTTAAAAAATTAAAAAATTACTTATAATACTTCTAAAAAATCACCTGATTGATGATTCTCACATAAATATTTTTAGGGAAAATGCTTCCATTGAAAGTAATTTAAGTACTGGCAGCCCCACAATTGGAATAGGACAATTTAGCTTGTGGACTCGAACAGTATTATTCTTTCTTCTTCCATGAACTTTCATTCTTCCCTCTTTGCCTCCAACCCAAAAGAAAGGATAATTGCTTGCCAGAGGAGAAGAACAGTCATTTGCAACCAAAGACCCTTTCTTTTCATTCTTAGCCTCCTTGTAACTTTGCCAGATCCAGTTCAGAAATGGCTTCTATCAGCACCCTACAAGCGTCATCTTCCTCTTCTAATCCTCATACTTATGATGTGTTCTTGAGTTTTAGAGGTGAAGATACCCGCAAGACTTTCACTGGTCATCTTTATAATTATTTGAAAGAACGTGACATTCACACCTTCAAAGATGATGAAAAACTTGAGACAGGAGGAGATATCGCATCAGATCTCTCGAGAGCTATCGAAGAATCAAAGATTTTTATTATTATTTTCTCAAAACACTATGCTGACTCCAAGTGGTGTTTGAATGAACTGGTAAAGATCATCGATTGTATGACAGAAAAGAAATCAGTGGTTTTGCCGGTTTTCTACCATGTGAAGCCAAGAGATGTACGAAATCAAAAAGGAAGTTTTGAAGATGCATTTTCGGAGCATGCAAAAGGTGCAGATCAAGAGAAGAAGAAGACAATAGAAACGTGGAAGAATGCCTTGAAGACAGCAGGCAACCTAAAGGGATATGAGCTGCAAAATCAGTAACTATATTTCTTTTCACCTCTACTAGATAAATTTTATCCTACTTTCTTTAATTACAAAGCTGGGTATATTTCCTATGTGAAAATTATATTTTTCTATTTATATGGAAACTTACTTCATTCTATCACTATCAAATTTTAAACAAAATAGATGAATTGGTTGAGAAATTCTAAACTAGCCTAGTTTAAGATTGGATTGAGGCTTTACCGGTCCATTATTGAATCGAATCTACTTAATATTAGATATATTACCCTCCTGCTTTGTCTTTCTATTTGTTTATATGACCAATTTATTTTATACAAGATGGTGAAGTTTTTTATTCAAAGTATCTAAAAAAAGAAAAAATCTGAACTATGAGATTTTATCAATATATAACATTTAATATTTTACCCACCATGATTTCATATAAACTTCGTCATTTTAAGTTTAATAAAAAAATAAAAAAATAAAATGTATAAAGCCGGAACATGAACTAATATTAATTTAATTTGATCTAAATTATCATTAATATATGAAATAATAGTAATTGTATCAAGGTTTGATTGGTTTATGATCAATATTCAAACATATGTTTTAGTTATTACCTGTACGTTCATGTGGTTTTACTTATTTTTATATTCAAAATTTTGTTCATTCCTATGATTCAATATAAGGTTCATTTATTTGATTTAATTCATGTGGTTTTACATTTTTCTACCCTTTTGATTATTTTTTTTTTCATGTGTACATGCAGTAACATGACCTTTGATTTTGTGGTGAGATCTACAAGTAAATCATTCTTTTATTTTTATTAATAAAAAGGATCAGATAAATAATTTAGTAGTGTAAGGACATACGAGGACAATTTGGGAAGAGGAAGGGGAGAGAATCGATAGAGGATTTTCCGTAGAGTACCTTGGATACATAATTTAAGTGAATCATGATTAAGATGTTAATTTATTGTAAGGAACTAGGGTTGGAGGAAAAATTACTACTAAATATTTGATTGGTATTTGATCAATAAAAAAAGTCCAAATGGCTTCATTTATTTTTTATTTATTTTTATCTTTTTTCTTCCATTTTAATTTTGCTATTTTATCTTTTTTCATATTTTACATTTTCTATAGGAAAATTACTACTAAATATTTGACTAATATTTGATCAATAAAAAAAAAAAGTCCAAATGGCTTCATTTATTTCTTATTCTTTTTATTAGTTTCCTTCATTTCACTTTTTTTATTTTATCTTTTTCATATTTTTCTTTTTCTGCTTTCATGTGATGATGAGGGTGATGACGAGGATGATGATAATGATTATTATTATTATTATTGTTGTTGTTGTTGATATTTTTTTTATCTTTTTCCTTCATTTCACTTTTTCTATTTTATCTTTTTCATACTTTTCTTTTTTTTGCATTCATGTGATGATCATGATAATGATTATTATTATTGTTATTGTTGTTGATGTTACTACTTATAATATAAATACTATCAATATTAATTATAATTACTATTACTAATAATATCATTATGTTATTGTTATTGTTATCATCATCATCATTATTATTCACTCTAATATATTCAGAATCTAAAGCTTCAAGTGCTTAGTATTGTTGTTTAATTTAACAAATACCTTTAGTAAGATATTATTTTAAAGAGTCTAAACTTTGAACCCTTTTTAACGCTAGCTCAAAAGTGTAGTTTACAAGCCTTCTTTCATGAAGGATTATGTCATCTCTTTGAGATCCCTACATCTTGTCTATAGTCAATCATCTCTATTACAGTTATTTTATGACACCTTGAATGGTCACGTCTTTTTTAGAGATTTGCAGTTTATAGGCACAAGCTTAGTATGATGTTTAACCATTCTATATTGCAAAGACATTTGTGATTGTGTATTGTCAATGAATTCCATGTTCACTGACCGCAAAGATTCCCATGCACCTTTCCTTGTTAGTTAGTCTCAATTTTCTTAGTTTTTGTGCATAGAGTTGTTCATCCAAATTTGCTACACTATAATGATCATGTTTTCAGTATGATATTTTTCTTGGGTAGCTTGTTTTGTGATCTTAATGATACATTTTTTTCTTTTTTTTAAATAAAAAGTCCATTCAACTGATCATTTGATCAATTAGCCCTACGCTCAATTTCCAAAAACTCTTACTATGTTTATTTAGGATTAATTTGCTAGCTTAATTTAGTCTTATAATGAAAGCATTGTGAATATGAAAGCACTAACAAAAACGAGTCTCCATTCCCTTATGTTAATTTTCTTTGAGAAGTCTTTCAAATCTTTTTCAATTAAATTCAAGGTTTTTAATTAGCAAACAAATCTTTAAAATAATGGTAAGTTGATAAAACCTAGAAACAAATGAATGAGAAATCTAAGGATATTTTTTATTAAATAAAGGGTGAAAGAAAGTTATGTGAGAGTATAGTGGAGAGTTCTTAACAATTCTCTTCAATCAATAAAGGTATTACTAGATTAGGGAACTTGGATGCCAAATTGGAAGCTATATTGAAGCTTGGCATATGAAGAGTTATCTTTATTTGTGTTATGATTATAGCATCCCTTATCATGAAGTCTAGTAATTTTCTATACTAGTTGACTTCAATTTGAACCTTTCAACAAGTAAGCAACTTTTCACTTTTTTCTTACTTGAATTTATAGGTAGGAATAATTAGAATGTACTTAAATAAGTAATTTAATAAATTAGTTTGATTATATTCTGCTACATTCTATTGTTCAAATTTCTTTTATATTGATTATATTTGTAACTAATTCTAATCTCATGTACTTTATGATTGGTAGATCTGAGGCAAAGGTTATTCAAGAGATTCGTGAAGATATCATTATAAGATTGAACGATATGAATCATCAGCCTTTACATGTGGGTGACAGCATAGTTGGAATGGACTTTCATGTGGAGCAATTAAAATCACTCATAAAAACTGAGTTGGATGAGGTTCACATGGTTGGAATCTGTGGAACTGGTGGAATTGGTAAAACTACCATCTCTAAGGCTTTTTATAATGATGTTTCATCTCAATTTTATGGTAGTAGCTTTCTTCAAGATATTGCGAGGAAAGGTGAAGGTGATCATCTACTTAAATTACAAAAGACACTTCTTCGAGATATCTTAAAGTTTAAACGCAGAGATGATGAGCCAAAATTCAACAATATTAGCGAAGGAATCACTGTGATAAAGAAAATGCTTCAATTGAAAAGAGTCCTTATTGTTCTCGATGATGTGGACAACTACATGCAATTAGAAAACTTGGCCGGAGAACGTGGTTGGTTTGGTACAAAAAGTATAATCATCATAACAACTAAAGATAAAAATTTGTTAGATCAACATAAAGTAAAATTACTTTATGAGGTGCAAAAGTTGAATGATGAAAAATCTGCTAAGCTTTTTAATTGGTGGGCCTTCAAGCAAAATACTCCCAAAACTGGATTTGAAAGCCTTTCAAATAGGGTAGTGAAGTATGCTGATGGCCTTCCAATAGCACTTTCAGTTTTGGGTGGCTCTCTCTGTAATAAGTCAATAGATGAATGGGAATCTGAATTGGATAAACTAAAAACAATACCTGACAAGAAAGTCCAAAGTGTTCTTAAAGTAAGTTATGATCATTTGGATGATATATGTAAAGAGATATTCTTGGATATTGCATGTTTTTTCAGAGGAAAAGACAAAGATTTTGTTTCAAGAATATTAGGAAGTTATGCAAGGATGAGAATAAAAGTTCTGAATGATAGATGTCTTCTTACTATTTCAGAAAACAAGTTAGATATGCATGATTTAGTACAACAAATGGGTCAAGAAGTTGTTCGTCAAGAATGTCTTAAAGAGCCTGGAAACAGGAGTAGACTTTGGAATGAAAATGATGTTGATAGTATGTTAACAAGAAATACGGTAAGAGCCAAATGTATTTTGTTTAAGAAATAATACATCTTTATAACTTAATTGATTTTCGTACATCTTGTGCTTGACTTATTTTGGCTTTTATTTTTTAGGGGTCTCAAGCAATTGAAGGACTATTTGTACAAAGTTCTCTAGCAAGCAAGATATCTACAAATTCTTTCACAAAAATGAATAGACTTAGATTGCTAGAAGTCTATTATCCACAGTTTTGGCAGAGAGATTTTGAGGCCCTCAAGAATCTTGATTTTCCTTATTTTGAGTTAAGATATTTCCATTTTGAGGGATACCCTTTAGAATCCTTGCCAACAAATTTTCATGCAAAGCATCTTGTTGAACTTAACTTAGAGCATAGCAGCATAAAACAACTTTGGAAAGGGAATGAGGTATTATTATAATTGTTGTTTCATTAATAATTTTTATTATAATTTTAAAATTTATAAACAAATTATCTACTAAGACATTTTATTTTGTTCCAGATTCTTGACAACTTGAAAGTCATCAACCTCAGTTACTCAACAAATCTTGTTGAAATTTCAGACTTTTCAAGGGTGACAAATTTGGAGATCCTAATTCTAAAAGGTTGTATAAAGTTACTATAAAGGTTTATTTATTACTATTATTATTAAAGTTATTAACTAATTGTTTTCTTGAATATGATAGGGTGCGATAGCCTTGAGAGTTTTCCTGCAATCAAAGGAGATATGAGTAAGCTAAGAGAGATTGATTTGAGTTCTACAGGAATAGAAGCAATTAGACATCTAAAGGCTCTTCAACACCTAGATTTGTCTGATTGCAACAGCCTAAGAAGTCTTTCGGAGAGCATTTGCAATTTGAGCTCTCTTGAAACTCTCATCTTGGAGGGGTGTTCATATTTAAAGGGCTTTCCAGAAATCAAAGATGATATGGAAAATCTAAAAAGGCTTGATTTGAGTGGAACAGGTATAGAAGAGCTTTCATCCTCAATTGGACATCTAAAGGCTCTTCAACACCTAGATTTGTCTTATTGCAAAAGCCTAAGAAGTCTTTCGGAGAGCATTTGCAATTTGAGCTCTCTTGAAACTCTCATCTTGGAGGGGTGTTCATATTTAAAGGGTTTTCCAGAAATCAAAGATGATATGGAAAATCTAAAAATGCTTGATTTGAGTGAAACAGGTATAGAAGAGCTTCCATCCTCAATTGGACATCTAAAGGCTCTTCAACACCTAGATTTGTCTTATTGCAAAAGACTAAGAAGTCTTCCGGAGAGCATTTGCAATTTGAGCTCTCTTGAAACTCTCACCTTGTGGGGGTGTTCAAATTTAAAGGGCTTTCCAGAAATCAAAGATGATATGGAAAATCTAAAAATACCTGATTTGAGTTTTACCGGTATAGAAGAGCTTCCATCCTCAATTGGACGTCTAAAGGCTCTTAAACACTTGAATTTGAAATGTTGTACAGAGCTTGTGAGTCTTCCGGATAGCATTTGCAATTGGAGCTCTCTTGAAACTCTCATCTTGGAGGGGTGTTCAAATTTAAAGGGCTTTCCAAAAATCAAAGATGATATGGAAAATCTAAAAAGGCTTGATTTGAGTTTTACATGTATAAAAGAGCTTCCATCCTCAATTGGACGTCTAAAGGCTCTTAAACACTTGAATTTGAAATGTTGTACAAAGCTTGTGAGTCTTCCGGATAGCATTTGCAATTTGAGCTCTCTTGAAACTCTCATCTTGGAGGGGTGTTCAAATTTAAAGGGCTTTCCAGAAATCAAAGATGATATGGAAAATCTAAAAAGGCTTGATTTGAGTTTTACATGTATAAAAGAGCTTCCATCCTCAATTGGACGTCTAAAGGCTCTTAAACACTTGAATTTGAAATGTTGTACAGAGCTTGTGAGTCTTCCGGATAGCATTTTCAATTTGAGCTCTCTTAAAACACTTGATGTCCGAAAATGTCCAAAACTGGAGAGAGTGGAGGTGAACCTAGTGGGATCTTTGGATCTAACTTGTTGCATTCTAAAGCAAAGAGTAATCTCGTGGAGGAATAATCTAGGGCACGATGAAGTGGAAGGAGAGGTCCTTAACCATCATGTTTCCTCCCTGTCATCACTGGTAGAATCATGTACAAGAGACTACAGAGGCATCGGCGGTGATCGTTTCCACCTATCTGCACTGGAAGTATTATCCGTAGGTAACTTCAGTCCAATTCAAAGAAGAATCCTCAGTGATATTTTCCGCCAATCTTCATTGAAAAGTGTATCTCTTCGTAACTGCAATCTAATGGAAGAAGGAATCCCTAGTGATAGTTGGAACCTATCTTCACTGGTAAATTTATCTCCAAGTAACTGCAGTCTAACGGAAGGAGAGATCCTCAATCATATTTGCCACATTTCATCATTGCAAAACTTATCTCTGGATGGGAACCATTTTAGTAGCATACCTGCCAACATCATTCAGCTTTCTGAACTGAGAAGCCTCCACTTGAATCACTGCCTGAAGCTTCTACAAATTCCACAGCTTCCACCAAGTTTACGAGTTCTTGATGTCCACGACTGCCCATGCCTGGAAACTTTATCAAGTCCCTCAAGCTTACTTTGTTTTTCTATGTTCGAGTGCTTCAAATCAGCAATTGAGGTATGATTTTCAAGACATGTAACCTTTTTTTTTTTTTTTCCTTTTTCCTTTTTCCTTTTTCCTTTTTCCTTTTTAACAAAAACACAAGATTTACACTAACATTTCTTACAGGAGACTGAGCGCAGGCCCTATTGGAGCAAGGAAATCACAATTTTTTTCCTTGGAAATAATGGAATTCCGGAGTGGATAAGCCATAAGGAAAAAGGATCTGAAATAGTAGTAGAGCTTCCTGAGAATTGGTGGGAGGATAACAACTTTTTGGGATTTGCCTTATGCTCTGTTATTGTTCCACTTCATATTGAAACTAAGGAAGATCCTTTGAGTTTGAAATGTAAATTGAATTTCCCTCATTACTTTGAATATCCGGATGGTTTCGTATCTGAATTCTGGCCCGTGGATGAACTCTCGTTTAGACGCAGTTATCCATGTTGCCATAATGGTGGTGAATCAAATAGAGTCTGGGTGGCATGTTATCCTAAGGTTGCTATTGACAGTAAGTATTGGTCAAACGAATTCAGACATTTGAAGGCTTCATTTGATGGTGGAGTGAAAGTGGAAGAGTGTGGGCTTCATCTTATATATAAAACCAACATCTTGAACAGAGATTCCAATGCCACCAACCATTGGCCTCGGTTATTGAGCGAAAATACAAATTTCAATGTTAAGAGAAGTCTTGATGATGCAGAGAACCCACACAACAAAAAATCAAGACTTCTGTAGTTTTCAACCTAACACACTTTTCTTCACCCTCCTATACGGTACGTCTTCTTTCTTTTCATTTATTAGACTGAAATTCCGTTTTTTTTTCCTTTATTATTTAATTTTTAATTTTATCAATTTGTTTGCTTTTAGTTATCCCAAAATTTCAAGAAAAAATTGAGATCCCCAATTGTTGGGCTCAAAGACCTAAATTCTTTTTGTTTTTGTTAAAAATGTGTTAGGAATTCTCAAAAGCTAATCTTTGGAATGAGTTATTGGAAGGAAAGGAGCATATTTAGATATTAGAAGTCTTTAAGTCTAAAATTTAGAAGGAAAAAATGGAACGCATATATTAATTAACAAAAGGTGAAAAAAAAAGACTTTTGAATTAATTTTATATTCAAGTTTTAAAAATTATCATATGTTTTTAAAATGTAAGTCAAGTTGGTTGAATCTAGAATTAGTATTTATTTGTCTCCCATTTTGGTCCAAGTTTGACCCTAATTATAAATTAATTAGTCACATTTTTCATACTTTAATCTCACTCGTATTTTTTTTATACCTAAACCATAATTTTTTTTGTACCTTAATCATATTCTTTATGCTCTAATCATATTTTTCGTTCCTTGATCATGTTGTTCATCTCATTATAACATTTTTTTTATACTTTAATTATATTCTTCACACCCTAATCACATTTTTTTTTGGTCTTATTACCTTAGTCATATTTTTTGTATGCTAATGATATTTTTGACATTATAATGACATTTTTGTACCTAGATCACAATTTTCATCTTTTTCTATCTTGATCACATTTTTCACATACTAATTACATTCTTCATTTTTTTTACTTAGATACATATGTATACCCTAGTTACATTTTTGGTAGGTATGCCTATTTTATGAAATAACTAAAATATCTATTTTTGAATCGTTACAACTTTGAATGAGATTTAAATATAAGTTAGTTTGTAGTTTTATCTATAAATACATAATCATTTAACATAGGAAAAAAATTAACAAAACAATTATAATTTTCTAATCTACACATCTTTTCTTCCTTAAAAAAATAATAGACATACAAAAATAAAAATAAAATTAAATCTAAAAAAATAAAAATAACTTCTCTTAGATTTTATTATTTTAGATATTATTTTAATTTTTTAAAGATGATTTTTTAGAATTTATTAGTTTTAATTTTAATTTATAATTTAGCTTTTATTTTTTTATTTTTAATTTGAAAAAAAAAAAAACCTCTTTGTTCAAATATCTTCTCTATTTTTGTTGTTAATTTCAATATATATATATATTAACAAATTCTATAAGAATGACTTGACTTATAGGTAAATCAACTTTGTTTATTTTTTACTTTGTTCATATAGATGGTTGTAATTCAATATATGACGTGAATTTCTGTGATGATGGATTTGGATTAGTGGATGATCCCTCATCTAAATGTTGGCCCATGGGTTTGGATTGCAAAAGATACTAATGCTGATGGACAGAGAAACTATTCCTCCAAAGATGATGAAGAGAACCATATACATAAATTGTTGAAGCCTCTCTACAAATTTGTTCAACGGATTTACTGTAGAAGACACTAAACATGTATCTCAAGCTTTTGGTACGCCACCTTCCTTTCTCTTCTTAGTTTATATTGTCTGATTAAGTGATTTAAATGACTAAAAGACTTAGTTTTATTACTCCATTGTACTAAATAGTTTTCATCTAAATGGCTTTAGGAGGAGGGTGAAGTATTCTCAAATTTGGGTATACAGATGTTGTTATTCTCGTATTTTTAGTGGTGATGTATTACGGAAGCTTTTATCTGACAAGGATGCATACAACCAATTCTTGCTTTCACTCGATTGGGTTAAAATTCAAAACAATGTGAGTTGGAATTTTGCTTTATGCAATCCATCTTCATTGTGATCTTATTACTGCAGAATATTTGCACATTTGTTTCCTATGGTTTGGTATACAATTCTGTTTATATAGGGCTTCACTTTGAAAATAAATAACTAAATTTCATATCTAAACACCTAAGTTTAGGGCATATACCTTTTTGTTAACCCACTAAAGAGATAGTGATTCTTTTAGTTCATCAGATTTTAGTTTAACCCAGATATTGCTTTGATAGATTTCTGTTGTATATTTCTATGTAACCAGGCATGTCAACCCATGAGGTGTTGCCAACCATTTCACTGTAAGTTGGTGCTGTTCACTTGTGGACAGTGATGGTGCGGCTACACTAGTGCTAGGCAGCGGTAAGAAGGCAGTTGAGCTTAGACTCCAAGTGATTGCTAAGATTGCAGGATATGGTGATGCTACTCAGGTACTATTAACAAGTTAACTTACATCTGTCTTGATCTTGATATGACAACAGATGACTTGATACTAAAACATGATTGGCTTGGGCAGGCACCTGAGTTGTTTACAAATTACAACTACCCCAGCCCTTGCAATACCAAAAGCTATTTCTAATGCTGGCCTGAAGGCTTCTCAAATTGATTACCATGAAATAAATGAGGCTTTCGCCGTAAGGATTTATTCTTGTGCTTGTTATACTTCTACCATCTCTTTTATCAATTAACAGTTTATGCTAATTTTATGATCTCATTTGTTTTCTGCAGGTTGTAGCTCTTGCCAATCAAAAGTTGCTTGGTCTTGATCCTGTGAGTGTTCTAGTTCACTGTCTCTACTATAACAGTTTATGGCCCAGGACGCCACCAGACCGCTACCATAAAACCCATATATAAATTGCAACATTTCTCTCCTGCTTGGCTTGGTTGCCAAACCCACTTCTCTACCCCTCACCCTTGATTGCCAAACCCATTTCCTCTTTCATCATTGTCGGTACCGAACTCATTCTTTTTTTTTTCCTCTCTTGTAATAGCTGGCTGATTCTTCAAGCATTGTGGGATGCGGCTTGGTATTTTTTTCTTTCAACATTGGCACTTTGTTTTATTTTTTATTTTTTCGATTTCACTCTATTATTTTCTACCTTATGGCTTTCTCTAGGGTTTCAAGTCACCAAAGGATTTGGAGGCTTTTCAGGTACAACTTCTCCATTTTTTTGTCCACTCATTACTGTAGAAATTTCGATTTGGTAGCTGATTTTGCTTCCTTTCTTATGGATTGAGATAAGCTCTTAAGTTTGATGATTTCTCAAAGATGTTGTTGGTGTAATTTGAAGCCTTAAATGTAGGTATGAAAATTCCACCTGAGAGTGCCCCAAAAGGCTTTATTGGTGTTTTAGACAGGAAAGGTATGAAGATCATCCACCTACTTGGATATCATTGTGTTTTAGACAAAAATACTTCTCCATATGAAAATTCATTTCTCAAAGATCTTTAACTCATTCCTGTGCTTAGGTAACCCCTGATTTACAGATTCTAGATGGTGGAGAATAGATAGGCCTGAAGCATTTTAGGCCGGTAAAACCCTTGGGATCTAGTGACACTGGCAGGTTTATATGGTTTTTCTATTTTTTGCCCATCTTTTTGCCCCAATTTTGTAGGAATTATGTTCTATCCTATGGCTTCTATTTTGGAACCAAAGGATTTATTTACCTTTTAGGTCTAATTCAACTCCATTCATTTCTAGGTGTTGAAAATTTTTCATTTTTGAGAAGATGTGCTTCTGGGTATTTATTGTGTGCGGTTTATCTTGAAGAAGCTGCATCTATCAGTGGCAATTTGCTCTTACAGGAGGAGCAAGTTACAGGTATGTTTCCTCTTGATTCTTTCATTCTCTGTTCCCATATATTTGTGTTCCTAGGTCATGTTTCAGGATGAATCTATGTTGATATGGTACTCTGGCAAAAAAGTGAAACAACTTAAACTAAGCAATGTTTCAAGAATTATTCTTGGACAGTGTACTGTAAGTTTCTATAAATCAGAACCAGAGACAACTTTTAGACCATTCTTGAATTCAAACTTACATCTTGTTCTTATGTTTTCTATTCTGTTGTTGTAGTTCATCCAAATCTCTCTCTCCATTCATATCTACTCTTGAGTTAAGGCCTCAACCTTTCAATACATGCCACTGATTTTGAGGATGGTTTCTTCTTAAAAGTTGCAGCTAGAGTGAATTTTGTGGTCCATAACTACTCTTCAATGTTTATTAGCATTACTTATAGTTAGTTCCACAATAGTGTGACTAATATATATGTTTGTGTTTGTGAGAGTTTTTTCATATATACAAATGGAATGTAATGAAGTTATGCTAGAAGGAATTTTTTTTTTTTTTTTTTTGTTAATTTCTATCATATTATGATTTGGATTTATTTATTTCTTTTTCTTGGCTGGTTGCACCTTCTGATTTGCAAGAAAAAAGGATGAAAAAGAAGAACTCAAGATATTCTTATTAATTTAACCATCTGATTCTCTTTCAGGGCGGAATATGAGGGAAATTTGAAGGAAATCCTTGGTTACACCAAGGATGATGTGGTATCAAGTGACTTTGTGGGAGACTGCAGGTGGGGCGAATCTTGCAATATCTCTTTTTCTTCCTCATCTTCAACACTTTGCTTATTTTGCAAGTGAATTGTATAATCACTTGCCCTTTGGCAGGTCGAGTATTTTTTATGCCAAGGCTGGAATTGCTCTGAATGACAACTTTATCAAGTTGGTCTCTTGGTATGATAATGAATGGGTTTACAGGTAATTTTCACTGAATGTTCATAATTTAAGCCACTAGTTATAAATAATGAATATGATTCAAATATGTAAATGTAAATCGATCACACCTGCATCATTGTTCAAGTTGCATTTTCTGAATACCTACAAAAAGTTGGTTAGCTACAAGGTCAGTTTGCCTGGGATGTGTCAGTTTATACCTTTGGAACAAACAAGTAGAATCTAATTTGCTTTCCAGTTATGGGGATTAACACCATTGGAAAATAACACCTATTTATTTGGCAAAGGTAAGGGCCATAGCATATGGGCTGGGGGTTTGAATTTTTCTGACATAATATGCAACTAGTTTCATATAATGTTAGGGCCATAGCATATAAGCTTAGACTCCAAGTGATTGCTAAGATTGCAGGATATGGTGATGCTACTCAGGTACCATTAAAAGTTGGCTTATATCTGTCTCGATCTTGATATGACAACAGATGACTTGATACTGAAACATGATTGGCTTGGGCAGGCACCTGAGTTGTTTACAACTACCCCAGCCCTTGCAATACCAAAAGCTATTTCTAATGCTGGCCTGAAGGCTTCTCAAATTGATTACTATGAAATAAACGAGGCTTTCGTTGTAAGGATTTATTCTTGTGCTTGTTATACTTCTATCATCTTTTTTATCAAGTAGCAGTTTATGCTAATTTTATGATCTCATTTGTTTTCTGTAGGTTGTAGCTCTTGCCAATCAAAAGTTGCTTGGTCTTGATCCTGTGAGTTCTAGTTCACCGCCTCTACTTCTTTTTTTAACCTGTAGTGACATACTGTACATTGAACTTGTTTACTTTAGTTTTGTACAATTTTATTTTCCTGAGCATTTTCAGATTTCTGCCTCTATAAGCATGTGCTCTTTTGTGGATTCAGGAAAAGGTCAATGTTCATGGTGGACCTGTATCTTTGGGAAATCCAATTGGTTGCAGTGGTGCTTGTATCTTGGTCACATTATTAGGAGTATATTCATGGCGGCTTATCTTGGTTCTGCATAAGTTAAAAGATTTTTTTCAATACAAACAAATACTTCCTTGACAATTCTCCCTCTAACCTCTGATTTTCTTCTTTTTTGTATCGAAAACAGATTTAGAAACATCCAAATCTAAGTAAGCATCCTAAACATGTATTTTAAGTAAGCATCCCATTGATGAACTTCAAAGTGTAGCAACATAAAACAACCACGCAAGGGAAAAATTTATTATTATCATTTAATAATGACTTTATTTGCTTTATATTAATTTTGAAATATTTGAAAGAAACAAATTTTCTTTTGGTACAGTATCTTGAAAAGGTTAAGGATCATTGATCTAAGTTTATGAAGGAAGCTTATTCAAATAATGGAATTCTCAAGCATTTCAAGTTTGGAGACACTAATTCTTGACTGTTGTGTAAGCTTGATTATGATTCACCCATCTGTTGGAGTTGTGAAGAAGCTTACTACCTCATACTTGAACAGGTCCCATAAGCATAAGGGTTTCCTAGGTAGCATCTAGTTGGAATCTCTTGAAATTCTTGATCTCTCTTACGCGGTATTTGTTTTTTTGGCTTTTTCCTGAAAGTAATTTGTTTTTAGAATTTAAGTTGTTTGTTTTTTATTTTTTTTATGACTTATTATAAACTTTTTACTAAATATAAAAAATAACATATTAGTTTTTCTTTACTTTTTAATACATAATAGAAATAAAATGCTACAAAAACAAACAACCTAATATTTAACACTATTAAGTATTAAGGTTCTATTTAGAATTAAGTAAAAAAACAAACACCACCTTAGTGTTCAAGCTTTGACAAGTTTCCTGAAGTCTAAGGAAATATGACATGTTTGCGGGAACAATAGTCGAACGGAACTGCTGCAAAAGAGCTCCCAAACAACATTGACAACTTGGAATCAATTTGGTTTCTTGATCTCTCTAATTCCACAAAGTTCAAGAAATTCCTGACAATGGAGGGGATATGAAAAGTCCAATGGAGCTTCATTTAAATAATACTACTATTAAAGAATTTTAAAGGAGCTTCATTTAAACAACACTACTGTTAAATAATTCTCAAGCAACATTGTTAACTTGGAATCTCTTGAGATTCTTGATCTCTCTAATTGCTCAAAGTTGGAGAAATTTTTAGAGAATGGAAAGAATATGAAAAGTCTAGAGGAGCTTTATTTGAACAATACTGCCATTAAAGAACTCCCAACAAGTGTTGGCAACTTGATGAATCTCTTCAGATTCTTCGTCTTGGCGGATGTCATACTCCTGGACGAGACATAAAATTAATGAAAATATTGAATCTCCAGCAGAATATGAGAAGTCATTCACAGGAGAAACAGAGTGGTATTAGAAAACTTTCTAGAGAAACAGAGGAAACATGAAATTAAACAATACTGCTATTAAAGAACTCCCAACAAGTATTGACAACTTGGAATCTCTTTGGATTCGTGATCTTCATGCATGCTCAAACTCGCTGATCTTCCTCGAAGTCTACAAGAAATAGAGGCACATGATGATCCTTAAATAACCAATGGTAGGAGACAACAGCAAATGAAACATCAACCCAGAGGAAACAACAGTTGTAACGTACTTCTGCCGAGACCAAGTTCAAGCTAATCAGACTGAGAGTCTCAGAGTCAAACTTGTCCATGCGGAGAGCGTGAAATAAGGAATTGGACCCGCAGTTTGGGGCGAGAAGACATGTTGGAGATAACAGTGGCAGCCACCGAGCGGAACTGGGTTTGGATCTTGTTGGTAGTGATGTCAAGGCCTGTAGAGTTGAATTTTGCCCGAGTTGATGATCTCGGCGGAAAGCTTGTGGCGAGGTGGACTGAGAGTTTGGATTTTCCGAGTCTGAGCCGTCATTATGGGAGCCACCGGCAACGGGAAATCCAAACTCTTCATCGACCTCGCCACAGGCTTTCTGTCGAGAACATCAACTCGGACAAAAATGCAAGTCTACAAAGGCCTTGACATCACCACCAACAATATCCAAATGCACGAGCGACTCGGTCTTTCCCACCACCTGCTTGGAGCTCTTGACTCCTCCCACGCGGGGCCAACTCCTTCCCAGTTCCGCGCAGAGGCGGCTGCTGCTGCTATATTCTTAGATACGTTTCCCTACCCACTCTAGTGAAAGAGTAACGGGCTTTCCTAACTTCTACTGCAAGCTTGAAAAAAAAAATCTTAAAAATGTTAATTACAAAACCACTGATAAATCAACGGCACCTTTTACCTCGTTATAAAGTGTTAAATAAAATTAAATTTATATTAAAGATATTTTTTCAATATGTACTTTTTAACTATTTTTTTTATTAATCATACATGTTAAAAAATTAAATTTATATTAAAATTTTATTTTATTTTTTACTGATAAAAAAATTATAAAAAATATATTAATGAAAATTTTCTAGTATAAATTCAATTTTATATAAATATCGAAAATGTAAGTGTAAATTCAATATTTTGAAGATATGTGATTAAATATGAAAGTTATGAAAAGTGCCTAAAAACGTTTTCAAATGGGGTTAAAAGTGTTATAAATTTAAAAATATTTCCTAAAAGTAATTTTAAATTCACCATGCTTTTATAAAAAATCCCACAATGTAAATGTAAAAGACGACGATCTCACACTTCAAGTTAGGCTGTCAACTTTTTGTCCAAGCGTCCAACTGCTTTTCTCTTTTTGAATTATTGGTTCAAACCATAATGAAAATTTATTTGCTAGCGAAGATTCCACATTGTATCCTCCCTATCTTTGCATATAGTTGGATAGAAGTCAAAAATGGTGATGTGGCTCTCACATGGCCATATGCAGCTTTTCCATTAGTAAAAATTTGTACTTTTTGGATTTTAGTTTAAGCCAAGGATTAAATCAACGGTCAAAGCTAAAAATGAGTTATTGTTTCTATCGTGGGATTCGAACCCCCACAAATGGTTTAGCAAACACCTCAACCGACCGTTGGGCCAACTTACCCCTTGATAAATGTTTTGCATCAAATATATATATATATATATTAAAAAAAATTCTGAAAAACAAATTAATTATAATTTTTTTATAATTAAATAAAAAAATTTTCATTTAATTGATTAGCAAAAATATAACAATTATCATGATAATTTTTTTCATAGTGTTTTTAATATCATATATATAAATATTAATTAAATATTAAATTTTTTTACATTTATCATCATTTAATATAATTGAATTAAATGTATCATAATTTTAATATTAAACATATTATAATCAAATATTACAATATTATTATTGAATAATATTTATTGATATAATTTAATAATCAATATACACTTATAAAATTTATATTTTTTATTAACATATATAATATTAATATCAAATATAATAAATTTTATTTGTGCATGCATACATACTTTAAAATGTTTATTATATTTTTAACTTTATTTTTAAGAATTTTTTTATTTATTTTTACTATATTTTTATAAGTTTTGATTAATTTTAAATTCATTGATATTTGTTCTGATATATCTATAAAATAAAAATGTCAATATATTTGTGATATATATATATATACCAATTTCTTTAACAAAACAACTTTAAAATGTCTATTATATTTTTAACTTCATTTTTAAAAGTTTTTTTATTTTTTTATTATATTTTTATAAGTTTGGATTAATTTTAAGTTTATTAATATTTATTTTAATATATCAATAAAATCAAAACGGGAGTGGATGAAAGACCCGCTTGGCAGGTGGCTTCATTTTAAGCAGATGTTATTGGCAGGTGCCTTTATTTTAGGAGGCTCCATGCACCTCATCTTCCTATTCCTTAGTGGTTAAGTAAAGGTTTTATGGTAGACATAAAGGGCATACATGTACCACATATATGTAATTTCTTCATTTTTAAAAATAATAAATATATGAAAATAAAACAAACGTAGTAGTTCCGTTTCTACATTCTCTATCCCGTGAGATGCAAGTATTCCATTGATCTTACATGTGCCTACAATTGGTGACATGCTCATGAAAGTTTACATAACCATTCATCATACTAATTGTACAGAAGACTTGTGATAGTGATGGAGCTAACAATATTGTGCCGATGAACAACTTGAATCTAGATGACCCACCAATGGCCCATGTTTAGAACAGGGGCATATTGCAAAAATACTAATAACATCATCATCTATAAAGATTCTTGTTCCAATCAATGATAAAAGTATCAGTTTTTATGAAAATATTGAAAGGTGAATTTTATAAATATATTAGAAAATAAGAACTAAGTACAAAAGGAAGATTTTGAAGCCCTGCATTCTCAGATGATCTCTTCCACACATGCCTCCTCATTCATCAGAATTATAAACTAATTTGAGAACCTCATCTAAAGAGATCCACCCATAGGTCAAACATCATGCGAAGACACCTGCACACCAGCTCTAACTTTTCTCTATCTACCGAACATTTCTGTCACAAAGGATTTATGGATATAACATCCTGTTGAAAAACTTCTTCAGTCAAGGTATGCATGGATACATAATCTCACAT
The DNA here is from genome assembly GCA_037355405.1 of Vitis amurensis. Lineage (NCBI taxonomy): Eukaryota > Viridiplantae > Streptophyta > Magnoliopsida > Vitales > Vitaceae > Vitis > Vitis amurensis. Next base: position 38,317,925 of record CM074693.1, read on the forward strand.
TCCACAAACACCTCTCCACTTCATTCCTTCCATTCTAATACTAATGTACCAAAGAAGTTGCATGGAGAGCAAAGAATCAAGGCGTTAGAGGGACTCCCTTAAGCCCTGCAAGAGCACAAAGTATTTGTAAGTGATAAGGTACTCAAGAAAAAGTAAAGAAAATAGAAAATGAAAAAAAAAAAAAAAAAAGGAAAAACAAAAAGATAGAACAATGGGTTCTTTATTATTTAAACACTTCCATTATTATATATCACAATGTTGCTTGGTGTTTAGCAATAGTATTCCACCAAAGCACCTTTAGTCTACGCAAGGAGAAATAAACATACTCAAGTCTAGAACTTACAAAACTCCCAACTTGCTAGTGGAAACTGGTATAGAAGCAACCAAATTATTTTTGTACCCTATGAAGATTTGAAGATTATATAATCTTCCAATGTCGAAGGGATGGCATCATTGTGATTATTGTCAACAATGCCCGAAAGCATGACAAGCCGAGTTGCAATTGCAAATGCTTTTAGAAATGTCTCCTTCCAAAAAGTTAGCCCCCTAATATAATGATTGTAAATTCTTCCTGAGGAGAATTGGTCCAACAAGGGAATTTTGGTAAAGAATCAGTTTTGAAAGCTGGGAGCAAAATCCCATCTGAGGTGGAATTTGCCCACTAAATGAGTTTAAAGTTAAGTCCACAACTTGAATATGCAAGGTTTCCAAGGGATGTTGAACAATCCTACATGGAATGACACAACACTAGTTGTTTCATATTGCCAAGATTGTGGGGGATATCTTCATTGGAGCCAACTATTGGAACAAATTAGTATGCTATTGACAACTACTCCGTTGTGTTGTCTGCATATTAAATTTTCCATTTGTGGCCTTCTTCCACATATCTGGTGCCACATAGCTCTTGATACAGCAAGGATTGCTCTAGACTTGGCTAGAAAATGAGTACCTCAAGAAATGCCTAGGAAAGTACAGTGATTAATTCTAACATGCTTTAAGTTAGAACTCTTTCTTCCATCTATGACTAGGGAGCCGCCTCTTTGATTTCAACCTTTTTAACACTCAATATTAGTTTCATCTTATAGTATAGAGTTATTGAAACAAAGTAACTTGTTTGTAACGACCCGCTCCCAACCGTGTAGATATTATCCGCTTTAAACCCAAAGGGGTTCTCACAGCTTTAAAATGCGTCTATATCTACACGGTTGGGAGTGGGTCGTTACAAATGGTATTAGAGCCGATCCTTGACCTCGGCATGGGGGTTTGTTTAGCTCCGTAAGAGGTGTTTGTCTGTTTGGCCCCGCAATCCCATGGGACATAACGAGGACGTTTTGTCTGCATGTAGGGGTATTTGTGATGTCTCACATTGGATATGGGAGAATGTTCTTGGCGCTATATATGTAGAGGCTCCTCTTAACCAAGTAAACGCGTTTTAAAGCCGTGAGAACCCCTTTGGGTTTAAAGCGGACAATATCTACACGGTTGGGAGCGGGTCGTTACAAATGGTATCAGAGCCGATCCTCGACCTCGGTGTGGGGGTTTGTTTGGCTCCGTAAGGGGTGTTTGTCTGTTTGGCCCCGCAATCCCATGGGACATAACGAGAACGTTGTGTCTGCATAGGGGGGTGTTTGTGATGTCTCACATCAGATAGGGGAGAATGTTCCTGGCGCTATATATGTAGAGGCTCTTCTTAACCAAGTAGACGTGTTTTAAAGCTGTGAGAGCCCCTTTGGGTTTAAAGCAGACAATATCTACACGATTGGGAGCAGGTCGTTACAAATGGTATCAGAGCCGATCCCCGACCCTGGTGTGGGGGTTTGTTTGGTCCCGTAAGGGGTGTTTGTCTGTTTGGTTCCGCGATTTCATAGGACACAACGAGGACGTTGTGTCTGCATGGGCGGGTGTTTGTGATGTCCCACATCGGATAGGGGATAATGTTCCTGGTGCTATATATGTAGAGGCTCCTCTTAATCCTATAGACGCGTTTTAAAGCCATAAGGGTCTATTTGGGTTCAAAGCGGACAATATCTACACGGTTGGGAGCGGGCCATTACAAACCTAGATTACCTCAAAGTGTTGGATCCCTGCTTGCAGGCATATAAGAACTATCCAACTAAGTACATAAAATCCATATTCCTATACATAACCAAAATAGTAAAGTTAATCCATACGTATTTAGGTACATAAATTAGGTAAACAAAACCAAGAATCAAAAGAATAAACCTAAACTAAATGATTCAGTAGGGCGTAATTCAGAACTAAGATTTCACAAAATGTGATTGAGAGAATTAATACCCCATAGGAGATAGGCCACACTTAGGTTCTGCATAAAGGGATACATCAAAAGGCATTCTGTTGCTCTTGTGTAAAACCCAATCAATCATAATGGATTCTAGTGGATAGCTACACTTATCATCACCACCTCATGCTGGAAAACTGCATCTCCACCAGGACTTTTCATAATCTGTTAATCGTTTCACAACAACTTTGGTGTCATCTGCAAACACTCCCTTATAAACTTCTCCAAAACCTCCCTATCCAAGAACATTTTTCTCACTAAAATTGTTTGTAGCTAGCTGTAACTCCCTTCATGCAAATCTTCTCAATTGGCCAAATGCAATTGTTCGATCAATTTCACCTGAAAACAGATAAAAAGATGTGTAGAAAGAATTTTCCAAGGGAATCAAATTTTGCATCAAAACCTTAAAATTTGTCCAAGTATTTAAAAGAGATAAAAGCATAGTTCTTTTCAATACGTAACTATGGCATGTTCTATAAATCTTTTCAACCTTTCTGTACTTGTAGGCATCCCAAGATAACATCTAATTGAAAATCCAACAACTTGCTTTGATGCTATTATCACCTAAAAAGGAAGAAGAAGAAAGCATTGTAGCCATTAAACGGTAACGAGTCCTATTTACGGGGTTCTAGGGAGGGTGGACAAGTAACACACCCAACCTTCAGCTTTTTTTGCATGATTTGGTCATACACAAAGTTGAGTTGTGCTTTCGAATCAAACATCCCCACAAATTATTATTGCACCAAGTATTGGCTCCATTCGAGACATTTAAATGCATGTGTTAAATCGGTGTGTTACTGAAAAGGATCACAAACCCTGCAACATCTAAAAAAACTTCGTGCTTGTAACCTCTCGCATCCATAGAAAAAACAACACAATTGTGTAAAGAAAAAGACCTGTAAGCCCTCCAAGAATTCCAACTATAAGTCCAATTTTTGGTTTGTGAGAATCACCTGTCAAGAGATGAAAATCCAAGCTTAAGCTTGTCAAAGAAAAGGAAAATTCCATGAATGCATTTTAGAAAAATATTTCTATTACTCTAAAGCAGGATTGTCCCACATAAGACAGTTAATTTTGTTACCTGAATCATTATCAGATGCACAAATGTGTGGAAAATTTCTGCCACAATTCAAGTTGTGTGAATTATCAAGTTTAACGTTGGCAATTGTGTGTGCGTGCGTGCGTGCGTGCATCTCAATGTGTTTGCATGTGTATTTGAACATGCATGTGTGTGTGTGTGAGAGAGAGAGAGATAAAGAGAGAGAAAGACAAAATAAGAGAGGTAGAGAGAGAAGGAGAATGAGCAACATGGAGCAGCATAGCAAAATGAATAAAGAATCACAAATTAATATGATCAATGCCTGAATTAGGAGTAGTTAGAAATTTCATACTCATACTTTGGTAATCGAAATAAATCCTCAGGTATTTGACCATTGATATCATTTGACGCCAGGTGACTGCAAAGATAGGATCGTACTTTCAAAAACCCTATTGATATACGATCACAAAAAATAAAAATAAAACAAAATAATAAAAATTAAAATATAAAAAAGAAACAAAAAAGATTGGAATTTTTCGGAAACCCTAGATCTGAGAAAAAAAGAAAAGGTAGGTGTGGACCCCGTATTTCGGCTCAATGCGTTTCCCACTCGAATGGCGAGCTTGATTTTTATTTGAAAGAATGATTTAATCGGTTAAAAAAAAGTGACTTGGAGTCGCCACTTATTTTTGTTTTATTTTTAAAGGGTAAAAAAAATAAGAAAAAAAAACCCTAAGTGTGACTCCTTGTTTTGGAAAAGGTGGTCTACGAAAAACCGGATCGGGTTCGGGAGTCAGGTTACTTATCGGGAAGGTACAGTATGAACCGTAGCACCCCTCTAAGTCCCAAAAATGGGTCTCTACTAATAAAATGAAGCAATCATGGCAATTGATTAGGAGATTGATGAATACCCGGAACTATCATGCACATACGAGAATCAAAGCATGCATATAGAAATACCAGAATGGGGAATGGATATGTACCTGGTCAGCAAACGGCAACGCGCTATCACAAGATAGGGTTAGTGAACACACACAGGTTGATTATGTACATGTCATGGAGAGTGGCAGATCAATCATGCATGGCAAATAAATCAATCAATTGATCATGAATTCACATATGTGGGGCCCCCACCAAGGCCCATTTCATCTTGCTTGAATCAATCCCGATAACTCCATTGTTTGGGATTACGGAAATGGATTCTTTGCTTATTTCAAAAAAACATTTTAAAAACGGAGGACGCATGAAAATTGCTTGCCGGAAATGAAAGTGGCAGCAAAGCCTTATAAAAAATGTGATTTTGGACCTTAGAGAAAATGCTCTAGGGATGAAGGAAAATGTGGGATGTCGGCGGAGAGGAATTCCGGGAGTGAGACACCCGGGTGCAAATGGCGACGGGGGAAGGTTCTGGAACGTGAGGGTGTCTGGGTGCAAATGGCGGCGGGGGAAGGTTCGAGAACGTGAGGGTGTCCGGGTGCAAATGGCGGCGAGGGAAGGTTCCGGAACATGAGGGTGTCCGGGTGCAAATGGCGGTGGGGGAAGGTTCCGGAACGTGAGGGTGTCCTAGTGCAAATGGCGGCGGGGGAAGGTTCCGGAACGTGAGGGTGTCTGGGTGCAAAATGGCGACGGGGAAAGGTTCCGGAACGTGAGGGTGTCTGGGTGCAAAATGGCGGCGGGGGAAGGTTCCGGAACGTGAGGGCGTCCGGGCGCAAAATGGCGGCGGGGAAAGGTTCCGGAACGTGAAGGTGTCCGGGTGCAAAATGGCGGGGAGGGAAGGTTCCGGAACGTGAGGGTGTCTGGGTGCAAAATGGCGGGGATCATGAGACATGTGGGGGGGTTTACGCATGACAAAGATAAACAGGAATAGGAATGGAATGATGGGTGGGGACGCAGGCACGTTGGATGAAACGATGAATAATAGACGGAAATGGGTATGGGGATGCTGATGAGGTGAGCTTTGCCGCCATGACCACTACTCCAGATTTTCTAGGATTTCTTTCGAGCAGGGACGAGAAAATGGACGCGTACCATATCAAGGAACGGGAGAAGTAGAGAAACGGAGCGTAAGAGAAAAGGAGCAAAAGAAGGAAAATCTCAGAAAATCCATTTCATGAATCATCCATGAATCTTCTGAGCATGTGGGTAAATCACATCAAATGCAAACACATGCATGATTCATGGGCATTTCATAATCACAATAGGGGCAGAGTAAATTAAGATCAACAATGGCAGACACAAATGCAGGACTATCTCTCAACAAACAAACCAGTGGCCTTCAATATCCACCCCAGACAGCATAATGTTAAGGAAAAACAATGAATAATGAGAGATGAAGGAAAGTTGTATACTTACCTGGTTCCTCAAGCAAAAAGAAACCGAGCTTCAGCATTCTCAAGGAGTTTCTCCCTTTCGCTCACCTTTGGCAATGGAAACTCCCCTCCCAGAGAAAAAAAATCCTCAGCAACTCTCCAAATCCTCTTCTCGTCCCCCCCACTCTCTGGTTCTTCCTATATTTTTTTTCAACTCCTATCACCTCCTTTAGCAAGTCACCACCTGCCTTGCTGTTTACTGGTCAGCAAGCATGGCTTGCCCATCCACTACAGTTCCTTGTGCCCACCGCCCAACCAGGAAGCAACATCTGGCCCATTAAGCGCCCTCTACTTGGCAAGAAGTATAACCTGCAGCAAATAGAAAAAAAATGAGCCCCATGAACACTGAACACTGAAGTGACAAGCAAGTGTGCATAGTGAGTGTAATGAAGTGAACTCTACCGAAGAACCAAGGAGACCCCCATAGGGATACTAGTGAAATGCAGACTCACTCAAGCTAGCAGGCGAACACAAAGGTTCTTATCCTAAGAGAGAAAGATGTCTCAAAATGCCTCTGAAGCCACGCTAAGGATCCAAGCTCCCACTAAGACATCTCCGAGAGTGACTATAAGATCGATGTCAAAGATGAGTAACGGTCGAACCACCCTGGAGTATGCGGACTACGAGATGAATAGGCGATAAGCACAGGGTAACGAGGTGAGGAGAGTGAGAATAAGTGCAAGTCCATGAAGGTGAGACGCAATGCCAGAGAATATGAATGCTAGGAGCTGGGACTCTGAATGGAGTGACTAACCCTAAACGCTAAACTGAGAAAAATAATGGCTCTGAAAGCCAAACCAAAAAGCTAACTCTAAACACTAAACTAGAAGGCCCATAGGTGAAGACCTACGGTGGTGATACAATAAAAATGCCCATAGATGTCAATCTATGGTGGTGATAACTGATCAAAGCCCATAGATATTTGATCTATGGTGGTGATAAATCCGAAATGCCCATAGATGTCCGATCTATGGTGGTGATATAACTGAAACAAGTGCTCATAGACGAAAATCTATGATGGTGAAATAACTGAAATGCCCATAGATGAATATATATGGTGGTGAAATAACTGAAATGCCCATAGATAGCTAATCCATGGTGGTGATAAATCTGAAAATGCCCATAGATGAAAATCCATGGTGGTGAAACTGAAACGAGCCCATAGATGTCTGATCCATGGTGGTGATAAATCTGAAAATGCCCATAGATGAAAATCCATGGTGGTGAAACTGAAACGAGCCCATAGATGTCTGATCCATGGTGGTGATAACTGAAAGAAATGCTCATAGATGAAAATCTATGATGGTGATAAATCTGAAATGCCCATAGATGAAAATCCATGGTGGTGAAAAATCAGAAACAAATGCTCATAAATGAAAATCTATGATGGTGAAAAACTAAAACAAATGCTCATAGATGAAAATTTATGATGGTGAATCTGAAACAAAGGGGGTTGCTGATTACTACTCAAAAAGTGCTATTTGATAGCTTGTAATTAATCCTTTTAAACACTTTTGAGTAGTAGTTTTGGCCTTTTAACTCAATTGGCATGTTAAGGACCCTTGAAAGCAATTTTAATCACTTTGTGTAAGTTTTGGTGTTTTTGTTAGTAATTTGATCACCAAAGAAATTCAAGATTGAGGAGAGTTATGAGAAATCTTGGGCAAAGCTTGGAAGTCATTTGCCAAGAGTAAATCCGGAATGCAAGGAGAAAAAGTAAAGAGAATCTGCCATGAAGCATATTCTTGATGACAGTCGTAGCAGCCACTTTTGGAACACTTTCTGAAGTCCAATTGATGCATGCTATATACCATTTCAAATCTTAGGAAGTCAACAATCCAATGCTTTAAACGGTGCGCAATTCGGAGTTGAAACGAAGAAGTTACAGCCATTGCAAGTCAATCACTCCAAGCTGAAGGAAGCATTTTGCAAAGTGTTGCGAAATCACCCTTTTGTTGCAAAGTGATTCCGCAACCTTTTTGAATAGTGTGATGTATTTCCTCCTGAAGTTGCCCGATATATGCCGCAAGCTGGAAGCTGGGAACCTCAAGATGGAAGCCAACTTCGCAATCCTGCGGATATAGCCTTTTGCTGCGAAGTAATTTCGCAGCCCTTCTTGAGTGTCTGCGAAATCTCGCAGACACCATTTTCTCTTACGAAATGGTCCGTAGTGCTTCCCGATATTTGCTATCGACATTGGGAGATATTTTCCATCAGATTTTTGTTGTCTAAATCCCAAAATACTCCTTGTAAGCCACCAATTACAAGATTCCTTAGCTTTTAAGTTAGTAAAAAGAGAAAATATCTATGTAATAATTAGTTTTATATTATGTTCATATATATACCTCTTGGGAGCCTGTTCTCAGAGAGGAGATCCTTTTGTAAATTTTTGGGAAAGCAAGTAAAGTTCGGGCCCTTTGTTTTGCCTTACCTTCTCACTTCGTATTATTTATTTCTTACTAAGTTATGAACTCTCTGAGGAATTTTCCCCAGAGAATGAGTAACTAAACCTCTAGTTCCTTGGAGCTAAGGTTGCCGGGGAAGGTTCCAAGTGCAAGAATGCAAAGCTTTGTGGTTTTATCCAGTAATGAAGAGGAAGTGAAATCCTTTAGTGATTTCTATGTTTTTAGTTAACTTAAAACACCTTAGAGTCACCTGGGCCAACACTTGGTAAGGCAAGTGATTTTGAACCATGGAGATGCACTAGTTTACCCCTTGCGAGCCTCTGGGAGGTGACTTTAGGGTAGGATTTTCTGGAATTGCCAACACTTGGTAAGCTTTTGGACTCCAAGGAGACATCCATTAGTTATCTCTTGTGAGCTTGAGAAGGGAAGTCCAAGGTTAAAGATCACCTTGAATGGTTAAGGCTTAGTGAGAGGCTTAAACCATTGCAAGTTGTATCAGTGAGAGAATTAAGGTTGAAATCTAATTAAAGGATGTATCTGTACAACACCGATTAGAGAATTGACTATATGTTGAATCTCTAATGCGAGGAAATGAACTATCTGACCGGAGCTATGTCTTTTGCATGAGGAACCACCCCAGTGAACCTAACTCTCCAAGGAATGTTTTTCTTCCTAAGTTATTCCTATTACTTATTCTGTTAGTTAGTTTAAATCTAAATCTTTACCAATCAAAGTTTGTGTTTTATTTTTTTATCTAACCTTGAAATGAAACAAGACCAATTCACTTTGAATTGGTATCATTGATAGCTTGCTAATCCTTCCCAGTGAACGATCCTAGAGCCGCTATACTATAGTAGCTTTTTCTTTGCTACCCTAGTATATGGTGTTATAGGTTATAAATTTTGTTGATTACTCCCTCAATCAAGGAGCACCAGCTGGACACGAATCAGCTGAGACACCAATTGGGCATGAATCAGTTGCCCTAAACAAACTGACGGAAGGGAGATGCCCTAAACAAGCTGATGGTAGGGGGATGCCCTAGGTGATAACTCACAAAGATCGGCAATTGGGTCGGACAACTATGAAACCAGCATGAGACGTGTTAAACCCAAAGATGGGGGAATGCCTGATACGACTGATGGTAGCTTAGCTTTAAAGGCGTATCAACAAAATTTATACCTTAAATACTATTAGTAAAGTAGCCAAGCTACTATAGCATAGTGGTTCTAGGATCGTTCACTGGGAAGGGTTTTCGCGAACACTAATGATATTCAAATTAGGAAAATAGGTGATTTTCTTATGGATGTTAGCTTTAAAAGAAGATGTAAATGTTTTAGAAAGATTTAAACTAATCTAAGCTAACATTAAAGACTAAAATGAAAGGGTGTAAAAACAAGTTTCTCAAAGATAGGATAGCTATGCTCTGGCTCTTATGCAAATTGGAAATCTCAGGATAGGCTCCTTGCGTTGGGGTTGCAACTATGGTGATGCTTGCTTCCCGAACCGGTATGGATTTAGCAAATCAAGTTTTAATCCTTTAAAATGGCAAAACAGGTGGTAGTGAATTTCATCAATGGTTATTCACCTTAGACTTCCTTTGAATGGCTCGTAAGAGATAACTAATGGTCTAAAGCCAAAAGCTTACCAAATATTGGCAACTCAAAGTCATTCCAGGTGATAAACTCACTTTTCAATGGCCATTGAAATTGGTTCCTAACGGATTAATGCAAAACTTGGAATTGAAAACCTCACCTTCCAATAGCTCGTAGGAGATAACTAATGGATAGAAATCCAAAAGCTTATCAAGTATTGGCCGTTGGAAGTTGTCCAAAGGAAATAAAAACCAAACTTTGTATTAATGAACCATTAATGAAAAACGACTACCTTACCTTCCAGGTGCGAGAAATTTCCATGGGATTGCATCCAAGCCATCACATAACATCCATACTTTGAGAAACTAAAAGTTTTAGCCAATCATCCTCTGAGGAAAAGTCCTCAGAGGCTGTTTGGCTACTAAGAAAATAAAAATGGGGAAGAACAGGAAAAGAGAGAAAAACAGAGCTTTATATATTTCTAAGTTAATGTACAGAGAATCGATCCCCCAATATCTTTTGGAGGCATTGTGCACCTCTATATATAACAAAATTACAAGATAAAGCCTTATGTCGGCTTAATACAGGGTTACAAAAGGAATTTACATAAGAAAATATCAAGCTAAAAATATCTGGGAAGTTGGTAGTGCGTGCGTGGAGAAACAAAGGAAATTTGGCAAGGTAAAAGGTTACCTTGTGAAATTTTCGCAAGGTGAATTACTCATGATGTGAAATGCCATATTTTCGTATCATGAGTAAATTGCATTTTGGCAAGGTACTTTGCCTTGCCTTGCGAAATGGCTATCCCTTTGTTTGTGCTCGTGTTTCCACTTGAAATTCAAGCCTGTAAACTTCCAAAATCCTTGCTTTAACTTGTCCAAGTAGCTCCTCCATCATTTGGCATGCTTGAATTGATTCATAAGCTGATAAAAACATGTAAACTTGCCACAAAATGGTTAAAACCAATTACTAAGGACCTTAATGAATTAATTGGGTTAAATGAATATGATTACTACTCAAAGGTGCTTAAAACCATTATAATTAGGTCTACAAAATAGCACTTTTTGGTAGTAATCCCACCCCCCAACCGACTCATTGCTAGTCCCTTAGCAATGGAGGTGATAAAAACTAAGTAAACTATAATAATATACATAAAAGGGATCATGCAAATCACTCCAAAAAATGATATGAGTGGCATGATGGACATCCATGGATCAATAAAGATGTGAAACTCAACCTATAATAAGAGTTGTCAAAGCATTCACTTGATCATAGAGTACAAAGAAAGGATATTATGCAAGTTTAAGCATCAAAAAAATTTCCACTCTCAAAATATCCAAATCAAATTCTTCCACTAAAAGCTAAGTGTTAATGTGATTAGCTTCCGAGTATAGTATGGATAACTATCATCTCCCCCCAACCTAAGTCTTTCTTTAAGCTTAGCAAAATTAACCATCTCTTGATAGGCTAGGAACGCACCTCTTATTCACAATTCTTTTCACTTACTAAACTTAACCAATTCACCCATGTAACAAGCAGGGGATCGGTGACTCCCAACCAATAAAGGCTTAGGGCACCAGGCTTTAAAGGCTTTCGCCACCCCTTCGGACCATGCTCAGGTTTCAAGGCAAGCAAAGAAGTTTATTCTATATATATATTTTTTTTTTTTTCTTTTTCTTTTTCTTTTTTCTATTTTTTCAAAGACTCATTGGTCTTTATGAGGTGTCCCAACACTATTAAAGAGAGGTTAAAGGTGTCAAATTATGATTTCTCAAGCTTAGAGGGTGAGATAGTTTCACATCTTATAACCGAAATATAATGTATGTGTGTGCGAATAGCTTAAGGTGGAAGAGATAAGTTTGCATGCAATGGGAGTTTCAACAATTCATCAACTTTTAGAAGAACATAATACAAACTCTAAGACTCATGTAATCAAGTTGAAACTCGACTTCTCTCATTTAATTTTGAGAGTTAATCCTTAATATCCATGGAGTTTAAAGCAAAAATTTTAAAAATTTAAACAAAAAGTAGCTAATTTAACTAAGTATGATAAAAATTTAAACTAATACTTACTTCCTCATCTCTCCCCCCAATCGAAATGAATATTGTCCTCAATGTTTGAATCGAAAATAAGGAGGAAGGAAGTGGTACCTCATGTGATGTGGACTTGGAGTTGAGAAGGTTGAACCACCTGTTTCAAAATTCAAAAATTGAATGAGAGAGGAATTTATACTAAATATTTACAAAAATGATGAGTGGGCCCCACTTTGAGCAGCTGAGGACAAGGCTGAAAGGGTCCATGCCATGATGGTATACTCATATAAGTTGCAATGACATTTGAATGTAGCTTGCAGGGGTGTTAAAATTGGAGATTTTTGGCTAAAACAGGGGAAAACAAAGGAGGAGTGAACAAGTGAGTGCCAAAATTAGCACATCCTTTATTCACCTCATTTGAAGCCCGACTGTGTGTTTTCCAAGTTTTGGGAAAAAATTCAAAAATTGTTTTTTAAAAGGTATGGTTAGGCTCTAAACAAGATTCCTAAGGTGTTTGGGTAGTTTTTAAATGATGGAAAATGAAAATCAAAGTGGACGGCCATGCATGGAATGGTTTTGAAATTCGATTTTTAAAAAGTTTTGGATGGATGGGATTTCTAAAATTGGGTTCCTAAGGCTTAGAATGGATGAAGGGAAGGTTTCTAATGGGAGAAAACTAGAAAATTGGTGAAGGGTGGAGAATTAAGAATGGTGGTGTGCGGCTATGGAGGTTGTGGAAGAAGGTGAATAGTATTTTTGGCTTAGAATGGTGTTTGTTTTTGGAAGAAATTGGGTTTGGATTTGAAAACAAAAGGTTTGGAGATGCATTCATGAATTTTTAAACTTGGAAAAACATGGAATTCAAGAAAAAGGCCTTCCCGAGAGCTTTGTTTTTAGAAATTAGCTTGAAAATCATTTCGCACCAAGATAAACAAGGTGCGAAAGTTTTCGCACTGGTAATTGAGGTGCGAAGATAGCATCCCGGGAGGCTTGGCTTTCCAAAATGTATAGAAATTCCTTTTCGCACCATGCACTGTCACTGTGCGAAAAATTCGCACTGAGTGTGTTCATGGTGTGAAATTCCATTGAGAGCTTTGCTTATGCATTTTGGCTCCCCTGTTTCCTCTGTTTCACCTCCATTTCGATTTTTTGCAAGCATCGTACCTACATGAACACTTCAAAACTCATCTTAAAAACATATTAAAACTAAATTAAAGCTAAGAATTCAAACTAAAACATGCATAAATTTAAAGAAATCATAGAATTTAAATGAAGCTGATAGCATGTACCCCAAAAAGAAGATGAACTATTTAGCTCATCCTCACTCACACACCCACTTCATGCTGAATTCCCCTTGGATCCCAAACAAAATTGGCATCCTTCCCATTTGGTCCAAGGGAATTCGTTTCTCTTCTCTTCCCTGGAGAAGTGGATGCTTTGAAGGGTTCAGGTAACCCTTTATCATCTTGAACCTTATGATTTTTAATGGAAGGTTGGTCCATAGAGTAGTCATAGCAATCCCCCACCAAAGTGTCGATCTTCAACACTTTCCTTGGTCTTTTTGCATTGGTTCCTTGAGGGTTATGGTGGGATTGAGGAGGAAGCTTCCTTTTCCCCCTTGCTATGTCGAGATTGGTGAGCTTCTCAATGGAGTCTTGAACTTTTTCTATCCTTAGTGATAGATCATTATAAACCCTCTCCATTCTTACATTTATTGAACTCTCCAAATTATCAATCTTTTCATTAAGATGAGAGTTGATCTTTTGTTGCTCACCTACAAAGTCCTCCATGACTTTGCTTATCTTCAAAATGGCTTGCTCCAATGAAGATGTACTCATTGATGGTTGAGGTTGAGGTTGGGTTGTAAGGTTGGGATGGTTATTCCAACTTGAGGTGTAGGAGCTTTGGTAACCGCACATGTCTCTCACAGTTGGAATGGTAGGGCACTCCCTTACCGTATGCTCATATGAATCATCTCCATTCAAAGCATACTTACTACCCCATTGGCTTTGTTGAACTTGCCTTTTCCCTAATTCAATCCGATCCTTCATGTATAGGTATGCGAATTTGTCCTTCTCATGATCATAATGAGAGCTTTGATTTTCATGTGGAATTTCCATTTCTAAAAAAAATGATATTCAACTAAGGCTCTTTTCTTCAACTTGTACCAGGGTTCCCTCTTGGTCTTAAATCCAACAAGGAATGCACAAATTGAAATTAAAACAAAAATAAAATAAAAGAGAATACAAAATTTAACTAAATAAAAACTAAACTAAAAAAAAAATTATAAGAAAACTCACCAAACTTGTGATGAAGATCACAAGTTACCCTTAATGGTTGCTTCACTGTGCTTATGGCACCTTCCCCGGCAACGACGCCATTTGATGCGACTGATGGTAGCTTAGCTTTAAAGGCGTATCAACAAAATTTATACCTTAAATACTATTACTAAAGTAGCCAAGCTACTATAGCATAGTGGTTCTAGGATCGTTCACTGGAAAGGGTTTTCGCGAACACTAGTGATATTCAAATTAGGAAAATAGGTGATTTTCTTATGGATGTTAGCTTTAAAAGAAGATGTAAATGTTTTAGAAAGATTTAAACTAATCTAAGCTAACATTAAAGACTAAAATGAAAGGGTGTAAAAACAAGTTTCTCAAAGATAAGATAGCTATGCTCTGGCTCTTATGCAAATTGGAAATCTCAGGATAGGCTCCTTGCGTTGGGGTTGCAACTATGGTGATGCTTGCTTCCCGAACCGGTATGGATTTAGCAAATCAAGTTTTAATCCTTTAAAATGGCAAAACAGGTGGTAGTGAATTTCATCAATGGTTATTCACCTTAGACTTCCTTTGAATGGCTCGTAAGAGATAACTAATGGTCTAAAGCCAAAAGCTTACCAAATATTGGCAACTCAAAGTCATTCCAGGTGATAAACTCACTTTTCAATGGCCATTGAAATTGGTTCTAACAGATTAATGCAAAACTTGGAATTGAAAACCTCACCTTCCAATAGCTCGTAGGAGATAACTAATGGATAGAAATCCAAAAGCTTATCAAGTATTGGCCGTTGGAAGTTGTCCAAAGGAAATAAAAACCAAACTTTGTATTAATGAACCATTAATGAAAAACGACTACCTTACCTTCCAGGTGCGAGAAATTTCCATGGGATTGCATCCAAGCCATCACATAACATCCATACTTTGAGAAACTAAAAGTTTTAGCCAATCATCCTCTGAGGAAAAGTCCTCAGAGGCTGTTTGGCTACTAAGAAAATAAAAATGGGGAAGAACAGGAGAAGAGAGAAAAACAGACTTTATATATTTCTAAGTTAATGTACAGAGAATCGATCCCCCAATATCTTTTGGAGGCGTTGTGCACCTCTATATATAGAAAAATTACAAGATAAAGCCTTATGTCGGCTTAATACAAGGTTACAAAAGGAATTTACACGAGAAAATATCAAGCTAAAAATATCTGGGAAGTCGGTGGTGCGTGCGTGGAGAAACAGAGAAAATTTGGCAAGGTAAAAGGTTGCCTTGCGAAATTTTCACAAAGTGAATTACTCATGATGCGAAGTGCCATATTTTCGCATCATGAGTAAATTCACCTTGCGAAAATTGCATTTTAGCAAGGTACTTTGCCTTGCCTTGCGAAATGGCTATCCCTTTGTTTGTGCTCGTGTTTCCACTTGAAATTCAAGCCTGTAAACTTCCAAAATCCTTGCTTTAACTTGTCCAAGTAGCTCCTCCATCATTTGGCATGCTTGAATTGATTCATAAGCTGATAAAAACATGTAAACTTGCCACAAAATGGTTAAAACCAATTACTAAGGACCTTAATGAATTAATTGGGTCAAATGAATATGATTACTACTCAAAGGTGCTTAAAACCATTATAATTAGGTCTACAAAATAACACTTTTTGGTAGTAATTAATGCCCCAGTAAGAAAAGCGCTAAAGGGGTATGCCTTAGTATGACGACTCACAAAGATCAAGAAATAGATCGAGCAATGAGAAAATCTGCAAAAGATCCGATGAACTCACGAATGGGGGTATGCCCCAGTGTGATGACCCATGAAGATCAAGAAGTAGATCGAGTAACGAGAAAAGTCCTCAAAAGGTCTGATGAACTCAAGGATGGGGGTATGCCCCAGTGTAAGATAGTAACCAGCGTCAGGCACAGAATGTCACCATACAAGACACTCTAGGATATGCTCAACGATGATGCAGTGAAAATGATATACATAGCCTCAATGAACCAATGCTAAAACAAGACTAAACATCACCAAAAATACGCTGACAAAGTAAAACCAAAATAATGGATCAAACAAATGCTAACTAAAACTCTAGGTCTGAAATGTAAGCAAATCAAAACACGACATGTCAACTATCAATATGAGTACATCATCACAAGTATATCAACAATCTAACAGTCCCTACCATCATGGGAGATGTTGAACCTAAGGTCCAAAGGCATGTGAAAACTCAACCAGAAAGCTCAAGACTAGTCTGTATCTTCCTCTGATAAAGAGAATGGGATAAGGTCATGTAAAACGATGAAATATGTGGGCTCAAAAGATGTAAGGCTCTGATAAGATGGGTGCAGGCATAATGAAGTCCAATGTAGGATGTATAGGTATGTAACAAAGGAAAGTGAATATCCAAATCGGACCAAGTTTGTTGAGAAGACTGAACCCAAGGTGTCAATGACTCTATGATCCATCAAAAGCAACAATCATAGACAGGAGGTGGAGTCTCAATGTCAAAATCAGCAAGGTGGGTATGCCCCAATGTGAATGCATCATCTCGAAATTGATAAGCTCTCAGTACAAGATAAACTCTGGGAAGTATGTGTCTGGCATAAACTGTCATCTCATAGAATCATCACCAAGACGAGTGGGCTATGCCCCAATGTAAGCATCTCCAAATCAAACATCCATGAGAAGAGTACAACCAATCATACATCATCTGATCAAAATGAACATCTGCTCATCAATGCCATCGTGGTAATGTGAAGAGAGTATCTGACCTTCCCCAAAGAAAGAGCATGTCCCAATGTGAACTGATATTTCTAAGATCAACCGCCAATGAAAGGTTTATGCCCCAGTATAGGGCAAACCCTGAAATGACTAAACTCCGCTGCATGCTCTCATAAGTGTCCGTGTCCTGATCCAATCATCTAAAAAATATGTCAACAATGATGAAAAGGCTATGCTCCTGTGATCACATCAAATATATCACCCAATCATATCTCGTACTCTAATGTGAAATGAATCTAATCGCCTCCAAGGAACAACTATGCCTAAAAACCATCATCGATCGAAAGAGGTATGCCCCTGTGTAAAGTACACCAGACGAAATGCGCCAATCATGTCTCATGCTTCAATGTGAAAAAGGACATCTGATATCCCCCGAGGAATGGACATGGCTCAAAAATCCGTCATCGACTGAGAAGAATATGCCAGGACATAATGGTCATCCGATAGAAAAAAACTCTCTGAGATGGCTATGCCCCAGTGTAGGGTCATACCATAACTCCTGGTCCATCACAAACAGAATGCTCTGAATCAATCCCAAGTATCGCTCACATAAGAGCTATCAAACACAATGTGTGATGTCATGGCCTCAGGGTGGTCTTAAGACTCAGGACGTAACGTAGGCTAGGGTGATAGGGTGATAGAAATGAAGGGAAACTAGGCTCAAATACCCAAGGATCAAAACCCATGCCCTCATGTATGAAATGCAACATGTATAGTGAATCTCATGAGCCATGGACCTACGGGTGTCCACTGTGAACATGATGTAAATGGGGAAACAAATGAAGCAAATCAAACTGGTAGTGAGATGTGTGATGATGATGTGAAGAAGGAATCAAACCCGAGATGGGTCACTGTAGGAAAAGAATAAGAGGTGAAGTGAGAATGATGAATCAGAAACGAAAACGAGGATGATGATAATGAAGCAAATAACACCAAAAGGAGTAATGATCGACTCGGATCAGACATGGAGTGAAGTCACATCAACTACGAACACGATGATGGAATGGACAATGACCCAAAGCTCCTAAGAGAAGGTTACTCATCTCGCTCACAAGATATACGACAAAATGAATACAAAGCCTGAGGGATCCCGGGAAGCTCACATACGAACTCCCATCAACAAACATGCTCAATCAAGTGACCCTCGAATATCATTACATACTCAGTGATAGATAACAATACACACATGCTTTTATTTCTTTTTCCATTTTTTTTTTCAATTTTTTTTTTTACAACATATAAATGAACTGTACATGCTCTGAACGCATACAAAGAAGACCCAAAGACGGGATAAAAAATGAATAAACATGCTCTCAAATATCAATACATCACTAACTCTCCCTGATGAGGTGACCTTCTCAAACTGAGGATCCTCGTCCATGGGATAGATAGTGGAAATGACATGACTACCCTCCATGTAATGAACTGAGGATGATCACCCCTCGGGATGAAAGAAGATGATGTGAAACGAATAGTAGATAGGATGGGATGATGAGATGAATAACACGAACAGTAAGATGAGATGAAACGCCGTGATGTAGTGATAGGAAAAGATAATGAGAAAGATGCGCCCCTCAGTCCAAGGCTCATGAAACTCCTAAACAATGCATGCATACACTAAAAGGCCCCTGTCCCGGTGTAGAAGGTGAGTAAGGCTATAAGAAATAAAAGGCTATGATGCTCATGTGAGGCTCAAAGGGCTAGCAATGGTCTAGATGTCAATAAAGGTAATAGGGTGTGAGCTAACCAAAATGAAGGCCACCCATCCTGTGACCACGGTCTCAGACATCGTGCTATCAAGCCTTCAAATGATCAATACTAGAGATCGATGTCCATCTGATATAACCATGTCAACCCTCTAGAATCATGCACCAACCGTACTCCAGATGCTCCATAACAATCTCAAAGACGATCACCTCAAAGCAAAGCGAACGGTGATCTCATCAAGCACGACTGCCCATCACAAGCCAACTCTCATCATACAAGATCAATCGTTATACTCACGGCAAAATAAGGGACAGTCTCATCGAGCGATCGACCAATCCTCACATCGTAAGCCACCGAAGATCATAAGCTAACTCTCGTCATACGAGATCAACCCTGGGCTCAAACTCCTCACACTCTACCTGGTCGGATCAGGGAGGGGATGTGAAAAGCTAGAAAAGCCGAGGACGGAAAGGTCATATAATGGTCTCAAAGGCGATGTTGTGCAAAGCTCACAATGGATGGATGTAGGTCAAGACAAAAGTCAAGGTGTGGGAAGTGAGTAAGGTACTGCTTTAATCATAAGAAGATGTGTCACAGTCTCAAACTCCCTAGGTCAAATCTCTGATCCTAGGCTAATAGGCTCAATATCATCCACGACCAGTCAAGCCTCAAGTAAACAATGTGTAAGTGAAAAGATGCCTCAAGTAAAAAAAAAAAATACAACACATCATATCACAAAACACAAAGATATGTCCATAAAGGAAAATGCATCCAATGGGATAATCCGATGAGTACATCATGCAAAAGAAGGATAACAAAGACGATACTCAAGAATCGAGTTATAGTCTCTAAATGTCAAAAGTAAAACAAGACTAGACAAACAAAAACAAAAACAGTGACTGGTCCTGTCATCACATCCCTGGCCACAGAAGGAACAAAATCTGAGTGCCGCCACACCAACGTAAGTCAATCATGAGTCAATCGCCCAAATCAATAAGATCAGGGACTACTGGTGAAGGGGAGTCTGCATGCATGGCCTGAGCTGAGGTAGGAATAGGAAACATATCGGACTGAGGATGCCCAAATGCCCCAGAATCAACAATGTCCTATATGACATGTCGTAGAGCAGTGCAACGATCAATGTGATGCCCTGTTGTCTGATGGTACGTACAATACAAGTCAAGCCGAAACTGTGAAGGCACAGGATCTGGAAGTGCCCTAGGAGCCAGATGAGCCAAAAATCTCATGGCCTGGAACGTCTCAAAAACTCTGCTCAGGGGTGTGCCCAAATCTGAAAAGTGTCTCTGACATCGTCGACGAGGGTGAAGTCGCTCCTGGGGAACTCTAATAACTGGAGGGCCCCGAAGCTGGGTTGGAGGTCGTGTCGACGTAGCTAATGAAATGGATGAGGAATGCTGCTGGAACACTGGATGTGGGCGAGGCCGTGGATGTGAGGCACCCAAAGTAGCGAACATCGATGGAGTCAAATGTGGCAATGAAGACATCGCTACTCCTGAAGCTCCTCTCGATGACGATGGATGCTCTGACAAAATAAGCTCAATCCTCTCAACCCTCCGTGTCAAATCCACCATCATCTCGTAAAAAGTAGTGAGAGTAATGGGTGCGATCTCGTCCGACATGGTGAACCTCAACTGAAGAAGTCTAATCTCGATGTACTCTGTATCATAACCATCATGCCATCAATCCCTGCTCGAGGACCAGTCACAACACTAAAACTGTCCAAGACTCTAAAACAAACACATGCAAAAGACAAAAACAAAGCAACACACGATGCTACCCAAAATAACAACACATAAAATGCATGATACGAAACAGTGATAATAATAAAAAGAAGATGGAAACACATACTTAAGAAAACAACAATATCACTAAGTGAAATGAGAGTACATCGTGCGAAAAATAAGACAAAAAGGTCTACTCTCCAAACACGGGGTACGACTCGAATCACTAACTATAAAACAAGACTCAAATAAAAAGTAAAAGAGAACAAAAACTCAAACGACCAACTAACAATGTAGTCCCAAAATACACCAACAAGGTCTGCAATATCAAAGTGTTTGGTGAATATCAGTGCCTTGGGTGTCCAAAACGTGATGGTATAAGCCCGAATGAAGAGGAACTGCATGTGTGGAATAGGCTGGAAAGGAATCCGCAGTCATATCTGGACCAAGATCAGTATCTGTAGTCGATACGGGAAAGCTAACCACACCACTGTCAATAAGATCCTGTATGGTATAGCGTAGAGAAGCACAATAGTCAGTGCGGTGGCCCGCCATATGGTGAAATGCACAGAACTCATGAGCACGAAAACGCGGAAGTAAAGTACTCGGGGGTGGCCTAAGGGCCAATGGTACTAAGAAACCAGTAGCTCTGAGTCGCTCAAAAGCCCTATCCAAAGGCATCCCTAAATCAGAATAAGTCCTCTGACGTCGCCGATGGGGACGAGACTGCTCATGCTGTGGGGTACTAGTCCGTGGACGCTGAAACTGAAATAAAGTTCATGCCATGACAGTATGAGGATGCCGAGAAGGATACCACTGAACTAAATGAGGATGATGATGCTGTAGGGGTGAGAAATTACTCCTAGGTATCTGCAATGATCTCGCATAGGGATGATAACCAGGTCGTCGATGCTGAAAGTCCGTAGAACATACGTCTCCATAGCACTCAGATGATCCAACAACTCTCTTCCCCTCAGTATCTGGGGAAGGAGTAATATCTAACCATAATCCTCTAGATATGCCATCATCTACATCGGACAAAGCCTGAACCAATGATCTGAAATCATGAAATGGGACTCCTGTCAAATGTCGAGCAAACCTAGGGTGCAAACTCCTCAAAAACATGCTCATCTGATCTCTCTCGGTAGGTCGCTCAATCATCTCCGCAGCCTTTTCCCTCCAGCGGGAGACAAAAGAAGAAACAAACTCATCTGATCCTTGTCGAAGAAACTCAAGCTCTCTACGTATAACACTCATATCACCACTGAGTGAATACTGTCTCAAAAACTCTTGTGCTAAGTCCTCCCAACTCCTCCGACGAGAAGACTCTAATGAAGCGTACCATCTCTGTGTTGTGTCGCTCAATGATAATGGGAACAAAGTGAGCAACTGTGCCTCATCTAGACCAAGAGCCCTCATAATTGTGCTATAAAGTCTGAGATGAATACGAGGACACCAAACACCCGTATATCTCTCTATATCGGGCATCCTGAAACCGACTGGCAAAGTGGCCACTGGCACATCGTCAGGGTCATCCCATGAAATCGTCTCATCAAGATCTCTCGTCTGTCCAATCCTCTGCTCGAGTCTATCCATACGAGAACGAGGATCCTCGGTAATGGTAACTGGTGTGACAATAGGTGGAATGACAGTAGCCTGATCATGTGAAATAGTATGCAAAGTCGGTGCAGCTGGCATCTGAACAGGTAGATCAAGTATGTCACTAAATCAGATGGTGTGTCCTCGAGCACTACATGCCTACTCTGATGAGTGTCCATCCTCTAACTCAAACTGGTCAATGCCCCCTGAACCGAAACCACAGAAGCGATAAGCTAACCAATCGAAACTGACTATGAATCCGTCTAGGCAATACAAATCAACCCCTCTCCCACTCACCCAGGGCACTGAACCCAGACTGGGACTACAAATAGACTCCTCAAAATAACCAAACAAAACGACTCAAACACGACTTATGCAACGACACGAGATGCAACGAACAATGACCAACACATGACACAATACAACGCAATACATGACAGGGTGCGATACACAATCATATGGTGACAATCAAAATTTGGATAGACGATAGAATCTCTAGAGTCACATGAGTGTCTAGTGTGAGACAACTACAAATATGACTAAAGAATTTCTATCGATGATCCAGAAAATGATCGAGGTGCGAAGAAAATGAATGGGGTGTGAAGAACAACACTATCACGAGATCGATACTCAATCTAGACCAAAATGTCCTTGATTCAACCTTCAACTCAAGCTCCGTAAGAGACAAAATGATAAGGTGATCAAGACGAATTTCTCAAAAAATGTGTGAATATGAAAATGTGTCTCTCACCTTTCTGTAATCAAAATATAAGCATCGAGTAGAAAATCGAGCCAGGGATCAAACAAAGGACGAGGTATTAAGCGAGTGATAGGTGTACAGTGTAAAAAGATGATCAATGAACATATCCCAAAGTATCGAGTGAGTGACAACAAAGTGAAGGGGTGTGTCGAGCCAAGAAATGAGGACGAAAGCCCTAGGGAGAAAACATGCTAAACTCAGTCGAGTGAAAATCATAAACTAAGGCAACAAGACGAAAAGGTGATCCAACCGATACTCATACTCGCACCGATCTCTAAGCACTCTCAATTGGAGACTAAAGAAAGGAAATACTGGATCTGAACTGTAACTAAGAAGGCTCTGAAGGCCCTCTGACGCACCCACATGTAGGGAGGGAGTCCTAATCGAAGGATCTACGGCTCAACCTACAAGGTCAAGGTGGCTCTAAATGGATATGGGTGGACTTTGAAAGATACCTAGCAGAAGCGATCATACCCTCCGGTGGTACGCAACCCTCTGCACGCCTTCGAAGAGACGGGGCGCTTCCATGCAAGGTGGTCATCACCTCCACACATGTACTACCTCGACATCCCAGGAGGGTTTCCTATGGTGAAACCTCTCAAACTCTCAACGTTCAATGGTCGACTAAAGTGCACAGTGAACGGTGTGGGTGCATCCGATAACCCTAAGAAGCTAAAACGGAAAATGAAACACACTGGCCACACAACTATCCATGAAACCTAGCTCCGGGCTATACAGGTCTTCAATGATCGGACTCCAATTGACATCGATATGTCGGTCTCCTCCAGAATGCTCCCAAACATCGGTATAGCCCGTCGCTAGACCTTATTCCTAATCTCTATCTCGGTCAGAGTACAAGCACACACAAGGCCTCACACTTGCAAAAGTGAGAACCGTAATGAAGGAAATGACCGAGACTAGAGGATGGGAGATAAGGGGATAGATGTGCGACACACATAAACAAGCGGCACGCAGTCATGCAGAAGAAGGGTAGTCATGCGACATACAGTCGGACAGAGTACAAGATATATCACTCATGTCCACACAAGATAAGCGAGAATACAGCAATCAAGATGAATAGTGATACAAAAATCATGCTCAAAGACGATCAAAATAGTATACAAGTAAGAGAAAACAACACAGCAAGTTGAGTGATATACAATGGTGAGTGTATGCATGTGAAGTGATCAGAACAATCATGCCAAAAACAGAATCAATACGCTAAGCAATGCAATAAGATTCAATCATCAATAATCCAGCATGTCAAAATCTCAAATGAATATGACATCTAAGCATGCATCAAGAAATCTTTAATGTGCAATCAAGATATGAGCATCCACTGATCGTCCAATCGAATGCCACGTTTGCTTCATTCTAAGTTCAATCTTGACCCTCTAAAAATCCCCAATGGAGTCGCCATTTTATGGACCTCACATTTCGGCTCAATGCGTTTCCCACTCGAATGGCGAGCTCGATTTTTATTTGAAAGAATGATTTAATCGGTTAAAAAAAAAGTGACTTGGAGTCGCCACTTATTTTTGTTTTATTTTTAAAGGGTAAACAAAATAAGAAAAAAAAACCCTAAGTGTGACTCCTTGTTTTGGAAAAGGTGGTCTACGAAAAACCGGATCAGGTTCGGGAGTCAGGTTACTTATCGGGAAGGTACGGTATGAACCGTAGCACCCCTCTAAGTCCCAAAAATGGGTCTCTACTAATAAAATGAAGCAATCATGGCAATTGATTAGGAGATCGATGAATACCCGGAACTATCATGCACATATGAGAATCAAAGCATGCATATAGAAATACCAGAATGGGGAATGGATATGTACCTGGTCAGTAAACGGCAACGCGCTATCACAAGATAGGGCAACACACAGGTTGATTATGTACATGTCATGGAGCGTGGAAGATCAATCATGCATGGAAAATAAATCAAACAATCGATCAATTGATCATGAATTCACATATGTGGGGCCCCCACCAAGGCCCATTTCATCTTGCTTGAATCAATCCCGATAACTCCATTGTTTGGGATTACGGAAATGGATTCTTTGCTTATTTCAAAAAAACATTTTAAAAACGAAGGAGGCATGAAAATTGCTTGCCGGAAATGAAAGTGGCAGCAAAGCCTTATCAAAAATGTGATTTTGGACCCTAGAGAGAATGCTCTAGGGATGAAGGAAAAGGTGGGATGTCGGCGGAGAGGAATTCTGGGTGTGATACACCCGGATGAAATGGCGGCGAAAAAGGATTCCGGGAGTGAGACACCCAAGTGCAATGGCAGTTGGGGAAGGTTCCGGAACGTGAGGGTGTCCAGGTGCAAATGACGGCGGGAAGGTTCCGGAACGTGAGGGTGTCCGGGTGAAAATGGCGACGGGGGAAGGTTCCAGAACGTGAGGGTGTCCGGGTGCAAATGGCGGCGAGGAAAGGTTCCGGAACGTGAGGGTGTCCGGGTGCAAATGGCGGCGGGGGAAGGTTCCGGAACGTGAAGGTGTCTGGGTACAAATGGTGGCGGGGGAAGGTTCCGGAACATGAGGGTGTCCGGGTGCAAATGGAGGCAGGGAAAGGTTCCGGAACGTGAGTGTGTCTGGGTGCAAAATGGCGGCGAGGGAAGGTTCCAGAACGTGAAGGCGTCCGGGTGCAAAATGGCAGCAGGGGAAGGTTCCGAAACGTGAGGGTGTCCGGGTGCAAAATGGCAGGGAGGAAAGGTTCCGGAACGTGAGGGTGTCCGGGTGCAAAATGGCGGCGGGGGAAGGTTCCGGAACGTGAGGGCGTCGGGGTGCAAAATGGCGGCGGGGGAAGGTTCCGAAACGTAAGGGTGTCTGGGTGCAAAATGGCGGGGAGCATGAGACACGTGGGGAGGTTTACGCATGACGAAGATAAACAGGAATAGGAATGGAATGATGGGTGGGGACGCAGGCACGTTGGATGAAACGATGAATAATGGACGGAAATGGGTATGGGGATGCTGATGAGGTGAGCTTTGCCGCCATGACCACTACTCCAAATTTTCTAGGATTTCTTTCGAGCAGGGACGAGAAAATGGACTCGTACCATATCAAGGAACGGGAGAAGTAGAGAAACGGAGCGTAAGAGAAAAGGAGCAAACGAAGGAAAATCTCAGAAAATCCATTTCATGAATCATTCATGAATCTTCTGAGCAAGTGGGTAAATCACATCAAATGCAAACACATGCATGATTCCTGGGCATTTCATAATCACAATAGGGGCAGAGTAAATTAAGATCAACAATGGCGGACACAAATGCAGGACTATCTCTCAACAAACAAACCAGTGGCCTTCAATATCCACCCCAAACAGCATAATGTTAAGGAAAAGCAGTGAATAATGAGAGATGAAGGAAAGTTGTATACATACCTGGTTTCTCAAGCAAAAAGAAACTGAGCTTTAGCACTCTCAAGGAGTTTCTCCCTTTCGCTCACCGTTGGCAATGGAAACTCCCCCCCAGAGAAAAAAATCCTCAGCAACTCTCCAAATCCTCTTCTCGTCCCCCCCACTCTCTGGTTCTTCCTGTCTTTTTTTTCAACTCCTATCACCTCCTTTAGCAAGTCACCACCTGCCTTGCTGTTTATTGGTCAGCAAGCATGGCTTGCCCAACCACTACCTGGTTCACTGACTGCCCAACCAGGAAGCAACATCTGGCCCATTAAGCGCCCTCCACTTGGCAAGAAGTATGACCTGCAACAAATAGAAAAAAAAAAAAAACAAGTCCCATATGGGGGTCTACAGTAGGTCTTTTGCATTGACCTTGAAGGACAATGATGGAGTGAGATCGCCATGAGGGCCAAGAGACTAAACATCAGATGGATTTGGCACAAATTCTTAGATAGTATATCTCATTTAAATTTTTAAGTTGGCACAAAATCTTTTTTTTTAAAAAAAAAAAAACCCCTCATTATAATTTTTCTTTACCGTACATTATTACAAGTTCGCTGCATATTTGATCCATAGTCTCCTTTACTTTTTGCATCATTTATTTTTTTAGTTGCTTCACTTTGTCACTCAAAGGTTACAGAAATTCATATGATTGTCCTTTTTTTTTTTTGTCATATTATTTATGTCGGGTTATAAATTAAAAGTGTGATTATGGAAACTGCCCCACAGATTAACAAGGTATTTTAGAAAAATTGAAATTTTGAAATAATATAAATTACTTAGTAGTTCTAGACAACTAATTTTTTAACTTAAATCGGTAAGATTTGGGTCCACAATGTATATCATGCACTTTAACACTCTTCTTCCTCACATGTATATTTCATTTTTGAGCTTAATAAATTAGGTAAATAAACATGCAATGGTAAGATTCAAATATTGGACATTCCACTAAATAAGGTTTTGATAGTATATTAAATAATCAATTTTTCTAAAAGGTTAAGCTTACAGGATTTGGACCCACAATGTACATCATACGCTTTAATAGGTAAAACACAACTTACTCATTCTACCTAATATAGAGCATTAATATAAAAAATGAGAAGGCAGAGAATGTACAAATTACTTGAAAAAGGATGCCAACAATCCAAACTTTGTTTTACGATTTTAGGCACGTTTGTTGTTTGTCTAGTACACATACATGCTTGACAGATAATTGTCCATGGATGCTGCCCTTCTTCACAGTTAGGCTTTTGTTTTGTTGTCCATCTGTATGTTCTAACTATTGTACCATGTTTTGGTGGTTCCCTTCTTGCGCTTTGGTAAAGTCATTTGGGTGGACCTCATTTTCCATTGACATCCGATAGGGATGGCAACGGGACGGGTTTTTTCGGGTACCC
Source organism: Vitis amurensis (assembly GCA_037355405.1). Taxonomy (NCBI): domain Eukaryota; kingdom Viridiplantae; phylum Streptophyta; class Magnoliopsida; order Vitales; family Vitaceae; genus Vitis; species Vitis amurensis. The sequence continues at coordinate 38,345,309 of CM074693.1, forward strand.
GCCCCGCCCCGCCACTAATGGGACGGGGTTAAAATTTATTAAACGGGTTTGGGACGGGTATGGGATTTTTTTTTAAAACCCGGGGCGGGTTCGGGGCGGGTTCGGGTATTGCCCCATCCCGCCCCGCCCCGCCCGTTTACATATAAAATTAATTTTAAATTTTAATTTAATTTAATTTTAAAATTAATTTAATTTTACTATTTTTAATATATAGAAAATAATAAATTTTTTTAATAAAATAAGTTATAAAAAATATAATAATTTTATTATTTATAAAATATATTTATTTTAATGTAATTAAAATTTTTTAAAGTAATTTTTTTAAAAAAAAAGCTAAACGGGGATGGGAATTTCCCGTACCCGCCCCGCCCGGCCCCACCCCGCCCCGTCCCGTTTATTTTTTTAAATGGGACGGGGATGGGAATTGGTTTTGCTAAACGGGGCGGGGTTGGGATGGGGGCGACCCGTCCCGAACCCGCCTCGTTGCCATTCTTAACATCCGATGCTATGAAAATGGTTTTGACTGGCCATGCTTCTCGAGAGGTCTTATTAAGTATCGTTCATGTGGTAGGTTGTCAATCACTATTTCTAAGCTGATAGCTCCTCTCTTTCAACTAAGCAATTTTAAGGGATCCAATGAATATGACTTGCAAAATGGTAGATAAAGATGATGATCCACTCTTTTTGAGAAAAGACTGTCAGGGTTTGCATAATAATCAAAAGAACTGAAAGGGAGCAAATTAATTTGAGAAGATTGCAAAGAAATGTGGGGAGAGAATGTGTAATTATTTAGGAAATTGTCGTGGCCTACTTCTTTATTTAACTCTTAATTAAATAGACTAAAATGGCAAAACTATCATTGATTTTTCCCTTTGAATCTATCCAAGATCTCATTAGAAATTGTAGAATTTTGATCTCACATTGTACTCTTAATAGTAAAATTTCCCTTTCACCTTTCTTTCTTTGAATCTGTAAGGTCTTACTGAATTTCAATTTTTGAGCAATCTTTTGTGGTTGCTGGGATGGCTTGTTGCAGCTCCCTTTATCTTGGTCATACTCTACTTAATATTTTTGCCGTGTTGCAAACTCCTGGTTCGCAAATTCAGTCCTGTTCCTTCAAGTCCGAAGAAGCCCGTCCATCCCCACATGGAAGTGAAGCTAAAGGTATGGGATGTGTGATAAAGATTGTATTGAAACCATTTGCTTCATCATCCCCATTTACCGTAATAATGCCATTTGTGCTTCTAACATAACACTGCTTGTACATAAAACTTTACTGGAGTAAATGCATGTAATTATCCTTTATAAGTATATATGTTGAATTCAGTATTGTTACCTGGTTGACTGTTTGGATGAAAAATCTATGAAAAATGAAGTTTGTGGATTTCTTCTCATTCTGATTTCATTTGTGGCATTTGCTTAATTGGATTTCCATTCTTTTTCTTGAGAAACCGATTTCTATATGGTCCAATATATGATCTGGGTTTGAAAACATTGCATTATTACCATTGTGGCGGACTCTTGTTGAGTTGGTGGCTTGGATAGTTGATTATCAAAAGTTCTAAATCCAACTACATCCTCACCAAGAGCTTCTCAATGGTTATATTTGTTTCTTGGAAAGTATTACAGAAAAAAAAAAAGCAGAGACTTTTATTTTTTATTTTTTTATTTTATACTTGATTATATCATAAAAAAATATCAAAGAAAATAGCATATAATTTAAATTAGAGAGAAATTTATATATTTTTAAATTATTTAATCATTATATAAATAAGTTAAATGATTTTGAAATAGTATATAAAAATAATTTATTGATTTTAAATATATTTTTTATTTTTATTTTATTTTTGTACTTTTCTTCTCTATTTTCTTTTGTTTATATTTTCTTGTAACCAACCATAACCTATGAGTCTCACACTTTATAATGTGATTTATCAACATAATTTTTGTTTAATTGCAACTTTTAAAAAATCATAATTATCCATAATTCTCAAACATAAAGTTTCATAATATGGTTTTGAGGAAGGTGTATTTCCTCTTGCAAAAGTAACCATCTATATTTTAAGGGCAATGCTTTGGCACCTTCGCCCTTGTTGCCTTGTAAGTGGTCATAACCTGTGCCAACACGGCGGTCTTGTAGATGGCCAAATCTTCTCTAAACTCTTGATCTATGTTATTTATTTATTTTTGGGGTGTTTGATATATGAGAAATACAAATATTTGATTAGAGGAAAGATCAACTCAATTTTTCTTTTTCAGTTTTTAATAACCGAAACATAAGATCAAAAAATTGTACGCATTTTCATTACTAAACAAATCGTCAATGTCTCCAAAATTTATTAGAATCTGGGCTGTTGTTGCGGATATTAGTTAGGCTTTGTTCAGGTCATTATTTAACGAACTGGGCTAAACTGGTTTGACGTCAAAGTGGCCCAATGGTGGCCCATAATAACGATAATGATGACTTGAAAACCATCACCGATTCACTACAACTACTTTTCACTTCTCAGAGTACTCAAGTGGGCCCCACTTGTTTTTTATTCAAGAAAATAAATCATAAGAAATTTTTTGAATGGAACATCATTTAATCAATTACTATGTATTTTGTTTATTTATTAGACTATAAATTACTATTAATGAAAATATTTTTATAATAAAAACTAATTCATTTTTAGTAGTAATGATTAGTGTATAATGAATTATAATAATTTTTAGTAATAAATTCATTAAATAATTATAAAATTTAATTGCAATTACTAAGTCTAAAGAAAGAAATAATAAAGTGAAGAGAATAATATTTTATATGTTTAGTATTAATAACAAACTTAATAAAAAATTTAATTTTAAGTCATGGATTAAAAATAATGAAAATAATGATTAAAGATGTGAATGATACAAAAGATTTCTAGAAATAAAAAATAAAGGTAGTAAAGGTAAAGTGAAAATTTCATTTTAATAAGAAGAAACATAATCGTAAGGAAAAATGTCATTTTAAATAAAGAATATGTAAAATATTAATAAAAATAAATATAGGAAATAAATTTAAAAGTAGAAATATTGAAAATTTTGAATAAGAAATAGTAAAAAGTGCCTGTAAGTTTTAAAAAAATGGTATACGAGGAATATTTACAAATGCCCTAATATTAAAATTAGTATATGATGAAAAATAATAACTTTATTGTCTACTTAAAAAAAATATGCTTAACATAAATTTCTAATGTATTTATGTTCAAAAATTCTTTTTATGATTTTATTTTTTAAATAATTTGACAACAAATAAGAAGGTTTTAAACGATAGAGAAATATAAGACCTATTCAGAAACTGTTTTTGAGAACAATTTTTTATTATTCAGAATAAAAAAAATAAGAAAACATGTTTAATAATAATAGCCTGTTTTTAAATATTAAGAATGAAAAATAAAGTGTTTTTTTAGGATTGTTTTAAAAAATAATTATACAACTATGTAAAGTGATTAAAAATAAAGCATTAGATATAAAAAATTATTTTTAAAATATAATTAAAAATATTTAAAACATGTTAAAAATATTTCAGGTTCTCAAATATGTTTTTGTTATATAAAATAGTAGAGAACAGTTTTCAAAAATTGTTCTCAAAAACTATTTTTGAGAATTAATTTCGAAAAGTGTTACTAAACAGGGCGTAAAATTTCTCAATCTTTTAAAATTTAGGTAATAGTGTTTATGTTGATGTAAATTTCAAAATATCAAAAGAGAAATGTGAAAAAAAAATAGATGAAAAAAATTAAGGCTATGTTTGCTTCCCAAAAAATTTGAGGGAACATATAAGGGAAATAAAATATAAAAAAAAATGAAAAGAAAATAAAAAATAGATTCGAAATCAATAATTTATTTTTATATGTTTCTTCAAAACTTATTTCATTTAGTTTTTTTTTATTATATAAATATTAAATAATTTTAAAACGTAGAAATTTTTAATTATTTTTATTTTTTTTTAAAGATTTTATTATAAAAAAATTATTTTTTTAACATTTTTTTTCCATACTTCCAAGAAATCGAAAATACCCTAAGTAAATAAGAGTTGCAAGAGAATACCAACCAATCCCACCATTATCCAAAAACAAGGAAAGATTCCAATTTTTTTACTATCTTCCGATAAATGAAAAATAATTAAAAATAAAGAACTGCACCAAAGTCAACATCAATGATTCCTATCAAACCCACTATACCAACACCATGATTGCTAAAATACAATGAGGGTTTTAACTTTCTTGTCCTAGAAGTGCTGGTCATCCCTCCATGCAACTACCGAGAAAGTTGAAAGTTCTTTTCCTCACCCACACACAAAAAAAAATAAGGAAAAAGAAACACGTTCCACTTATTGAAAAAAGATCCAAGCCCTTCTAAAATTCGAAAACTTATTATTTAATTTTTACATAAAAATATTAAATAAATAAAATAAATTTAATAATATCAACTTGTGTGTTTGGATGCACCTAAAAATGCTAGGTTGAAACTATTATATATTTATTTTTTTTAAGGTAGTGTAATGATGGAAATGAGAATAGAAAAAAAAATTATAATAATATACTTATACATAGTTAAAATAAATTTTATTTTTATTTAAAAAAAAAACTCTCATATGAGACATAGTTTAAAATAAATTTCCATTTTTATTTAAAAAACAAACATCTTTTAAGGCTTTTTTTTTTTTATATTTTAAAAAATAAATAAATATAATTACATAATATGTAAGAACATATAAATAAATAAAATAAATAAACATGTATGTGCCTTATATTAATTATTTGAAATATAATAGAAATATATGAGTATTGATAAGGTTTTTTGTGGTTTTAAGTAACTTAAACTCAAAATGAGCTTGGATCATTTAATCTAACTTATTTAAATTTTAATTAATTAATTAGCACATATCCAATTAATTAATAAGCCAAATGTAAAAAACCAATTTATAAGATCTAGTAAAACCTTATGCTTTTACCAAAACACTTTTATGCATATTTATGAATATTAAATCTAAATTCCTCAAAACTAATGTGTCACCATGAATTAAGTACTCAAGTGAGGATTATCGGGATCCATAGAAAAATGTCAACTCACTTATAATCTAATTATAAAATTAATTCAACATTTCACTAAAGATAATCAATTGTATTCCAATATTTTATAAAATTAGAACAAGGTAAAACTCAGGTCCATTATGTAGACTCTTCATTATTTGGTGTCCGCAATCTAATATGATAGTATTATTACTTATCAAAATTACTTTTAATATTAATTTTTACTTCACAATTACTAATTCAAAAATTGAATCCATTGCTTTGAACTATCGAGATCATCTAATCAAATTATAATTATAATTAAACATTATTCTAAGATACCATATAAAAGTCCTTAACTCCATACCTCAATCATTATTGCATTTATTTATATCATAAGCAAGTTGCACCTCCTACAAATCATGTAAATTAAAAATTATTTAAAACATCAAGAACCTTAGTGAATTTCTTTCCATTGTAGATATATTTTTACAATGCGAGTGGCCTTCCCACTCTTCATGCTATATTAGTCTTGAAAATAAGCTTGGAGCCTGCTTTTGTCCAAATCTAATTGGGAGAAAAAGGATCTTCAGAGACTATTTTCTATTCAAAAAGATAATTTTTAAATATCTCACTCACGACTAGTGCACCACCTCACATGCACAAGGACAATGATTCATTGAAAACGTCCAAGAAGCCACATGGGTGCCATCACTCATGAAAAGACCACCATGGATTCTTGGGCAGAGCAAAAGCAACTTTCTTGTCCTAGAAGTGCTGGTCATCCTTCCATGCAACTACTGAGAAAGTTGAAAGTTCTTTTCCTCACCCACACACACAAAAAAAAAAAAAAAAATTAAGAAAAAAGAAACACATTCCACAAAAAAGATCCAAGCCCTTCTAAAATTCGAAAACTTATTATTTAATTACATAAAAATATTAAATAAATAAAATAAATTTAAAATAGAATAAAAATAATTTATTAATTTTAATTCTATATTTTATTTCCTTTTCTCCTTTTTCTTCTCTAATTTCATTTGTACAAATTCTCATTTGAAAAACAGATAGAAATGTGAAAATTTCATGTTGCCTTCACACCTACCATCCAAAGGCCCTTTTTCTTTTCAATTTTCATCATCTCTATAGCCCACCATTGTTGAATGTCAAAAAGATTAGGAGAACCTACCATCCAAAGGCCCTTTTTCTTTTCAACTTTCATCATCTCTCTAGCCCACCATTGTTGAATGTCAAAAAGATTAGGAGAGAAATTTCATGACTCTGAGTATTACTCTCCTAGAAATTTCAACATATTTTCTTCCTATCTACCTACCATGATTAAAATTGCTTAGGAAGGTCATTCGAAGCCACTTATCTCTCCAACTTTTTAATAGGGATTACACCCTTTATTTTATTAACTAGACTTTACCATACTTACGTGAAGAGATTTTCAAATTCAATTTATTATCAATTTTATATAATTTTTACATAATCATATGTGGTATACGAGAATAAATATTTTGTTTTCATTCCTATTTTTCATTGAATAAAAATGAATTCGATGATCTCAATTTTTGTGTTTGGATGCATTATATGAATATAACAAATATTTATTTTTATGTCAAGGTTACATTAAATCCATTTTCTTTAAACATGTAGGAATTTAATAATATCAACTTGTGTGTTTGGATGCACCTAAAAATGCTAAGTTCAAATTATTATATATTTATTTTTTTAAGGTTATGTAAGGATGGAAATGAGAATAGAAAAAAAAATTATAATAATATTCTTATACATAGTTAGAATAAATTTTATTTTTATTTAAAAAAAAACTCTCAAATGAGACATAGTTTAAAATAAATTTCCATTTTTATTTAAAAAACAAACATCTTTTAAGGCTTTTTTTTATATTTTAAAAAATAAATAAATATAATTACATAATATGTAAGAACATATAAATAAATAAAATAAATAAACATGTATGTGCCTTATATTAATTATTTGAAATATAATAGAAATATATGAGTATTGATAAGGTTTTTTGTGGGTTTAAGTAACTTAAACTCAAAATGAGCTTGGATCATTTAATCTAACTTACTTAAATCTTAATTAATTAATTAGCACATATCCAATTAATTAATAAGCCAAATGTAAAAAACCAATTTATAAGATCTAGTAAAACCTTATGCTTTTACCAAAAACACTTTTATGCACATTTATGAATATTAAATCTAAATTCCTCAAAACTAATGTGTCACCATGAATTAAGTACTCAAGTGAGGATTATCGGGATCCATAAAAAATGCAAACTCACTTATAATCTAATTATAAAATTAATTCAACATTTCACTAAAGATAATAAATTGTACTCCAATATTTTATAAAATTAGAACAAGGTAAAACTCAGGTCCATTATGCAAACTCTTCATTATTTGGTGTCCACAAACTAATATGATAGTATTATTACTTATCAAGATTACTTTTAATATTAATTTTTACCTCACAATTACCAATTCAAAAATTGAATCCATTTCTTTGAACTATCGAGATCATCTAATCAAATTATAATTATAATTAAACATTATTCTAAGATACCATATAAAAGTCCTTAACTCCATACCTCAATCATTATTGCATTTATTTATATCATAAGCAAGTTGCACCTTCTACAAATCATGAAAATTAAAAATTATTTAAAACATCAAGAACCTTAGTAAAAATATTGTGAAATGACACATACTAAAAAGTTTATTTAATAGTAATTTTAAAAAGTACTTTTAACATTTTTATCATTTGAAAATTTTATTTTTTTCAAGTATTAAAAGGGGTATAAAGTTTTTTAGAATTATTGTCAAATGGATTCTAAAAATTTGTTTATAATTTTTGGAAGTATTTATAATTTTTTTGATATTTGAAAATAACTATTTTGATAATTTTTTTAAAGTATTACAAAGATTAAAAATATTTTTTAGAATGTGATTTTAGTGAAAATATTTCTTTAAAATTGTTTTTTGAGGGAGTCATTTGAAAAGTGATTCATTACAAAATATTAATGTAATTTTTAAAATATTTAAAAGTGTTTTCCAATGCATTATTTTCCTTTAAAAACGCTTTTCATATTAAAACTTAAAAATGGTTTTTCGAAATACTTCTAAACGGACTGTGAGAGTCTCACAGCTTCATTGGAAAATAAAAGCATCAAATAAAAATGAAAGGAATAAATCAAAAAGGAAAAATGCTAGAAACATGGACATGACATAGATGTAAAAGAATAAAAGTACAATGAGAGACAGTGAAAAAATAAAGGGAAAGTTGTGTTTTCATGGACCAATTTGCTAAATATATGGTTTTTGGAACCCAGATTTATGGAATATGAAAAATATATTTCAATGTGGAAACTTATATCAGATTCATGTACTCTGAGCCTGCTGTATTTTTTCTACCGAAATTGCCCCTCCAGGTATCCACATCAGCAACCCATCTCAAAGACGGGTTGAAACTGAACCGGTTGAAAACTCCAAAATCAAATGTTGAGCTTCCCACAAAAACACCTAGCTGACGGTTCTTTCTTCCCTCTTTCTCATTTGATACCCATTCCTCTCAGTTGTCTTCACTCCGTCACCAAGGCGATTTGAGATTCCCAGAAAAACGGTGTAGCCGACGCTTGAAGACCCTTGCCGTAGCCGACGCTTGAAGACCCTTGCCGTAGCCGACGCTTGAAGACCCTTGCCGTAGCCGACGCTTGAAGACCCTTGCCGACGGTTCTTTCTTCCTTCTCTCTCATTCCATACCCATTCTTCTCATCCTGTCTTCACTTCACAATGCGAGGCGATTTGAGCTTCCCAGAAAAACGGTTAGTTCTTTCTTCCCTCTCTCTCATTCCTTACCTGTTCCTCTCATCTGTTTTCACTTTGTCACGGAGGCGAAGCAGAGAACCGTGTAGAGTGTTAAAAAAGTTCTGTCATTTCAGTTGAGAAGGGCTTAATCCCATTTGTTTCATCTCAGATTTTCTGTCTCGAGGTAACGCATTCCTTCCTTCTGTCATTTCAGTTGAGAAGGGCTTAATCCCATTTGTTTCATCTCAGATTTTCTGTCTCGAGGTAACCCATTCCTTCCTTGTTTTGCATTCGCATTTACATTCACGTAAATATGTTGTTTGTGTGGGTTTTTTATGAACTAGGTGTGGCTCAAATGTTGGCATTTAGGAGTTGGTACTAAATTTTTAAATCTATTCGTAATAAATCATCATCAATTTTTTCAATTCCATGCGTTTTCTGAGTTTTTACTGTTTTATTTGGATTGGCAAATTCTCGAAAATCTATTGTTTTGATATAAAATGAAGGCAAGAATATGGGTTGGGAATTGTTTTTGTTGTGGTTTAGAATTGGGAAAAACATATTTTGAATTGGTTTGCCAAAAAAGGAATTTTTTTTCCCCAAACTGTTTTTGGGTATTGGGAAACAATGCATTTTTAGTGAAACCCATTTATTGGATTGTGTTTTTGGATTGGGTTATGCAAGTGGATTACCAAAATGGAACACTTTTTTGGGGATGATGTATTTCTTTTGAGAGCGAAATAAGTGCTTCTGAAATGGTGATTTATAGATTCGAAATTACTCATGTTTTTGGGTTTTTGTGATATTCATGGTTGGTGGGTGCTAACGTTTTCGTTGTTGTTTTTTTATTTTTATTTTGTATTTGTTTTATATGTATAGTTTAAATTCACGGCCCATTTCTTCAAATATTTTTGGTTAGTATATGTTACTCTTCTTGTTGATTAGTAATTGATATTCATTTAGAGATCTCTTCTCGTTGCTCTCGTTGTCATATGTCTGGCCACAACAGAAAAACCTGCAGGAAACCTTTGCCCTAAATGCATATTTGTCACCTTATTGCATTATGTAGATCTTGTCTTACTCTATTTCAAGTATCTTTAGTGAATTGGTTGTCACCAAATCAGCGTTACTATGTTCATTGAGTTAAGTTATATTGCTTTGATTATTAATTTCTTTCACAATGTCCGAACTATGGTTGCACTACAGTTTGTTTTATTGGTATTTACTCCAACCGCATGTATTGCCTCCCATTACATTGCTTAAACCAATTTAACCAAACTGCAGTATATGTTTCCATGTATAAAGACTACTGCTTTGTTGTACTATATAGTACGCCTACGCAATAACATGAATTGTATACCATTGAATCAATGTATTTTGTTATTCTTAGTTTTTCCCTCATTTCCCCTTTCTTCGCGCCCACACCTTATCTTCACTTGTTTGTTAGTCTTCTCATAGTTTTGACAATTCCGATTTGTTCATTAGTGCATACCGACTTTAAACTAATTGTACAGGAGCGTGTTGAAAATTTGGGAAACATTTTTTTCCATCACTGTTCATAGTTTTCTTCTTCATGTTTCGTAGTCATTGATCTTGTGCTAAACCAATGACATTAATATATATCACAATAATCTATTTGAAGTCATACGTGTCTCATTTTTACTCCTTTGTACAACTTTCATATCCATAGGCTTCAATGTTCATAAGGCCATTGATTACTTTGTAGGTTTCAAACTCGCCGATTCAAAGATCGCCATCCAAACATACCGATTATACACATGGCAAATGAAAAGAGAAAAAGGAAGGAGCATGTTCCACCAACATGCACACAGGTGGGTAAAACAGATTTCATTGAACAATGGCTCCAATATTCAAATTCAAATTAATTGGAAATTTGCATATATTGGATTTTTTTTTGTCACTAACCCATATTTCATTTTAACTGTAGGTTAAGCTTCCTAAGTCTCGATGTTCGGGAAGAAATTCATAACTCGCCATTGCACGCCTAGCCCCTCAAAAACAGCAAGCCATTAGAGAGATGGGCTTTGGGGGCCTACTTGACTTTTGCTTGCCTCGAACTAAGATATGAGCTATGCGGGTGGCTCATATCTCAATATGACTTTACCTACCATAGACTTAATATGGAAACCGGCAATGCTATCACCAGTCAATGAAGAACATGTCAACAAAGTGATGGGCATCCCTAACTCCGGGGGTAGACGTGGTTATCCTTAAGAGAACAACCCCGTCCAATCGCACATACACTCTCGTGGTAATCGGAGCAAAACCTTGAGAACTTGCCCGTGTGTGATGAATTTTTAAAATCATTTTTAATTTTTTTCATGTGCCACTCTCACCGCACCTAATTCAAAGCTTGAAGGAAGCCATGACCTTTGGGACACCATATGGGATGGTGATGTTGGTGTCCAAAGGAATTGGGCAAAGTTTCTGCTGAAACACTTAGAAGATGGAATCAAGGAATATCGACAAAAGCAGCCTACTTACATCCGAGGCTGCCTCATGTTCTTCCAGGTACAGTTTAGGCTCCAACCCCTTTTGCAATTAGTATGAACTTAGTTTACATTTTAATTTGAATGTCATGCTTACTGCAATTTGCTTTTTTAATGCTCCTTGTTTCATATACTACCCTTGGACAGCTGTTCTACATGGCATACTTCTACATGCCATCAGTCAATGTTGAAGTGACCAGCCCGCTAGCTGCTGCATGGACTGACGATGTAGTGAAACGCCGATTAGCAGCTGAAATATCAACATTCGGTGGTTATGGATATGTGCATGTATGCTCTAACTTAACAAAGCTTTCCCTACTAGTTAAATTACCATATTAGCCTCGCACTGAGAATAACCAATTTGTTGATTCCCTCATTGAAATAATGATGCAAGACACAGGCACAGGAGCGAGCACAAAGCACAACCAATATGAATATACCATCAGTAGCCTCAACCTCTACAGCTGATGACGAGGCTACAGAGGTAGTTCTTCTTCACTAACCACTCATACAAGTTCTTCTATACAATGCATACAATACTATTCTAAAACTATTCTGTTTTCCACTATGTAATAGGTAATTGAAGCCCGTGTCATTGACACATCGGAGAGTATGGTACGATTAGCTTCCTCTCTGGCGCGGGATGTTGCTGCACTATGTTCCCGCCGAAGTGGACCAGAGGGGATATCTTCAATCCCTTGCCCAAAAGCACAGCACCACGCTGAATATCAACCAATGCGCGAAACACCGGGCAAGCAGACGTCAGCTGACGAAATGGAACCACAAGATAACCTCGCACCAACCCCCCATTCTCCAATTGGAATGGAACCGTCACCAGAAGCCACTCATTCCGAGCCAATGGCCCCACAGTCTCATGCAGAGGCATCGCTTCCACCACAAGTGACAACAGAAGAAGTGCGAGAATGTGATAGGGTAGGTGGGAGTAGTAATCAAGCCATTAAACCTTCATCTATCAACAGATTTAAGCGGACTTGTAAGAGGATAGTGAAGCGTCCTCCCACTTGCAAAAGTCCATTTGTCACCCAATGCGTTAAACAATTCCCTAAAATCCCCCATGCTCATCGGGTAGTAGCAGATTACGCTTTGAGGTAAATTGGTGATCCTAGGTACATTTCATTTTTCTAAAAATAATTCTTGCAATCATTTAATATGTGAATAACTTTACATCATTATGACATTATTCATTTTCAATCATTCTAGCGAGATTTTATGCGAGATGTATGGGATGTACATTACCCGAGAAGAAATTTCTTGTCTAAATGCAGGGCGGTGGGTTAATTCAGTAGTAAGTTACTTATCTTTATGTTGAATTAAATTCAAAAGTAATAGGTCATATAATGTATAAAGTGTTGATGGGGTTGTAAAATATGTTCATTTCTACAACTTTGCCGTGATTGTGGCGATTGTCGCTCGCATTATGAATGGACAGCAAGCACCACCAGCGCGCACACACTATTTTGATCCTTCGTTCTCGGTGAACCCTCTAATATCCTAAATTGACATAGTCTCAAAATAGAATAGCATTTGTTGATGTTTGTATTGATAACCCCACTCGTGAACAGGTGATTCGACCAACTTGAAAACAAATGCAACCAGCCAGTGATCATGGATAGATGTCGCATGTATCTGGATGCTGGTATATTGGGCCATGATTTGGGGACATGTGACATGGTAAATAACGGTTGTTAAATTTCATTTCCATAGTAATATATGCAATGGCATTGGACATGACTATTATCTTATACCATAAAAGGTAATAACTCTTTTATGATCATGCAGATGTTCATCCCAGTTTGTGAGAACAATCACTGGCACATGCATGTAGTTAATTTTGCAGCTGGACGAGTTGAAATTCTTTCATCTTTGCCCTTGAGGCGAGGAAACAGTATTAGTGCTGCAACAAGGCGATTATCTATGGCAATCAATAAAGCACTGCATGCATATGCAATTCATATGGACGTGGATGTCTCGACTTTTGAGCATGTCCAACCACACCTTGTGCAACAACTGAATGGGTAAAATATTCATATATTCTAACCAAAACGGACATTTGAGGTGAATTTTTTTTCTTAGATTTCTATGATATACATGACAAGCCTAAATGTGATGTGTTATAGGTTTGACTGTGGTATCCTTGCCCTAAAATTCATGGAATTTTGGAATGGGGCCACCTTAACTACTTCAGTGGCAGAGGTTAGAGCTAGTTTACATCCTAATTGGTTTTGTTCTTTTTTTTTTTTTTAAAACAGTATGAAATAAGTTTTTCCCATTTCTGTAGGACAAGCTCAACATGTACAGACTCCAGCTTGTTGTGGAACTAGTGCTCAATGAACGCAACACTGTTAGAGATAAAATTATGGCCTCCTGTCATTTGTGACTTCATGGTTGATGATAAGTTTTTTCCTATCTGAAGCTACTTACCATATAAAGCAATACTTGATTGTAGTTTGTCCACAAATGACTGAATTCATATCCTGTTATGTGATGATTTGATTTTGTTCCCATTCTAAAACCATTATTTATGTTCTATATTTATTGTATCTTATTAAGTATACCACATCCCATTGTAACAGTGACAGTATGGTGATGCTGAATGTCAGAACTTTATGTAGAACAATGGGCAACGCGTAAGGGAAAGAAAGACTGCATGGTGATGCTATTGCTATAGCTTACAAGAGGGAGTAATATCAGAATGAGTCATATGTTATCCTCTTTCTTCGGATTGTATGAAGCAAACTTGGTTTACCATATGATCAAAATTAGGTTTCTTTGGTTTGTTGACTATATTACAAACATTTGGCTGATGTACACATTCCAAGGACTATGTTTGTGTTTTGTTTTATACAGGAAATCCTAATATAGATAAGGCATTTGTTACATATCCTTTCAATTTTTCCCTGTTCCATCCCAATGTCCTCTCCAAATATAGTTCAAAAATAATGATCCTTTGTTGAAGTAGAATGTTACAAACCATGGTGACAAATTCAGGTGTCATGGGTGATGGTGAAGACATTGGATGGTATTCGTAATGAATCATTGAAGACTATTAGCACTGGTCATTTTTTTAGATTGTCATGTGCTGAGATAATTCTTTGTTACATATCACAAGTTTTTTTTCTTTTAGTTAATAATATTAAGTGATGATCTGGCATTTCATCATGTTCTTAATATTTGGCTTAGCTCTTACTCATGAAGAATATTTCTCCTCATCCTTCGGTCCCTAACTTAACATCATTAGGGAAATGAGAATTCTAATGTTGATCTTGTAGGGCTGGCACTCGCTCTCCCAAAGAAAGAGCATCCCCATTTGCAAAAAGCTATATAGGGTTCCAAAATGGTTTTGCATGTAGCATGTTTTGCTTCCAACAATCTATAGGTTGTGATAGGCAAATAAATATATGTTACAAAACCAAAAAAAAAAATTGGTTCACATGATCACATTCCATATCCAACCACAACCCTTCAAAATCTAGATGAATACCAAAATGGGAAGACAACTGTTTACTTAAATAAATAGTCACAACAAAATATTGACAAAAGAACAACATTTCTCGAATGTCCATTTAGGTAGTACATGAGGTACATTAAGGTAGTACCTAAGGGTCTTAAGGTCGTACCTCATGTGCATTAAGGTAGTACCTTCAATTTCTGATGATTACATAAGCTATCGAATGAGTCAGCAAGAGGAACATAACAATGGCATGCTGTAAATATTAATGCAATGAACTAATTGTAGCTTAAGTTATAGAAGAGCAACATTTCTCCAAGGTGCCTTAAGGTAGTACTTGAGGTACATTAAGGTAGTACCTAAGGTTATTAAGGTAGTACCTCATGTGCATTAAGGTAGTACCTCCAATTTTTTATGATTACATAACCGACCGAATGAGTGAGCAATAAGAATATAATAATGGCATGCTGTAATATGTAATGCAATGAACTAATTCTGACTTAAATCATAGAAGAGCATCATTTCTCTAAGGTGCCTTAAGGTAGTACCTCAGGTACATTAAGGTAGTACCTCATGTCATTAAGGTAGTACCTCATGTGCATTAAGGTAGTACCTCCAATTTTTTATGATTACATAACCGACCGAATGAGTGAGCAATAAGAATATAATAATGGCATGCTGTAATATGTAATGCAATGAACTAATTCTGACTTAAATCATAGAAGAGCATCATTTCTCTAAGGTGCCTTAAGGTAGTACCTCAGGTACATTAAGGTAGTACCTCATGTCATTAAGGTAGTACCTCATGTGCATTAAGGTAGTACCTCAAATTTTTTATGATTACATAACCTACCGAATGAGTAAGTTATAAAAACATAACAATGGCATGCTATTATATGTAATGCAGCATGACATTGTTATGTTCTCATAGGTTACTCCAACGGTACCTTATGTAATCATAAGAAATTTCAGGTACTACCTTAATGCACATAAGGTACTACCTTAATGGTCTTCAGGTACTACCTTAATGTACATAAAGTACTACCTTAACGAACCTGCGAGAAATGTGGCCACTTTGTGGCTTCAGATTTTTATTAGTTAATTTCATGACCTATTGCGGCATGACATTGTTATGTTCTCATAGGTTACTCCAACGGTACCTTATGTAATCATAAGAAATTTCAGGTACTACCTTAATGCACATAAGGTACTACCTTAATGGTCTTCAGGTACTACCTTAATGTACATAAGGTACTACCTTAACGCACCTCAGAAATGTAGCCACTTTGTGGCTTCAGTACTTTTATTAGTTAATTTCATTACCTATTGCGTAATGACACTACCTTAAACCATATTCGATAAATTTTACTCTCCCGACAATTTTTCACTCTCAATATTTATTTAATCATACTGTTGTTTTCTCATTTTTCTGGTTATGTCAAGTTACGATGTTTGTGGTTGGATACGGAAGGTGATCATGCGAAGCAAATATTTATTGGTTTTCTACCACATTTATTTTTTCTATAACAACCTCGTACATGGTTTGAAGGACAAAATTAGCAAAATGCACAATCATTTAGGAACCCTGAGTAGCCCGTGCCAATGAGAATGTGCAATAGTCCTGAACCCTGGTAGTAAATCACCAATAACATTAACACAAGATGATATGTAAAAGCTTACACAATAAGTAAATATGAAAGGAAAGTCGCCAAACAATTTACTAATGTGAGTATGGAAGGATAAACTCAAATCGCATCAATGTACAAACAAATAGGTTCCAATCTATGTTTGTTGTTCTCTTATGAAAGTAGTACCATACCCCATAATCAACCTATCACCGTGGATCACATCTTACAATCACACTTGTTGTCCAATCAGTCGCCAATACAACACTCGACCAAAGCACCCTTAACTATAATAAAAGAACAAATACCGAGTGTTGTCCATGTTCCTACTCCCTTACTTTACAATATTGAAGGAAAAATGAACAGCCCTATTACATTGCTTTGTGGATCGCATCCCATATGCTCCAAAGAAGCAGCATTACTGTGTACTCTTCCTTTCCCTTACACGTTGGCCATTCTTGTACATAAAGTCCTCATATTCAAAGCATAATTCATTTTAATCATTACAATGGGATGTGGAATACTTCATCGATACATCACATATAGAACATAAATAATGGTTTTACAATTGTAACAAATCACATCAGCACACAACATGATATGAATTAATAAATTTTGGACAAACTTAAATCAACCCTTGGTCATTTTGGTACGTAGCAGCAGATAGGAAGAAACTTATCATGAACTATGAAGTCACAAATGACATGCGGCCATGATTGTATCTCTGACACTGTTGCATTCATTGAGGACTATTTGCAGCTCTAGCTGGAGTCTGTACATGTTCGTCTTGTCCTACGGAAATGGGAAAAAATTATTCCATGCGGTTGGGAAAATAACACTCAAATCAAAGGACAAATATGCACATAATTAAATGAAACAGGCCAGCTGACACTGATATTAGCAACCAGCCTCTGAAAAATGCCACCAAATGATGCCACTCATTCAAAGTAATTATTTTCGGATAATTAAATGATGCCACCAAATGATACATGGGAACACAAACTGCAGTATGGTTGAAATGGCTTAAGCAATGTAATCTTACCAAATACATGGGATTTGAGTAAATACCATTAAAACAAGATGTGGTGCAAACATAGTTCGGACTTTGTGAAAGAACTGAATCAGCAGAGAAATATAATGTAACTCAATGAACATTGGAGGTGAATGGAAAGGCACAAAACATTCAAATAGTAACAATGATTGGGTGACAACCAGTTAGTTGAAATAGAGTAATACAAGATCAGCATAATGCAATAAGTAGACAAATATGCATTTAGGGCAAAGGATTTTTGCAGGTTTTTCTGTTGTGGCCGGACATATGACAACGAGAGCAATAAACAGGTCGTTTATCTTGAAATTGAGACTCAATGCGCTTCTTCCTTGGCCTTCCGGGAGGCCGCTTTGTATGTGGAGGCTTTAGAGAGAAGAACACCTCCCCGGTGATAGATCGAACCAAACCATCATCGTCCACACTAGGCATGTCATGGGTCTCTATGCCGGAGAAAGAGCCCCCATATATCAACTCTTGCATTGGGTATTTGTAGCAATCATCGACTTAAATCAGTAACATTTTGACCAATGGAAATAATGACGGCTGTGGCATGCTCACAAGGGATTCCCAACATCTGCCAACCCCTACAAGTGCATGTATGGTTCAGAATGTCTACATTCAACAAGGCTCTCCCGATACATACCCCAAATACTCCATTCTTGAACGGTGTGACTGGATACACCGCACCCTTTGCAATATTTTCCTGCACCTTAGCTTCAATTTTTGGCCCTATACACCCTTTCCAATTCTTAGACTCTTCTTGATGCTTCACAAGCATAGAAGCTAACTTGGACATGTGCTCCAATAAAAAGTTACAAATAGAGTGATGTCTTTCAATCCGTAACCAAGCATTAAATGACTCGGCAAGGTTCGTAGTCATTTTATCCCATCTTTGTTTTGGGAATTTTGACATGGCCCAATGGTGCGGCGCATTTTCTTCAACCCATGTGGCTAAAGCCTGGTTGTATTTTTTTAGTTCAACCATGGAAACGTTATAATCATGTTCTAGCCTTCCATACGCAATGCTATCTAGGAATTGCAATGCATTTTCTTTACCCTTGTTCCCTCGTGTGTTATGCTTGGACAAGAAACTACTAAAATTCTCCTTTAGGTGACGGTAGCAATAAGCATGGTTTTCAATGCCAAACACCTCAGGGACACTACGAAGCAAAGCATGATGTCTATCTGAGATAATAATAACTTCCTTGTTTCCCACAACTATCTTCGCTTTTCCAAGAACCATAACCAATCTTCATAATTTTCCGAGCTCATCACTCCAAAGGCTAAGGGGAACATGGAGTCATTAGCATCGTAAGAGGTGGCTGAAAATAGAGCACCGCCATAAGGCCCACTCATATGGGCCGAATCAATTGCAATGATTGGTCGACACCCCCTTACAAACCCTTCGATAGATATTGAATGAGCAACAAAAAGCTTCTCAAAATGGTCATCATTGGAATAACTTAGCTCAACACTCGATCCCGGATTTGTTGCAAGCATTCTTTCACACATCCATGGCAACAATTTGTAATAATTCTTGGGTTGTCCATAAATGCGCTCCTTAGCCTTCTCCTTCATTTGCCATGCTTGTAGGTAAGTTAACTGGATGCCATGTTGCCTTACAAAGTCCTTACAAATTTGGCGTGGTTGGTATTCAGGAGTAGATCGAATGACATCATCAATGACCAACGATGCACGAGTGGATCTCACTAAAGGCTGAGACAAGACAACATCTTCCAAGCAATGGTTATGCACATTTCGGAATGTGTGTACTTGAACAATGTTTGAATCCCCTATTGCACGCGCAATGGATTTTCCAAGGACAATCTTCAATTGTGCATACTACGGTCATGTGTTTTGGACTATTCCTTTTGTAAGAATATCGAAATTTTCCAGCCAAAGACATCAAATAGATTGCATCTCGAAACTCCGACGCATTTGGGAAGGTATGTCCACTACCTACAATTGAATGTTCGAACCGGCTTGGTTGAAGTTGAACGGTATTTGTCATAGCACATCTTTGGGAAAACCCAACCGATCGAATTGTGGGCGACTCATTAGAGATGTGTAATGGGGGTTGGCCAATAGAGGAAACATGAGCTGAGTTTGAAGCAACAATGGGGGGTTGGGCCACCGCAAAAAACATAAGGAAAAAAATTTGATCATCCATCAATCTAAGTGTGAAAAGCGATTATACAAAAGGGAACATTATTGTGGAAGGACATTAGGTACCTAGTAGGGCAAATGAGGTCATCACCACATTCAAGACAATGGGAGATGTAGACATGACAAAACATGTCGTTGAATTTGAACATATTGACTATGTCGCCATCATTATGCAGTGGCAATAGACATGATGGGTCAAACTTGACCGTGAATTCCAATTTAATGGAATTGGAATCCAAGTTCAAGACACCACATACTTTTGAAACGAATTCAGATTGTGAGATATTCTTGCTAACAACACCGCAATTGGTCCGACCTCCCTTATATTCAACGGACCCAACAAAGCCAGTCTTAACAAGCTCACCACCTTCATGAATGTAACAAAACATCTCCTCTTCCATTTCCTTATTGACATAAAGATTTGTTAAAAATAATACAACAATGAAAGATTGAGGAATTATGCATGTTGATTCCATAGACTTTAAGGTTCAAACATGCTAATTGGCTGATGCACACAATTAAGGTTCAAACATGCTAATTGGCCGATGCACACAAGTAGTGTACAAGTCCAACTACGGTAGTACCTAAGGATATCTAACCTAGTACTTAAAGATTACTAAGGTTAGACCTAAGGTTAATTAAGATAGTACCTATGGTAGAGTCTCAAGTAAAGGTACGGGGAACCAAATGAGCAGAGTAGTCAAACACATAATGTCATGATAGCTTGTATGTGGAAGTGAATACAATTTAATTTATGCATGACTTGAAAACAGCCTGTAGGTCCTATGTTTGACAAACTGAACCCCATTGGGTTAACAATAAAGACAACTTTTATTCACATATGAATTATTTGAATATTAAAAAATGAAGTTTCCAGTCGTCACACAACTTGTACCCAATGTTGGTTCTGTAGTACCTGATGTTGACTAATGCAAGACATACAATCGATTAAGGTCGTACATTCAGGAATAATGAGGTAGTACATAAGCTTAACTTACCAAAGACAATAAGGTTAACCAACCGATCACCAAAACAAACAATATATAGATAAAAATGCATTTCATCCATTCCCACCAAAGATTCCCTATTTTCTATTTATGTTATGAAGGGAATTAAACCAATGCATGGATACCAATAGTTCCTATATAGCCTTTCCTATTACCATCTTCTAAAACGGATCTCTGAATCAATATCAATTACTAATCAACAAGAACATTAACATATAGTAACCATACATATGTTACTATATGTTTGAAGAAATGGGACGTGATTTGAAACTATACATATAAAACAAAAACAAAAAAACACAACAAAAACTTTAGCACCCATCAACCATCAATATCACAAAAACCCAAAAAACTGAGTAATTTGGAACAACTTTCCCATCTAAAAATCACCATTTATTAAGAACTTTTTTCGCTCTCAAAATGAAAACTTCATCCCGAAAAAATGTTCCCTTTTGGTCATCCACTGCATAGCTTAATCCAAAAACACAATCCAATAAATGGGTTTCACTAAAAATGCATTGTTTCCCAATACCCAAAAACACCACTGGGAAAAAAAAAAAATTCCTTTTTTGCTAATCAATTCAAAATATGTTTTTCTCAGTTCTAAACCAAAACAAAAACAAATGTCTTTTTCAACGAAACAATTCCTAACCCATATTCTTGCCTTTACTTTATATCAAAACAACAGAGTTGCGATAATTTGTCAATCCAAAAAAAACAGTACAAAATCAGATTTGCAAAAAGACGATGATGATTCATTACCAACATATTTAAAATTTCAAGTACTAACTCCTAAATGCCAACATTTCAGCCACGCTTTGGTTTAGAAAAAACCCACACAAACAAAGTGACTTTTCATGAATGAGAATGCGAATGCAAAACACGGAACGAATGGCTTACCTCGACAGAGAAAATCTAAGATGTGACAAATCGGATTAAGGCCTTCTCAATCAAAATCGCTTCGCCTCGGTGACGGAGTGAAGAAATATGAGAGGAATGGGTATCAAATCAGAGAGAGGGAAGAAAGAACCCTCGGCTACACTATTTTTATGGGATTTTCTGCTTCGCCTTGGTGACCGAGTGAAGACAAATGAGAGGAATGGGTGCCAAAATGAGAAAGAGGGAAGAAAGAACGGTCGATCGACTAGGGTTTTCTTGTTGGAACCTCTGCTTCGCCTTCGTGACGGACTGCAGAAAGATGAGAGGAATGGGTATCAAATGAGAAAGAGGGAAGAAAAAACAGTCGGCTAGGGTGTTTTTGTGGGAAGCTCAACATTTGATTTTGGAGTTTTCAACCGGTTCAGTTTCAACCCGTGCTGAGATGGGTTGCTGATGTGGATACCTGGAGGGGCAATTTCGGTAGAAAAAATACAGCAGGCTCAGAGTACATGAATCTGATATAAGTTTCCACATTGAAATATATTTTTCATATTCCATAAATCTGGGTTCCAAAAACCATATATTTAGCAAATTGGTCCATGAAAACACAACTTTCCCAAAAATAAAAAAATTTGAAATCCAGAGTCGCAAGTCTCATTATTGAGGCCAGCTGTTGGTATGTGACCACACCATGATTCCATCTAAAAGCAATCTGAGAAAACGGGCAGTACTGGCAGCCCCACAATTGGAATAGGACAATTTAGCTTGTGGACTCGAACAGTATTTCTCTTTCTTCTTCCATGAACTTTCATTCTTCCCTCTTGCCTCCAACCCAAAAAAAAAGGATAATTGCTTGACAGAGGAGAAGAACAGTCATTTGCAACCAAAGACCCTTTCTTTTCGTTCTTAGCCTCCTTGTAACTTTGCCATATCCAGTTCAGAAATGGCTTCTTTTCAATGACCCCAAGAAAACAAAAGAAAATTGAAAAAGTGATAAAGAAAATCAAATGTAAGAAAGGGATAAGAGAGAAAAGTAAGAAAAAAAATTAGTGGAGAGTACACCTACCTGTATTAGCTTTTAATCCACCCAGCTACATGCAAAGCTGTAAGCCACAATTGCTCACCGCTCCCTTTTTCAAAATAATATCTAGCAAAATGTTGTAGGGATAGAAGAAATGATGGATATTTAGTTGTATTATAAAAAATAATAAATGAAGTTAAATATAATTAAAATTATATATTTTTAAATTATTTAATTTTTACATAAATAAATAAAATAAATTTAAAATAAAATAAAAATAATTTATTAATTTTAATCCTATATTTTATTTTCTTTCTTTTTTTTTAATTCTCTTTTATTTTTCTTCTCTAATTTTATTTGTATAATTTTTTATTTGAAAAACAGATATTTTAATTACATTGATGATTAAGAAGTATGATCAAAGCTTTGTTGACTGTTAAGTGGAAATTATTGAAAAAACAAATATTTTAATTGCGTTAGTGACTAAGAGGTTCAATGGAAGCTTTGTTGACTATCCGGTGGGAATTCCTTGAAAATTCTTCTACAGATATATGTGAAAATTTCATGTTGCCTTCACACCTACCATCCAAAAGCCCTTTTTCTTTTCAGCTTCATCCTCTCTATAACCCACAATTATTGAATGTCAAAAAGATCATAAGAGAAAAGAGTCATATTCTTTTCCTATTTTCCTGACTCTGAGTACTACTGTTGTTGAGGCCTCGCGTCCCTGGTGATCCACGTAGTTGCTAAATGGATGTGCGCACGATCTCAACCAATATGGATTCTTGATTCAGTCGTTCTACCTGCAAAAGGCGTCCGGACAGGGTGTCCGGATGCACCCTCCAATGGTTTTGTCAGCCATGGTTAGAGAGAGAGATAAATCAGTTGGCTTTTTGCTAGGTATAAAAAGGCTTACCTTCCTCTTTGTGTGAAGACTTATATATATAGTATCAAAAACTTTGTTTCCTTCTTTAATGGTAGGGAGATATTTTGTATTGTCATGATGACACTAGGTAGTGGCAGGACCATCATCACCCTACGGGTTGCTGACAGAGATCGTGGTAGGTGATGCGGCTGTCAGAGATCGTGGTAGGCGATCGTGTGAAGTGATCGTGGGAAGTGACTTGTTGTTACTTCATCTTGTCCTTTCACTCTGCAGGTGGCGGAACGTGGGTCATGGCAATGTGTTGTGATAACGTGCGAGACTTGCTTACTTCAGTCAATGATCTGGACAAACATATCCGGATGACTTATGTTGGTCGTCCGGATGCATTTGTGGAAGTCATGTGCCTCTCCTTGAGGTAGTCCGGATAGGAGAAGCGCGCTACGTGTACTTTTAGGGAAATCCGGATGAGGTTGATCCGGATGAGAATGTGTGCCACGCGTCACCAGGAGATGTGTGCCACGTGGTATCAGAGGGAGGGGGTCCCCACAACTGTCTCTTAGAAATTTCAACATGTAGCACCTCCTACAAATCATGAAAATTAAAAATTATTTAAAACATCAAGAACCTTATTGAATTTCTTTCCATTGTAGATATATTTTTACAATGCAAGTGGCCTTCCCACTCTTTATGGTACATTAGTCTTGAAAATAAGCTTGGAGCCTGTTTTTGTCCAAATCTAGTCGGGAGAAAAAGGATCTTCAGAGACTATTTTCTATTCAAATAGAAAATTTTTAAATATCTCACTCTCCACGAGTGCAACTCATGCACAAGGACAATGATTCATTGAAAACGTCCCAGAAGCCACATGGGTGCCAGCATTCATGAAGGACCACCATGCATTTTTGGGCAGAGCAAAAGCAACTTGAATTTATAACAATTCTTTAATAGGAAAAAAAAAAAAAAAAGGGTCCATAGCTTTTCGTGGAAGAACTCCTTTTATCTTTTCAATTTTTTTAACTAATTACTTATGATCACCGGAGCCACTAGTATTAATACTTGTAACCAATGATAAAAATATCGGTAATCATGAATATATCGATATTTCGATTTTACGGTTATATCGGAGATATATTGGTGGATATTTTGGAAAAAAAATATCGATAGGTTTAAAATTATTAAAAACTCATAAAAATATATAAAAAAACATCATAATAATATAATTAGAAGTATAATAGACATTTTAAAATTATTTTATTAAAAAATCTGATATACATATGATATAATTTACGATATTAGATGTAATTATATCGTGTCGATCTATAAGAAATATTAATTTTTAATTGTTCTTATTACAAAGTCACATAAAATACTTCATTTCATTAAATATCAATAATTTGTATTAAATAAAAATATTTCACAATCAAAATACACTAATTCATATGATATATCGGCGATTTATTGCCACTAGAGACATTTTTTTCACAAAATCGCCGATTTATCTCCTCGAACCGATATATCGTCGATATTTTGGCAATTTTTGCGAAAATATCTCCATTCCGATTTTTCTCCACGAAATATCGTGTCGACCCCTCCCGATACACGATATATCGGCGATATATCCCGACATTTTCCTCCTTACTTATATCCACATATTTCTTTTAAGATTAAATTGTTCAATTTTTTCGACCAAAAAAATTAGAAATATTACTAAACCTTAATTAAAAACAATGCATAAACCAAGGGAGATCTTAAAAAATACTTTTAAAAAATTAAAAAATTACTTATAATACTTCTAAAAAATCACCTGATTAATGATTCTCACATAAATATTTTTAGGGAAAATGCTTCCATTGAAAGTAATTTAAGTACTGGCAGCCCCACAATTGGAATAGGACAATTTAGCTTGTGGACTCGAACAGTATTTCTCTGTCTTCTTCCATGAACTTTCATTCTTTCCTCTTGCCTCCAACCCAATAAAAAGGAAAATTGCTTGCCAGAGGAGAAGAACAGTCATTTGCAACCAAAGACCCTTTCTTTTCGTTCTTAGCCTCCTTGTAACTTTGCCAGATCCAGTCCAGAAATGGCTTCTAGCAGCTCCTTGAAAGCGTCGTCTTCCACTTCTAATTGTGATGGTTATAATTATCATGTGTTCTTGAGTTTTAGAGGTGAAGACACCCGCCAGACTTTCACTGGTCATCTTTATGCTAATTTGGTTGCACGTGGAATTCACACCTTCAGAGATGATGAAGAACTTGAGAAAGGAGGAGATATCGCATCAGATCTCTCGAGAGCTATCGAAGAATCAAAGATTTTTATTATTATTTTCTCAAAACACTATGCTGACTCCAAGTGGTGTTTGAATGAACTGGTAAAGATCATCGATTGTATGACAAAAGAGGAATCTGTGGTTTTGCCGGTTTTCTACCATGTGGACCCAAGAGATGTACGAAATCAGGGAGGAAGTTTTAAAGATGCATTTTTGGGCCATGCAAAAGATGCAGATCAAGAGAAGAAGAAGACAATAGAAACGTGGAAGAATGCCTTGAAGACAGCAGCCAACCTATCTGGATATCATCTGCAAAATCAGTAACTATATTTCTTTTCACCTCTACTAGATAAATTTTATCCTACTTTCTTTAATTACAAAGCTGGGTATATTTCCTATGTGAAAATTATATTTTTCTATTTATATGGAAACTTACTCCATGCTATCACTATCAAATTTTAAACAAAATAGAATTGGTTGAGAAATTCTAAACTGGCCTAAGTTTAAGATTGGACTGAGGCTTTACCGGTCCATTATTGAATTGAATCTACTTAATATTAGATATATTACCCTCCTGCTTCTTCTTTCTATTTGTTTATATGACCAATTTATTTTATGCGAGAAGTTTTTTATTCAAAGTATTTAAAAAAAGAAAAAAGCTGAACTATGAGATTTTATCAATATCTAACATTTAGTATTTTACCTACCATGATTTCATATATATAAACTTCATCATTTTAAGTTTAATAAAAAATAAAAAAAAATGTATAAAGCCTGAAAATGCACTAATATTAATTTAATTCTTGTGGTTTTACGATTTTCAACCCTTTTTTTTATCATTTTTTTCACATGTACATAAGGTAGCATGACCTTGGATTTCATGGTGAGACCTACAAGTAAATCATTCTTTTATTTTATTAATAAATAGTTGAGATAAATAATTTAATAGTGTAAGGACCTAGGGTTGGAGGAAAAATTACTACTAAATATTTGACTAATATTTGATCAATAAAAAAAGTCCAAATAGCTTCATTTATTTTTTTATTTTTTATTTTATCTTTTGCTTCCATTTTAATTTTGTTATTTTATGTTTTTTTTTTATATTTTTCTTTTTCTACAAGAAAATTACTACTAAATATTTGACTAATATTTGATCAATAAAAAAGAGTCCAAATGGCTTCATTTATTTATTTTCTTCCATTTCACTTTTCTATTTCATTCTTTTCGTATTTCTTTGATCTAATTTCATGTGATTATTATTATTATTACTACTACTAATATGATGACTTTGTTATTGTTATTATGATTATTATCATCATTACCATCACTATCATCATCATCATCTTCACTCTAATATATTCAAAATTTAAAGCTTTTTAAGTGCTTAATATTGTAGTTTAATTTAATGAACACTTTTAGTAAGATATTTATTTTAAAGAGTGAAAGTGTAAATGACATGTCTAAACTTTGAACCATTTTTAATGCTAGCTCAAAAGTGTAGTTTACAGGTTGCTTGCATGAAGGATTTTCTCATCTCTTTGGGATCCCTACATCTTGTTTGTAGTCTCTATCACCTCTATTACAATTATCTTATGAGACCTTGAATGGTCACGTCTCTTTAGAGATCTAGAATTTATAGACACAAGCCTAGTATAATGTTTAACCATTCTATATTGCAAGGACATTTGTGATTGTATTGCCAGTGAATTCCATGCTCACTCACCGCAAAGATTCTCATGCACCTTCCTTATTATTATTATTTAGAGTCTCAATTTTCTTAGTATTTGTACATAAATTGTTCAAAGACTTGTTCATCCAAATTTGCTACCCTATAATGATCATATTTTTAGTATGATATTCTTATTGGATAACCTGTTTTGTGATTTAATGATACATTATTTATTTATTATTTATTATTTATTATTTTTTACTTTTTTTTATATATAAAAAGTCTGTTTGACCCTTTGGTTAGTTAGCCCTATGCTCAATCCCCAAAAACTCTTACTATATATATTTACTTAATTTACCAACTTTATTCTCATAATGAAAGCATTGTGAATATGAAAGCACTAACAAAAATGAAACTCTATTCTCTTATATTAATTTTCTTTAAGAAGTATTTCAAATCTTCTTCAAGTAAATTCATGGTTTTTAATCAACAAACAAATCATTAAAATAATGGTAAGTTGATAAAACATAGAAACAAGTGAATGAGGAATTTAAAGATCTTTTTTTACTAAATAAAGGGTGAAAGAAAGTTATGTGAGAGCATAGTGGAGTAACAGTTCTCTTTAATCAAGAAAGATATTACTAGATTAGGGAACTTGGATACCAAATTGGAAGCTATCTTGAAGCTTGACTTATGCTTGTGTTATGATTATAGCATCCCTTATCATGAAGTCAAATAATGTTCTATGCTAGTCGACTTCAATTTGAACCTTTCAACTAAGTAAGCAACTAAAGTTCACATTTTTCACTTTTTTCTTACTTGAATTAATAGCTAGGAATAATTAGAATGTACTTAAATAAGTAATTCAATATTGATTATATTAAATTAATCAATATTTGTTCAAGTTTTTTTCTATTACATTTTATTGTTCAAGTTTCTTTCATATTGATTATATTTGTGACATATTCTAATACCACGTACTTTATGATTAATAGATCTGAGGCAGAGTTTATTCAAAGGATTTGTGAAGATATTGTTATAAGATTGAATCGTACACCTTTAGATATGGACTGCAACATAGTTGGAATGGACTTTCATTTGAAGCAGTTAAAATCACTGATAAAAATTGAGTTGGATGAGGTTCACTTTGTTGGTATCTATGGGATTGGTGGAATTGGCAAAACTACCATTGCTAAGGCTATTTATAATGACATCTCATCTCAATTTGATGGTAGTAGCTTTCTTGGAAATGTTGGGGGGAAATGTGAAGATGGTCTACTTAAATTACAAAAGACACTTCTTCAAGATATCTTAAAGCGTTATGAGCCAAAATTCAGCAATATTAGCCGAGGAATCAATGAGATAAAGCAAAGGCTTCGATCGAAAAGAGTCCTTATTGTTCTTGATGATGTGGACAACTACATGCAATTAGAAAACTTGGCTGGAAAACATGGTTGGTATGGTGCAAAAAGTATAATCATCATAACAACTAAAGATAAACATTTGTTAGAACGACATGAAGTAAATGTAGTTTATGAGGTGCAAAAGATGAATCATGAAGAATCTGCTGAGCTTTTTAATTGGTGGGCCTTCAAGCAAAATACTCCCAAAACTGGATTTGAAAGCCTTTCAAATAGTGTAGTGGAGTATACTCATGGCCTTCCAATAGCACTTAAAGTTTTGGGTGGCCTTCTTTATAAGAAGTCAAAAAATGAATGGGAAAGTGAATTGCATAAACTAAAAAAAATGCCTGACGGGGAAGTCCAAAGTGTGCTTAAAGTAAGTTATGATAAATTGGATCATCCAGATCAAGAGATATTCTTGGATATTGCATGTTTTTTTAGAGGAAAAGACAAAGATTTTGTTTCAAGAATATTAGGAAGTCATGCAATGATAGGAATAAAAGTTCTGAATGATAGATGTCTTCTTACTATTTCAGAAAACAAGTTGGATATGCATGATTTAGTACAACAAATGGGTCAAGAAATTGTTCATCAAGAATGTCTTAAAGAGCCTGGAAACAGGAGTAGACTCTGGGATCCTGATGATGTTGTTAGTGTGTTGACAAGAAATACGGTAAGAGCCAAATGTATTTTGTTTAAGAAATAATATATCTATATAACTTAATTGATTTTCATACATCTTGTGCTTGACTTATTCTTGGCTTTTATTTTTTAGGGGACTCAAGCAATTGAAGGAATATTTGTACCAATTTCTCTAGCAAGCCAGATATCTACAAATTGTTTCACAAAAATGAATAGACTTAGATTGCTAAAAGTCTATTGTCCAGATGTTTGGGAGGGAGATTTTGAGGCCCTCAAGAATGTTGATTTTCCTTATTTTGAGTTAAGATATTTCCATTTTAAGGGATACCCATTAGAATCCTTGCCAACAAATTTTCATGCAAAGAATCTTGTTGAACTTAATTTAAAGCATAGCAGCATAAAACAACTTTGGCAAGGGAATGAGGTATTATTATAATTGTTGTTTCATTAATAATTTTTATAATAATTTTAAAATTTATAAATAAATTATCTACTAAGACTTTTTATTTTGTTCCAGATTCTTGACAACTTGAAAGTCATCAACCTCAGTTACTCAAAGGATCTTGTTGAAATTTCAGACTTTTCAAGTGTGCCAAATTTAGAGATCCTAATTCTAAAAGGTTGTATAAAGTTACTATAAAGGTTTATTTATTACTATGATTATTAAAGTGATTAACTAATTGTTTTCTTGAATATGACAGGATGCAGGAGCCTTGAGAGTCTTCCAAGAAACTTTCATGCAATCAAAGGAAATATGAGTAAGCTTAGAGAGATTGATTTGAGTAGTACAGGTATAGAAGAGCTTCCATCCTCAATTGGACATCTAAAGTCTCTTAAACACCTTGATTTGTCATGTTGCGAAAACCTTGCGAATCTTACGAAGAGCATTTGCAATTTGAGCTCTCTTGAAACTCTCATCTTAGATGAGTGTTCAAATTTAAAGGGCTTTCCAGAAATCAAAGATGATATGGAAAATCTAAAAAGACTTTATTTGTGTTTTACAGGTATAGAAGAGCTTCCATCCTCATTGGGACGTCTAAAGGCTCTTCAACACCTAGATTTGTCTGGTTGCAAAAGCCTAAGGAGTCTTTCGGAGAGCATTTGCAATTTGAGCTCTCTTCAAACTCTCATTGTGGAGGGGTGTTCAAATTTAAAGCGCTTTCCAGAAATCAAAGATGATATGGAAAATCTGAAAAAGCTTGATTTGAGGAAAACAGGTATAGAAGAGCTTCCATCCTCAATTAGACGTCTGAAGGCTCTTCAACACCTAGATTTGTCTGGTTGCAAAAGCCTAAGGAGTCTTTCGGAGAGCATTTGCAATTTGAGCTCTCTTGAAACTCTCATTGTGGAGGGGTGTTCAAATTTAAAGCGCTTTCCAGAAATCAAAGATGATATGGAAAATCTGAAAGAGCTTGATTTGAGGAAAACAGGTATAGAAGAGCTTCCATCCTCAATTGGATGTCTAAAGGCTCTTCAACACCTAGATTTGTCTGGTTGCAAAAGCCTAAGGAGTCTTTCGGAGAGCATTTGCAATTTGAGCTCTCTTGAAACTCTCATTGTGAAGGGGTGTTCAAATTTAAAGCGCTTTCCAGAAATCAAAGATGATATGGAAAATCTGAAAAAGCTTGATTTGAGGAAAACAGGTATAGAAGAGCTTCCATCCTCAATTGGACGTCTAAAGGCTCTTCAACACCTAGATTTGTTTGGTTGCAAAAGCCTAAGGAGTCTTTCGGAGAGCATTTGCAATTTGAGCTTTCTTGAAACTCTCATTGTGGAGGAGTGTTCATATTTAAAGCGCTTTCCAGAAATCAAAGATGATATGGAAAATCTAAAAAGTCTTCATTTGAGTTCTATAGGTATAGAAGAACTTCCATCCTCAATTGGACGTCTAAAGGCTCTTCAACACCTAGATTTGTTTGGATGCAAAAGCCTAAGGAGTCTTTCGGAGAGCATTTGCAATTTGAGCTCTCTTGAAACTCTCATTGTGGAGGGGTGTTCAAATTTAAAGCGCTTTCCAGAAATCAAAGATGATATGGAAAATCTGAAAAGGCTTGATTTGAGGGAAATAGGTATAGAAGAGCTTCCATCCTCAATTGGACGTCTAAAGGCTCTTCAACACCTAGATTTGTCTCATTGCAAAAGCCTAAGGAGTCTTTCGGAGAGCATTTGCAATTTGAGCTCTCTTGAAACTCTCATCTTGGCAGGGTGTTCAAATTTAAAGGGCTTTCCAGAAATCAAAGATGATATGGAAAATCTAGAAAGGCTTGATTTGTGGTTTACAGGTATAGAAGAGCTTCCATCCTCAATTGGACGTCTAAAGGCTCTTCAACGCCTAGATTTGTTTGGATGCCAAAGCCTAAGGAGTCTTTCGGAGAGCATTTGCAATTTGAGCTCTCTTGAAACTCTCATTGTGCAGGGGTGTTCAAATTTAAAGCGCTTTCCAGAAATCAAAGATGATATGGAAAATCTGAAAAAGCTTGATTTGAGGGAAACAGGTATAGAAGAGCTTCCATCCTCAATTGGACGTCTAAAGGCTCTTCAACACCTAGATTTGTTTGGTTGCAAAAGCCTAAGGAGTCTTTCAGAGAGCATTTGCAATTTGAGCTCTCTTGAAACTCTCATTGTGCAGGGGTGTTCAAATTTAAAGCGCTTTTCAGAAATCAAAGATGATATGAAAAATCTAAAAAAGCTTGATTTGAGGGAAACAGGTATAGAAGAGATTCCATCCTCAATTGGACGTCTAAAGGCTCTTCAACACCTAGATTTGTTTGGATGCAAAAGCCTAAGGAGTCTTTCGGAGAGCATTTGCAATTTGAGCTTTCTTGAAACTCTCATTGTGCAGGGGTGTTCAAATTTAAAGCGCTTTCCAGAAATCAAAGATGATATGGAAAATCTGAAAAAGCTTGATTTGAGGGAAACAGGTATAAAAGAGCTTCCATCCTCAATTGGACGTTTAAAGGCTCTTCAACACCTAGATTTGTCATATTTTGAAAACCTTGCGAATCTTCCACATAGCATTTGCAATTTGAGCTCTCTTGAAACTGTCATTATGCAGGGGTGTTCAAATTTAAAGCGCTTTCCAGAAATCAAAGATGATATGGAAAATCTGAAAAAGCTTTATTTGAGGGAAACAGGTATAGAAGAGCTTCCATCCTCAATTGGACGTCTAAAGGCTCTTCAACACCTAGATTTGTCTCATTGAAAAAGCCTGAGGATTCTTTCGGAGAGCATTTGCAATTTGAGCTCTCTTGAAACTCTCATCTTGGAGGGGTGTTCAAATT
Organism: Vitis amurensis; assembly: GCA_037355405.1. NCBI lineage: Eukaryota > Viridiplantae > Streptophyta > Magnoliopsida > Vitales > Vitaceae > Vitis > Vitis amurensis. Next base: position 38,378,056 of record CM074693.1, read on the forward strand.
TAAAGGGCTTTCCAGAAATCAAAGATGATATGAAAAATCTAAAAGAGCTTGATTTGAGGAAAACAGGTATAGAAGAGCTTCCATCCTCAATTGGACGTCTAAAGGCTCTTCAACACCTAAATTTGTCTTGTTGCAAAAGCCTAAGGAGTCTTTCGGAGAGCATTTGCAATTTGAGCTCTCTTGAAACTCTCATCTTGGATTACTGTTCAAATTTAAAGCGCTTTCCAGAAATCAAAGATGATATGAAAAATCAGAAAAAGCTTGATTTGATGGAAACAGGTATAGAAGAGCTTCCATCCTCAATTGGAGGTCTAAAGGCTCTTCAACGCCTAGATTTGTTTGAATGCAAAAGCCTAAGGAGTCTTTCGGAGAGCATTTGCAATTTGAGCTCTCTTGAAACTCTCATTGTGAAGGGGTGTTCAAATTTAAAGCGCTTTCCAGAAATCAAAGATGATATGGAAAATCTAGAAAGGCTTTATTTGAGGGAAACAGGTATAGAAGAGCTTCCATCCTCAATTGGACGTTTAAAGGCTCTTCAACACCTAGATTTGTCTCATTGCAAAAGCCTGAGGATTCTTTCGGAGAGCATTTGCAATTTGAGCTCTCTTGAAACTCTCATCTTGGAGGGGTGTTCAAATTTAAAGGGCTTTCCAGAAATCAAAGATGATATGAAAAATCTAGAAGAGCTTGATTTGAGTTTTACAGGTATAGAAGAGCTTCCATCCTCAATTTGATGTCTAAAGGCTCTTAAACACTTGAATTTGAAATGTTGTACAGAGCTTGTGAGTCTTCCGGATAGCATTTGCAATTTGAGCTCTCTTAAAACACTTGATGTCCGAGAATGTCCAAAACTGGAGAGAGTGGAGGTGAACCTAGTGGGATCTTTGGATCTAACTTGTTGCATTCTAAAGCAAAGACTAATCTGGTGGAGCAATAATCTACGGCACGATGAAGTGGAAGGAGAGGTCCTTAACCATCATGTTTCCTCCCTGTCATCACTGGTAGAATTATGTACAAGGGACTGCAGAGGCATCTTCGGTGATAGTTTCCCCGTATCTGCACTGGAAGTATTATCCGTAGGTAACTTAAGTCCAATTCAAAGAAGAATCCTCAGTGATATTTTCCGCCAATCTTCATTGAAAAGTGTATCTCTTCGTAACTGCAATCTAATGGAAGAAGGAATCCCTAGTGATATTTGGAACCTATCTGCACTGGAAGTATTATCCGTAGGTAACTTCAGTCCAATTCAAAGAAGAATCCTTAGTGATATTTTCCACCATTCTTCATTGAAAACTTTATCTCTTCATAACTGCAATCTAATGGAGGAAGGAATCTTTACGAATATTTGGAACTTACCTTTACTGGTAGAATTATCTTTGAGTAACTGCAATCTAAGGGAAGGAGAGATCCTCAATCATATTTGCCACCTGTCATCATTGCAAAAGTTATCTCTGGATGGGGACCATTTTAGTAGCATACCTGCGGGCATCAGTCGACTTTCCAATCTAAGAGCCCTTAACTTGAGTCACTCCAACAAGCTTCAACAAATTCCAGAGCTTCCATCAAGTCTGAGAGAACTTAATTTGAGCCATTGCAAGAAGCTTCGAGAAATTCCAGAGCTTCCATCGAGTCTACGATTTTTAGATGCCCACTGTTCGGATGGTATTTCATCAGGCTTCTCATTGATGTCAATTCGTCCTCTGGTCAATTGCTTCAAATCAGAATTAATTCAGGTATGATTTTCATTGCACAGACATATTTTCTTTTGTACCCACTGGATTTAGATGAGGCTTTTTGTGCAGGGAGGCTGGACTTCTGTTGGTGCTTCTAGCTTTGAAAGCAGGGTAATTAGTATTGTTATGCCTAGAAGTAGTGGAATTTTAGAGGGGACAAGGAATCAGAGTATGGGAAGTGATGTAACAATAGAGCTCCCTCAGAATTGGTATGATAATAATAACTTGTTGGGATTTGCTTTATGCTTTGTTTGTGTTCCGGTACTTGATGATGAATTGAACTTCTGTCCATTGGACTTCTATTTTAAGTTGGCTATCAAGGGAAATGATCTATTGAAAGATATGGATAAAGTCTTATTTAAATCTGGGTGTTGTTGCTTTAAAATTAATGATGATAGTGTATCAGATCTAGCGTGGGTTATATATTATCCCAAGGATGCTTTTGAGGGGCAATATCACTCCAAGCAATGGACACACTTCATGGCTTCATTTCATGGCCGCAGAACCTTTGAAGTGAAAGAGTGCGGGATCCATCCTATATATGGTTGCTTCATATGTCAACCAAATGAGGAATGCCAACGGAAGCTTTGTTTAAAGGGTCATGCTATCAATGAACTACCCTTTATCGACCGACCATTTGAACTTGATAGCTTATGTTTGCGGGAGTGCCAAAACCTTGAGAGTCTGCCAAGTACCATCTGTGAGTTGAAGTCCCTTACAACCCTCTCTTGCTCTGGCTGTTCACAACTAAAGATCTTTCCAGAAATCCTAGAGACTTTGGAAAATTTAAGAGAGCTTCATTTGGATGGAACTGCTATAGAAGAACTACCAGCATCAATTCAACTTTCTGAACTGAGGGTCCTTGACTTGAGTCACTGCCAGAAGCTTCTACAAATTCCAGAGCTTCCCCAAAGCTTACGATTTCTTGATGCCCATGGTTGTCCTTGCCTGGAAACTTTATCAAGTCCCTCAAGTTCGCTTGGTTTTTCTCTGTTCAAATGCTTCAAATCAGCAATTGAGGTATGATTTTCTAGACATTTAACCTTTTTTTTATTTTTTTTTATTTTATGAAAACACAAGATTTACACTAATATTTCTTGCAGGAGTTTGAGTGCGGGTCCTATTGGAGCAAGGAAATCACAGTTTTTATTCCTGGAAATAATGGAATTCCGGAGTGGATAAGCTATAAGAAAAAAGGATTTGAAATAGCAACAGAGCTTCCTGAGAATTGGTGGGAGGATAACAACTTTTTGGGATTTGCCTTATGCTCTGTTTTTGTTCCACTTCATACTAAATCTAAGGAAGATCCTTGTAGTTTGAAATGTGAAATGAATTTCCATTTTCATCAGTTTGAATATCTGGATGGTTTCTCATCTAAATTCTGGTCCGTGGATGAACTCTCGTTTAGACGCAGTTATCTATGTTGCCATAATGGTGGTGAATCAAATAGAGTCTGGGTGGCATATTATCCTAAGGTTGCTATTGAGAATAAGCATTGGTCAAATGAATGGAGACATTTGAAGGCTTCATTTTATGGTGAACGAGTGAAAGTGGAAGAGTGTGGGCTGCATCTTATATATAAAACCAACATCTTGAACAAAGATTCCAATGCCACCAACCATTGGCCTCGGTTATTGAGCGAAAATACAAATTTCAATGTTAAGAGAAGTCTTGATAATGCAGAGAACCCACACAACAAAAAATCAAGACTTTTGTAGTTTTCAACCTAACACACTTTTCTTCACCCTCCTATAAGGTATGTCTTCTTTCTTTTCATTTGCTAGACCAATATTCCGTTTTTATTTTTATTTTTTTTAATTTTATAAATCTGTTTGCTTTTAGTTATCCCAAAATTTCAAGAAAAAATTGAGATCCCCAACAATTGGGGATCTCATTATAATTTTTAGGAATTCTCAAAAGCTAATATTTGGAATGAGTTATTGGAAGGAAAGGAGCATATTTAGATATTAGAAGTCTTTAAGTCCAAAATTTAGAAGGAAAAAATGGAATGCATATATTGATTAACAAAAGGTGAAAATAAAAAAGACTTTTAAATTAATTTTATAATCAAGTTTTAAAAATTATCATATGTTTTTAAAATTTCTTAATAATAGTGTAAGTCAAGTTGGTTGAATCAAGAATTAGTATTTATTTTTCTCCCATTTTGATCCAAGTTTGACCCTAATTATAAATTAATTAGTCATATTTTTCATTCTTTAATCTCACTCACATTTTTTTATACCTAAACCATAATTTTTTTTGTACCTTAATCATATTCTTTATGCTCTAATCATATTTTTCATTCCTTGATCATGTTGTTCATCTCATTATAATATTTTTTTTATACTTTAATTATATTCTTCACACCCTAATCACATTTTTTTTTTGTCTTATTACCTTAGTCATATTTTTTATATGCTAATGATATTTTTGTACCCTAATCATATTCTTGTACCTACATCACAATTTTCATCTTTTACTATCTTGATCACATTTTTCACATACTAATTACATTCTTCATTTTTTTTTACTTAGATACATATGTATACCCTAGTTACATTTTTGGTAGGTATGCCTATTTTATGAAATACCTAAAATATCTATTTTTGAATCATTACAACTTTGAATGAGATATAAATATAAGTTAGTTTATTGTTTTATCCGTAAATACATAATCATTTAATATAAGAAAAAATTAACAAAACAATTATAATTTTCTAATCTACACATCTTTTCTTCCTTAAAAAAAAAAATAATAGACATACAAAAATGAAAATAAAATTAAATCTAACAAAAATAAAAGTAACTTATCTTAGATTTTATTATTTTAATTTTTTAAAGATGATTTTGTAGAATTTATTAGTTTTAATTTTAATTTAATTTAGCTTTTATTTTTTTATTTTTAATTTGAAAAAAATTAAACCTCTTTGTTCAAATATCTTCTCTATTTTTGTTGTTAATTTCAATATATATACTAACAAATTCTATAAGAATGACTTGACTTATAGGTAAATCATCTTTGTATATTTTTTACTTTGTTCATATAGATGGTTGTAATTCAATATGTGACGTGAATTTATGTGATGATGGATTTGGATTAGTGGATGATCCACTCATCTAAATGTTGGCCCATGGATTTGGATTGCAAAAGATACTAATGCTAATGGACAGAGAAGCTATGCCTCCCAAGATGATGAAGAGAACCATATGCATAAATTGTTGGAGCTTCTCTACAAATTTGTTCAATGGATTTACTGTAGAAGACCTTTAAACATGTATCTCAAGCTTTTGGTACGCCACCTTCCTTTCTTTTCTTAGTTTATATTGTCTGGCTAAGTTATTTAAATGGCTAAAATTCTTAATTTTTATTACTCCATTATACTAAATAGTACTCATCTAAATGGCTTTAGGAGAAGGGTGAAGTATTCTCAAATTTCGGTATACAGATGTTGTTATTCTCTTGTTTTAGTGGCAATGTGTTATGGAAGCTTTTATCTGACAAGGATGCATACAACCAATTCTTGCTTTAGATCGGGTTAAAATTCAAAACAATGTGAGTTGGAATTTTGCCTTATGCAATCCATCTTCATTGTATTCTTATTACTTTAGAATATTTGCACATTGGTTTCCTATGGCTTGGTATACAATTCTGTTTAAATAGTTTGGCTGCACCTCTCTTTCTCTCTCTCTATCCTTAAAATTGAGGGTTTTATCTGAACTTGATAATTGGTATCAAAATGCTTGCCTTTGATGAGAACCCCAAGGCCTTCGTATGAAGATTGGCACCACAAATTTCTTTGAATTGGGTTTTCGATCTTGTCATTATTGATGAACCCAGTCTCTTGACTTCGGTTTTCATTTTCTTTTATGTAGAATTGTGTTCTATGTGATGGCCTGAGGAGACAACCTATTAAAGGAGCTCAGTTGGTTTGGGATCATTAGTAAAGAGGAAGAGAGGACATATAGTAGAAGTGAGGTTAAAGGTCTTACGGAGCGGAACTTAAAGCCATGAGCTTGAGATTTAGCTGAATTGAATCAAGAAGAGGATCCTTTTACATGCCTGGACTGGTTGGTTCCAATACCTATAGCTACTCTGTTTTTCTCAGCAACCAAACAACATATTTTGGTTACTGTTATTATTATTACTACCATTATTTAGGATAATTATGGATTTTGCAATAGTTTTCAATTTTCTTTGTTCAAATGCTTCACGTCAGTTAACACAAGATTTACACTACTCTTTCTTGCAGGAGTTTGAATGTGGATAATGGATCAAGGAAATTCAAATTGTTATTCTAGGAAATAATGGAATTCTAGAGTGGATAGGCCAACAAAAAAAAAAAAAATTGAAATAATAATAGAGCTTCCTATGGATTGGTACCAAAAAAATGACTTCTTGGGAGTTGCCTTATGCTTTGTTTATGTTCCATTTCATTTTGAATCATAGGAGGATCCTTGTAGTTTAGAATGTAAATTGAATTTCCATGGTCATCAATTTGAATTTCTGTATGATCTACCATCTAACTTCTGGTCCATGGTTGGTTTCTTATCTAAATGCTGGCCTATGGATGATCTCTTGGTAGAACGCGGTTATTCATGTTGCCATAATGGTGGTGAATCAAATTGAGTCTGGGTGGCATATTATCCTAAGGTTGCTTTTAAGAATGAGTATTGGTCAAATGAATGGAAGCATTTGAAGGCTTCATTTCATGGTTTCTTTGGAGTGGAAGAGTGTGGGTTCCATCTTTTATATATGCCCAAGATTGTCAACAAAACCATCCCACAATCATGCAATAATGACACAGTACCTTGATGTGCAGAGAAGCTATGGCACCAAATTAGTACTTGAAGATGCTAATATTAATGCATAGAGAAGCTGTGACGACACAAAGTACAGGCCACAACCATTTTCCAATGGGTACAATAACAAAGAATATTGATGATAATGCTGTTGATGCCCAAGATGATGAAGATGACTATATGCACAAGTGGTTGGAGCTTCTTTGCAAATTTGTTCAATGGATATGCTGTAAAACATATCAAGCATTCATCTCAAGCTTTGGTAAGCCGCCTTTCTTATCAGCTGGCCCCAATTCTTTCTAATGATTTTCATTTTTTTCTTTTTTTCTTATTTTTTTTCCTAGCTACCCTATTTTGAAAGTTCAATACTACAAGAAACATAAGATATGGTGACAGAGTTTTAGTAGGGATGGGGTCATAAAAGTCCCCAAGATTATATATAGGATCAACAATATTCCTCCCGTATCTAAATGTGCAGAAAATTTTCCAGAAAAATCTATAGTGAAGACCACTATAATTGTTACCGCGCTTAAAAGGATGGTCTGTTTCCTTATGGCTACAGTCATGTCCTGGCCACTACCACATGCATCTAATCCACACAGCCCTCCGCTGCAATATATCCCATTTTAAAAGCTCAGCCAAAAACCCCTCTCAACACCTCTGGATGGCCAAACTCCCTAACGTCAGACCTTTCTCATTGGATCCTTTCTTTTTCCTTGCTTTGCTTTGCTTATTTTTCACATTTCCTTATTTTGATTATCTCAAGTGCCCATCGTCTTTGTTTCAGCCTGATACTAAGTCCTAAGGTATGAGGATCTGTTGATTTCAAGGGATTTGTAGGATTCAATTTGCTAATTTCAATTCTTAAGGTATGTTTTGATTTCATGCCTACGATTCAATGACATCTTATTTGCAAAGTATTATGCCCTAGGATTCAATTTGCAACATAGTAAGAAATGAAATCTTTTCGTTTTGTTTATCACCTATAATGTTTTTGTTCTATACTTCTCGAATCATGGTGTATGTTTGGATGACAGGATTTGGAACATGGATAATGTGTTCCCCTGATTTTTCTAGTAGGTTTTGTTTCGTTGATTTTTGTTTCATGGATGATGTGTTCACAATAGCCCAAGGGAAATAGAGAGATACACTTTCAGTGTTGATGCGGTGTGTGTTTTTTAGGCTTGCGAATCTGATTATGGTTGGTTGAGTTTTTGTCTCCCTCTCCAAATGAAACTCAACTAAAAAATATTACACAATGGAAATGGGTCATAAAGGTAGAATAATACAGAAACTTTGTTTCCAAGAGCATCACAAAGAAACTCAGTGAGCAGAGTATGACAACCATTAGCCCCAGGGTTTTCACTTTTCAGATAGGTGATACATATCAGCATTCACTCCCATCAACTGGTGGGATGGCTCTAAATTGACAACCATAATAAGCCTTTTCCCTTTTCCTCTTTTCCTTGTAATGCATTAGCTCTCAGGGACTGTGAGAGATAATTAGGAATTATGAGACAACTCAGCAAACCCAGGTTTGCCTTGAAGGACAAGGCACCCATCCAGATTCCATATGTATTTCAGTCTGTTCACTGAGTGATATATAAGAGAGTTCAAATCACTACTATTCTGAGACATAAAAATTAAATTGTGTAGGAACTAAAATAAAAAAGAATTAGCATATTAATGCATTATTAGGCAATCTCTGGTTTAACAGAATACAAGAAGACTCTCACTCAAAGCCAACAAGAAGATTGCTGACTCATCACTGAAATTCCATTATAAACATAGACAGCTGGCAAGGATGACCACCAAAAACATATACATTTCCAAGAATTCATTTCAACCACCAACACTGCTAGGAAAATATAATGTCCAGAAATTCTTTCTCCCCATTAAGGCAACCAACCACCTCAATTATTCAGAGAAAATGCTAGAAAAGCACCTTGGAATCGAAATATCCATTTGTCGTGTGGAAAATTTTCACCCTTTTAAGACTGTAGCCACTGTGAATGATTTTTTGATTTGCAAGGTAATGAAAGCAGGACGCAGAAACTATCTCCTGCGGTCTCAACAGTCTGGAACTTTCAACCTTCGGCTTCTATGTGCATCAAGGTTGTCCCTGGGAAGCTTGTGCTTTACCTGTCTCCATAGCATATCAATAGTGTCTCCTTTCTTTAGGGGGTACTGGAATTCACGGTGATGGGAGATGTACTTAAGATGCCTCCATATTTCAACCCATCTCTCTTTAGGAATTTGCCGGAGCTGCCCTATCATGTAACCTGGTTCCAATGCCTCTTTATCAGAGAATCTTTATCAGAGAAGAAAATTGAGAACTGTGTGTGGTCAATCCCATCCTCATAGGGGAGCTCAATTTGGTCGCTCACAAATGAATAAACAGCTGTAATACTCCCTTCAAAAATTGAACTTTCAGCAAATGACTAAATTAAAGATTAGGATTATTTTACAATTTTTTGGTGATAGTTTATGAGGGTTGAGAGTATGTAAAAAATGATGTAGTTGTGGCTGGTGGCATGGAAAGTATGTCTAATGCGCCTAAATACCTAGTAAATGCAAGGTTAGCTTTTCAGGTCGTGTGAACGATTATGTCTATTGAGTTGCTTGCTTAGTTTAACATGATTCTCAGTATGTGAACAAAGAGTGTTGGGCCAGTACATATTGTTGCCGTTCTTACTAATAGGGAGAAGTGTCTATGCACTGAAGCTGACTCTGAGCTTATAAACAGGAATAGATCTCGATTAGGACATGATGCTATTGCTGATGGTATGGTCAAAGATGGCCTCTGGGATGTTTACAATGATTTTGGAATGGGAATTTGTGCAGAAATATGTGCTGATCAGCATAAGATAACAAGAGAAGAACAGGTAACAGTTTGGAATGATTAGTCTGCTGTGAAATTTTCCTCAATGTTTTTCACCCACTAGTTGTTTGGAACTTAAATGAAATTTACTAAGTAGGATTGAAATTGTACTGTGATTAGTTTGTATCTTCTTCTAGTTTTTCAATCTTCAGTCTAATTTCATTCGAGTGGCCATGTCTAACGAACTCTTGGTGAAACCATGCATCACAAGAAAAACAGCTGAACACAAATTAAAAGAACAGTACTGCTTGCAAGGGTGATTTATGTGTTGACTATCACACATCATTTTTCCTTATAGTTACTGTAAATGGCTTTGAAAATACTAATCAGGTCCATGTGACTTTTTCTTTGCTGCATTTATGTTGTCTCTGCAAGATCTTACTCTATTCAGAGTTTTGAGCATGGTATTTCTGCACAAAGTAAAGGTGCCTTTGCATGGGAAATAATTCCAGTTTGATTCTTAATTCCATGGTAAATGGTAGAAAGTTTAATATATGGTAAATTTTCATTATTAATTCATGGTTTTATACATACAGGTTGAAATATCTGGAGGGAGAGGAAAGCCATCTGCACTTGTTGATAAGGATGAAGGTCTAGGAAAGGTAAATAGAATTTATGGGCATAGGGATTCATGTACATCATCCGAAATATAAATATCGTATTCATACATATAATTTGGGACAAGTTGTCTACGCCTCTCTTCCCTTTGCAACTGGTTATTGATATAAGCAATCCTGTGCTGTTCTCTTCATTTTAATTACTTTGCCTAATATGCCGAATCATTCTTCAATTTTTCTATCAAGCCATTTCAATCTTCACCAACTAAAAGGGGCCTGGCCATTACTGTGATGTAATGGGTAATTTGATGTATCAGAACAAATATATAGGATCCAATCACCAAATAGTATTAGTCAGAGCATCTTTAACCCAGTAGTTATCTTATCTGTCAAGAAACAAATTCCTGTTCTGGGTTCTCAATACCATTTTTTTTCCTTGCTATTTGTTGACTTTTACTTGCTTTCTAAGCTATCAATTTCCCTCTGGACAGTTTGATGCTGCAAAAGTAAGGAAACTTTGACCAAGTTTCAAGGATGGGAGTTCAGTTACTGTAGGGAATGCTTCTAGCATAAGGTATGTGTGTGTGCACGCTCTCAGATGCTTGCCTTGTCCTTACGAGTCTCAAATACCTTAACTTGTTGTAGCATGTGAGATGAACAATTGAATTTTCCAAGCATCTGGCCAAAATGAGAAACTCTTCCAGACTCATTGTATAGGGCTTCACTTTCAAAATAAATAACTAAATTTCATATCTAAACACCTAAGTTAGGGGCATATACTTTTTTGTTAACCCACTAAAGAGATGATGATTCTTTTAGTTCATCAGATTTTAGTTAAACCCAGATATTGCTTTGATAGATTTCTGTTGTATATTTCTGTGTAACCAGGCATGTCAACCCATGAGGTGTTGCCAACCATTTCACTGTAAGTTGGTGCTATTCACTTGTGGACAGTGATGGTGCGGCTACACTAGTGCTAGGGAGCAGTAAGAAGGCAGTTGAGCTTAAGACTCCAAGTGATTGCTAAGATTGCAGGATATGGTGATGCTACTCAGTTACTATTAACAAGTTAACTTACATCTGTCTTGATCTTGATATGACAACAGATGACTTGATACTAAAACATGATTGGCTTGGGCAGGCACCTGAGTTGTTTACAACTACCCCAGCCCTTGCAATACCAAAAGCTATTTCTAATGCTGGCCTGAAGGCTTCTCAAATTGATTACTATGAAATAAATGAGGCTTTCGCCGTAAGGATTTATTCTTGTGCTTGTTATACTTCTACCATCTCTTTTATCAATTAACAGTTTATGCTAATTTTATGATCTCGTTTGTTTTCTGCAGGTTGTAGCTCTTGCCAATCAAAAGTTGCTTGGTCTTGATCCTGTGAGTGTTCTAGTTCACTGTCTCTACTATAACAGTTTATGGCCCAGGACGCCACCAGACCGCTACCATAAAACCCATATATAAATTGCAACATTTCTCTCCTGCTTGGCTTGGTTGCCAAACCCACTTCTCTACCCCTCACCCTTGATTGCCAAACCCATTTCCTCTTTCATCATTGTCGGTACTGAACTCATTCTTTTTTTTTCCTCTCTTGTAATAGCTGGCTGATTCTTCAAGCATTGTGGGATGCGGCTTGGTATTTTTTTCTTTCAACATTGTCACTTTGTTTTATTTTTTATTTTTTCGATTTCACTCTATTATTTTCTACCTTATGGTTTTCTCTAGGGTTTTGAATTGCTAGGGTTTCAAGTCACCAGAGGATTTGGAGGCTTTTCAGGTACGACTTCTCCATTTTTTTGTCCACTCATTATTGTAGAAATTTCGATTTGGTTGCTGATTTTGCTTCCTTTCTTATGGATTGAGATAAGCTCTTAAGTTTGATGATTTCTCAAAGATGTTGTTGGTGTAATTTGAAGCCCTAAATGTAGGTATGAAAATTCCACCTGAGAGTGCCCCAAAAGGCTTTACTGGTGTTTTAGACAGGAAAGGTATGAAGATCATCCACCTACTTGGATATCATTGTGTTTTAGACAAAAAGACTTCTCCATATGAAAATTCATTTCTCAAAGATCTTTAACTCATTCTTGTGCTTAGGTAACCCCTGATTTACAGATTCTAGATGGTGGAGAATAGATAGGCCTGAAGCATTTTAGGCCGGTAAAACCCTTGGGATCTAGTGACACTTGGCGAGTTTTTATGGTTTTTCTATTTTTTGCCCATCTTTTTGCCCCAATTTTGTAGGAATTATGTTCTATCCTATGGCTTCTATTTTGGAACCGAAGGATTTATTTACCTTTTAGGTCTAATTCAACTCCATTCATTTCTAGGTGTTGAAAATTTTTCATTTTTGAGAAGATGTGCTTCGGGTATTTATTGTGTGCGGTTTATCTTGAAGAAGCTGCATCTATCGATGGCAATTTGCTCTTACAGGAGGAGCAAGTTACAGGTATGTTTCCTCTTGATTCTTTCATTCTCTGTTCCCATATATTTGTGTTCCTAGGTCATGTTTCAAGATGAATCTATGTTGATATGCTACTCTGGCAAAAAAGTGAAACAACTTAAACTAAGCAATGTTTCAAGAATTATTCTTGGACAGTGTACTATAAGTTTCTATAAATCGGAACCAGAGACAACTTTTAGACCATTCTTGAATTCAAACTTACGTCTTGTTCTTATGTTTTCCACTCTGTTGTTGTAGTTCATCCAAATCTCTCTCTCCATTCATATCTACTCTTGAGTTAAGGCCTCAACCTTTCAGTATATGCCACCGATTTTGAGGATGATTTCTTCTTAAAAGTTGCAGCTAGAGTGAATTTTGTTGCTCCATAACTACTCTTCAATGTTTATTAGCATTACTTATGGTTAGTTCCACAATAGTGTGACTAATATATATGTTTGTGTTTGTGAGAGTTTTTTCATATATACAAATGGAATCTTATGAAGTTATGCTAGAAGCAATTTTTTTATTTTATTTCTATAATATTCTGATTTGGATTTATTTATTTCTTTTTCTTGGCTGGTTGCACCTTCTGATTTGCAAGAAAAGAGGATGAAAAAGAAGAACTCAAGATATTCTTATTAATTTAACCATCTGATTCTCTTTCAGAGCGGAATATGAGGGAAATTTGAAGGAAATCCTTGGTTACACTAAGGATGATGTGGTATCAAGTGACTTTGTGGGAGACTGCAGGTGGGGCAAATCTTGCAATATCTCTTTTTCTTCCTCGTCTTCAATACTTTGCTTATTTTGCAAGTGAATTGTATAATCACTTGCCCTTTGGCAGGTCGAGTATTTTTTATGCCAAGGCTGGAATTGCTCTGAACGACAACTTCATCAAGTTGGTCTCTTGGTATGGTATGATAATGAATGGGTTTACAGGTAATTTTCACTGAATGTTCATAATTTAAGCCACTAGTTATAAATAATGAATATATGGTTAAATGAACTACTTCCTATGTGCTGCTCAGCTTCTTTTTTAACGATTCAAATATGTAAATGTAAATCGATCACACCTGCATCATTGTTCAAGTTGCATTTTCTGAATACCTACAAAAAGTTGGTTAGCTACAAGGTTAGTTTGCCTGGGATGTGTTAGTTTATACCTTTGGAACAAACAAGTAGAATCTAATTTGCATTCCAGTTATGGGGATTAACACCATTGGAAAATAACACCTATTTCTTTGGCAAAGTTGAGGGCCATAGCATATGGGCTGGGGGTTTGAATTTTTCTGACATAATATGGAACTAGTTTTCATATAATGTTAGGGGCAATGCATAGATTTTCATGATTTTGGCAGTTAAGTGCCAATGTCCATGGATGTCTGGGGTGTGGTGGGACTCCAGGAGAAGGTGTTGCGAGGTGAAGAGGTCATGCAACTCCTCTTTGCAGTTGACAAGGAGGGAGTTATCTTTGGCATCTCAGGAATGTATGCTTAGGCGAGAAGACAAAAATAGAGTTAAAGGAAATTGAACCCTCAGTGAATTATGAGGAGAAATAGGGAGGGAGGGAGTGGGAGATGTGGGCTGAAAAGGGAGTGGTCCAGATGTTCCAATCCCTACAGTTAAAATCATTAGATCCTATTAAAATTTGGAACCTGTTTCCAGCTGTTCTACATCACTTTGAGGTTTTTCAAAGCAGTGATTTTACTGTTGTTGAAATTAAAAAATAATGTAGCTTTTCTATTTATGTCTTTCAGTTGGTTAAGAAGAAGATGGAACAGTCCAGTGATAATAGTTGGAGCAGAAGATGAGGAGTACCAATTGACTATGGAGGACATTGATTCGAGTTTGGTGTTCATGTACATCCTGTAACAGAGGAGGATGTTAAAGGAGAAGCTCAATATAAACATACAGATTTTGTAAAAGCAGGTATGAGGTAGATGAAATTTGTGTTGCATATTCTAATAGATCTGTGGAGTTATGATTTTACAGACATGCTTGCATGCTATAACTGTTTCTAAACCTTATCTGGTTTTAGAAAACACATGAGATATCTTTTTGGAATGGTGTTCTCTTGTCAACAGATCATCATATCCATTATCGTGACTGTGTTTCGACTCATTATTGAGGAAGTGTGCAACAAGTTGACTGTAGCCATTAGTTTAGTGCTAGCATTTTAAAGCCAGCATTACTGATTTGGGGGGTTGGGTTTATACTTTTATACTGGATCTAGTAGGACCTTTTATGGGGATGTGCAGAATCATTAAGTTGTATACAATATGCAACATTTGAAGTTCTATATATGGTTATCTGACAATTGTTTCAAAACAGATCACCTGATTAATCCAGTACTGGTACTCCATGTTCAATTGAAAAACTGGGATTTCCACCAGAATGGAATTAAGTACTTTATATTGTGTTTCTTTTATCAATCCATGTGTGATATTCTGCGTCATCTTTACTAGTGGAATCAGAATCAAAGCTGTGTACTGAAAAAAAAATATTAATATTTCCTTTCCTGTTTTTTTGGCAGTGGTGCTGAAAATGCTACTTAGCTGGTCATCCATTAAAGGTGTTCAGCTTGAACACCGGCAGGTTCAACCTGGAAACATATCAATTCTTTGATACTGTTAAGAAACACTATGGCATCCACATTGAATGCATGTTTCCAGATGCTATTGAAGCTCAGGGCTCGGTGAGTGTTGCCGTGAGGAAAGTGAGACCTCACCTTCTAGCTCACAAAATTTAATTGTTAAACGTTAAGTCTCATTGATGTTGGTTTCAACTATAGTATGTAGTTGTTGCAATAGTAATGCAAAGCCAGTACAAACTTGACAACTTGAAATCAAGACAGTCAATGACCCAAATTTGCAGAGTCAATCAACTTTAGCTACTTTTTTTTTTATTCTTTGTGTTTCTGCAAAAACCTGAGTCTTCCAAGCAACAATTGTAGGTTGGAGTCCCTTAAAAGACTCGATCTCAATCATTGCTCAAACCTGGAGACATTTCTGGAAATCATGGAGGACATGCAAGAGTTGAAAGACCTCGATTTACGTGGAACGGCTATAAAAGAGTTACCATCATCCGTTCCACATATAAAGCGTCTTAGATCTTTGGATTTGAGTAATTGCAAGGACCTTGAGACTCTTCCACACACCATTTATGATTTGGAATTTCTTGAAGATCTGATCGCCCATGGGTGTCCAAAACTGAAGAAGTTTCCTAGGAACTTGGGGAATCTGAAAGGCTTACGCTCCTTAGAAAAACTAGATTTGAGTTATTGCGATGGGATGGAAGGAGCAATCTTCAGTGATATCGGTCAATTTTATAAGCTGAGAAAACTTAATATCAGCCACTGCAAATTGCTTCAAGAAATTCCGGAGCTTCCATCAACTTTATGAGAAATTGATGCTCATGATTGCACGGCCTTGGAAACTTTGTTTAGTCCATCAAGTCTACTCTGGTCTTCTTTCCTCAAATTGTTGAAATCAGCTACTCAGCCACTCTGGTCCTTAAACTTTTGTGCAGGATTCGGAATGTGACACACAAACGGGAATCAGTAAAATTAATATTCCAGGAAGTGGCGGAATTCCAAGGTGGGTATTACAAATAGTGTTACAACAACTACCCCTTGGATGTGGGCTCATCATCGGACCAGGGCAATTATTCTTTTGTTTAATTATCAGGGCAGTGAGTGGTTTCTTGATAGAAAGTAATGGCTTCGAAAGAACATGATAGATTTGTGTCTGCTACATATGTTGTTGTACAATCTAGGCAATTAAAAGCAAAATAACTAATGTGATCTCAGTATGTCATTTTACTGTCTTCTCATCACTTTAGAATGTTTGCATGCCGGTTGTTTGTACGATTGTTTACTATATTAGGCTTAAAACTATAGTTTGGTCCCACCCTTGTCTCCCTTTCTAGTTTAGTAGACCTTACTTGTAATTTAATATATATATATATATAGTAATAATAAAATGGGAGATAATGAATAAAGTAAAAAAAGAAATTCAAATAAGATTATAGGCAAGCAAAGTCTAAGAGCCAAATGATGATCATTGAAGACTAAAAAAAGAAAGAGTGAAAAGTGATAAGAAAAGAAAATGTAAGAAAAGTGAGTCTTGAAGAAATATTTTTTCAATTAAAATTTTTTATTGTATTTTTAATATTTACTGGAGAACTTGAGGAATAAAAATATATAGAGAAAAGCAACTCCAAAAGCATAAAAAGAACAAAAGTAAGAGGAGAAAAATTGAAGGCAAATAACTGCCTAACACCCAATGAGAATCAATAAGAAATAAGAGTGAAAAATATCTATTTGTTGAGGTTTCAACTCTTACGATTTTTTAGCAATGTCCTTCCTTTTGTCAAAATTTAACGTTATGTTTCATTACATGAAAGAAGAAAAAACCTAAATAAAAATAATTTTTCATGTTTGATTTTTTTTTTTATAAAAAATATAAATGAAAGCTAAATATATTTAATATTAATTGCAAACTTATATATAATTAAATTATTTAATCTTTACATAAAAGGATTGAAATAAGAAAAATAAGTTTGAAGTAGTGTAAAATACCAATTCATAAACTTCTAATATTTTTATTTTCTTTTATTTTTTCCCTTTTATTTTTAGTTTCTATTTTCTTTAAACAAAAAGTAATAGAAGAAAATTTTAAAATATTTTTTTTATATAATTAAAGTTGAGTATAACAATTCTTTAGTAGAAAAAAAAAATTAAGTCAATAACTTTACATGAAAGAATTCCTTTATCTTTTCAATTTTTTAAAATAATTACTTATGGTCTTTGGAGCCAATAGTGTTAATACTTGTACCCATAAATTTCTTTTAAGATTAAATTGTTCAATTTTCTCGGCTAAAAAATAAAAATATTGTTAAACCCCAATTAAAAACAATGCATAAAGCAAAAAAGATAGACTTTTCTTTATGTATAATTTTACAAAAGAATTGTATAATAAGTTAGTGCTTAATTTATCAATAAAAAATAATTATAATTGAAACATTTTAATTGATTATAAATATTAATACGTGTGTTGCCGTAGACTTGCACTTTTAACGACTTGGATTCAACAAGTGTTTAATCCTCCAACCTGCATTTTAGGCTAGAAGTCACAGTTGCTCACCGTCCCACCTTTTTGTATTTGAACAACTTTGTTGACTATAGGTGGGAATTCCCCATATATTCTTCCATGGAAATCTATGAAAATTTCATAGTCCCTTCACACCCACCATCTTAAGACCCTCTTTCTCTTCAAGTTCATCCCCCTCTGTGTAAATCATTCACTTTTCTATTCATATTTATTAATTTTTTTTATGATTATAATTATGACCTTTACCCAAATATGTAATTAAAAATAATTATATTAATTGTCGTGGCTTTGAGTGACTCAATATGTGGTTAAAGATTAAATGGGTGGAGAACGACAACATGGATCAAGGAATTTTGCATAAAAAATTTAATATAAAAAAATAAAAAATTATAATGAAGGCTGCTTAGAGATTATTCTGAAAAGGAAATTGAAAAAGAAGAGAAATAAATATAATTATATAGAAGTAGATAATAATAAATAAATAAATGAATTTGTATGTGTGTCTATATGTACTTGTCTATGTATTAATAGTTAATAATTATTTAAAATATATAAAAAAAACTTATCATTATGGTAAAATACATGTATAAATATTAATCACATAAAAAAATATATATATACAAATAAGGCTATGTACAAGTCATTCAAAAAATGTCGCTAATATGTCCTATTTAAAAAACAATGAGTTGATTTTATCTATTAGGATGTAAAAATAATAATAATAAAAAAAAAATTTGTGTAGCAGCATTCATTTTACTAGCAACAAAAGCATAGAAAAAAATAATACATATCACCAACAAAAAAATATTTGTTAGGGGATTTCTCATATTCATAATTAATTATGTCATCTAGTTATATTTATTTTACTTTTATTTTTTTATATTATATATATATATATATATATATTAAAAAATAGAAAAGTCGTTCAATCAACTCCTTCTAAACAACTAAATGATGATAAAAGATATATTTAGTATAAATTCGATTTTTTTAACATTTATGCTTGATATGAAAAATATAGAAAGTGTCTTTTCAAGAAACACCTTTCAAAGTGGGAAAAAGTGCCGTAGATTTGGAATTATTTTTCAAAGTATCATATTTTAAGAATTATTTTTCAAAGTACCATTTTTTAAGAATTATTTTTTAAAATAGCTGTACAAGTTAAAAAAGCCCCTGCCATTCCCTTTGTGAAGTTTCAGGCTTCCTTCTTTCTTATCTACCCACCTACCAATATTTAAGTTGCTCTTGCTTAGGAAGGTCATTGGAAGCCACTTACCTTCCCAACTTTTTACTATGAAACAACTTGCTATCCTCAAGTCTGAAGAGAAATCGAGCCTCACACTCTTGTGATGTTGAGAGAAACCAACAATGGCTCCCACATGTTCCCTAATAGCTAGTCTTCATGAGTCCCCTAATAGCTTCCATAGTAACATTCAAAAGTTCCCTCTCTTGTGATGTTGAGAGAAACCAACAATGGCTCCCACATGTTCCCTAATAGCTAGTCTTCATGAGTCCCCCAATAGCTTCCATAGTAACATTCATAAGTTCCCTAATATTAGCTTCCATCGTAACATTCAAAAGTTCCCTCTCTTGTGATGTTGAGAGAAACCAACAATGGCTCCCACATGTTCCCTAATAGCTAGTCTTCATGAGTCCCCTAATAGCTTCCATAGTAACATTCATAAGTTCCCTAATATTAGATTCCATAGTAACATTCAAAAGTTCCCCAATATTTGCTTCCATAGCAACTTTCAAAAGTTCCCTAATATTAGCTTCAAAGTTCCCCAATATTTGCTTCCATAGCAACTTTCAAAAGTTCCCTAATATTAGCTTCCTTAGTAACATTCAAAAGTTCCCTAATATCCCTATTGGAGTAATAGGGTTGAAAGAGAAATACAAATAATTATATAAAAGAAGATAAAAATTGAGGAAAATTAAAAATTTATTGTCTTCCACTATTCTATTATTCAAATATTACATAATCTCTTATTTATAGATGCTCATGCTTGATAAATTAGAATTTTTTTAATGACAAAATATAAAAAACCTTCTAGGACTTGACTACTCAAATATAAAAACTCTATAGCAATCACTTAAAATAAAATATTCTCTTTGACTTGTAGCGATTAGATCTAATTCTAATTTTTAAAACTTTCTAAATCAAGTTTAAATTCCCAAAATGCATTCTTAAACTTGAATTTTTCCTCCAATTAGCATCCTTAACCCTTTAAAATCTTCAAACTTTTGAGGCTTGGTAAAAATATCCATATTTTGATCTTGAGATATTTCAAATTTTAATTGCACTTTCTTTTTCATAATACATTCTCTAATAAAATGATATTTTGTATTAATGTGCTTACTTCAATCATGAAAAGATTACTTTTTTATATTTTTTATATTTTTTATAATGTAATCAATGATTTCTTGTTCACATAGTGGATGCCTTGTTACTTGTAATGCTTAATCACCAATATTTTTTGTATCTCTTTACTTCTCTTTTTGCATTCTTCTTTGTTTATATAACTATATTACTTCAATTTTCTTTTTCCCTTTTAGAAAGGATTTTAGTTCTCATGTGTCATTCTTCCTTATTACTTTTATTTCCCCATTTATAGCATTTTTCTATCTTTTATCTTGAATTGTTTCTTCAAAACCTATTTTTTCAAAATCTATAAAAAGACAAAAGAGGGTCATATTATTTTGATTTTTTGTTATCTCATAAATCTCTTATAGGCTTGTAAAAATTGGGTGTCTTTTTACTTGAGCTTTCTAATATAGATAATGTTGTAGAGCTTCGTGAATTGACAGAGGGAGTGAGTAGTAATTTATTGCAAGCTTTCTTTTATTTATTCTTTGTCTTAATAGAGAAGAGGAGTATCATAGTTGCCTCCTTGAGTACTCCAATATCATGCTTCTTCTTTGTTAAATTTGGCATATTTACTAATAATAATATTTTCATTGTTTGGATTGTATAACTTACAGCCTTTGGAGCTTGAATTATAACTAATGAAAATATATTTCCTACTCTTGTTATCTAAATTTGATCATTGTTGATCCAACACATGAGCATAAATAAGGCTTTCAAACACTCTCAAATGTAAAATACCCTACTTTCTTCAATTCCAAGCTTATTATGGTGTTTTCTTTCACACATTTTGATTAGGAGAATAATTTGACTAATAAATTGCACAATCAACTGCTTTGGCAAAAAAATATTTAGGCATCTTCTTACTTTTCAACATACTTCGAACCATGTTACCAATATTTCTATGTTTTCTTTCAATTATACTATTTTGCTTTAGAGAATATGACACCATTAAAGGTTGATGAACCTTGTGATTTTCACATTATTATTTAAATTCTTTTGATATGAATTTACCTCTATTAGTGCATTAGATTGCTTAATTTAAGTTGACGATTTTGTTCAATTCTTCTTAACTTAGGATTTTTTTAGTTTATTGTCTTACTCTCCTCTAAAGACTCAATGTTATAGCATGATCAATTATAAATAACACAAGTATAGAAAAATTTGGAAAAGGTTAATAATTCTAAATTTTGGCTTAATATGGACTTTAAGGAAATTTAATTAAGCATAAAGTATTTTTTTAATTATTGAATTAAATTTGATCTAGTGCACAAGCATTCAAAATTGGCACTTAAGCGGTGGGAGCGCCCAAACACTGTTTGAGACTACTCAAGTGTTGTGCTCAAGTGTTGGAAAAACTCAAGCACTAGAAGCACTTGATTGATTGAGTGAAAACTCAAAATTCTCTTCCAAGAGTTTGAAGACGAACTTTTTGTACCTTATCAACTTCTTTGTATGTATTTTGTAATATTTCTCAGACTTTCTTGGAGTTGATTGTACTTGAAATCTTCTTAAAGTACCTCTATCCATTGATTGACAGCTGATGTTAAAAGTTTTTTCTCTCTCTTCCTCATATCTTCCAAAAAATCCATTTGATTTGGGGATAGAATGGTTTCATCTTGTGGCTCTTTGTAGCCTTTCTCTTATAACCTCCCATGCAGCTTGTGAACCAAGCAAAGCCTTTGTCTTGATGTTAAAATTATCGAATTTTCTTTGTTAAGTTGGGAACTTGAAGCAAATGCATGCCATTAGCCATTTTTTTCATATGGCTTTGATAGCAATTTGTTGGAGTAATAAGGTTGAAAGAGAAACACAAACAATTGCATAAAGGAAGATACAAAATTGGGGATAATTAAAAATTTATTATCTTCTATCACTCTCTCATTCAAATTTTACATAATATTTTATTTATAGATACTCACATTCAACAAATTAGAAACTCTAAATAACAACCATAGAAACTTTCTAGGACTTGACTACTCAAATATAGAAAAAAAAACAACTACTCAAATAAAATATTTTCTTTGACTTGTAGAGACTAAATCTAATTCTAATTTTTAGAAACTTTCTAAATCAAGTTTAACTTCCAATTACTTTCATTCCTTAAAAGGTTGTCTTGAGTTTTAGAGGTCAAGACAACCACTACAATTTCACTAATCACCTCTACAAAACTTTGGTTAATAGGGGTATTTGCACTTTTAGGGATGATAAACTTAAGAGAGGAGAAGCAATTACACTAGAACTCTTGAAAGTCATTGAAGAATCAAGGTCTTCCATAATTGTTTTCTCTACAAATTGTGCTTATCCAAGATGGTGTTTGGATGAGTTGGTAAAGATCATGGAGTATAGGAAAGATCTGGTACAAATGGTATTCTCAATTTTCTATCATGTGGGTCCATCCCATGTACGAAAGCAAATATGAAGTTTTGGAGAAGCCTTGTCAATTACGAAGAAAATTGAAAGGATAAGGTACAATATACTATATGGGCAACTTTAATAATAATTTTAATTCCCTTTCAACTTTTATTTTAAGGATAAGGCATTATATTATTATTAAGGCCTTTTATTAGCTCTTAAAGTTCTAGGTTTTCTCTTATTTAACAAGTCATAACCATAATGAGAAAGTGAATTGTGCAAATTGAAAAGATAACCAAAAGCAAAAATTCAAAATGTGCTTAAAATAAGCTTTGAAGGATTAGATCATACATAAAGGAATATGATCTTTAATATTGCATGTTTTCTTAAAGGCGAAGGCAAAGATTTGTTTCAAGTATATTAGATGGTTGCAATTTCTATGTAGAAAAAGGAATAAGGAACTTAATTGATAAATGTCTTGTAACTATTTTAAACTATTGAATACATATGCATGATTTGATACAACAAATGAATTAGCAAGTTGTTCGTGAGAAGTTTCATAATGAACCAAACAAATGGAGCAGATTGTGGGATCCCCATGATATTGAGCACTACTTATTGTTATGATAAAGCCCTTAAAAGTATGACATGATATAACAAATGTGGATTTATTCTTTATGAGCATTATGACCTACATCTCTTGCATTGAACATTAATTAGGTGCATTAGAAATTACACAGAAGATCCAAGTCATGTGTTCCTTACAAGTTGATAATTTGTCCATAGTTGATTCAAAGCACAAACAATCCATTAGAGGTTGTAGTGTATCACCTTCTAATTGGAGAGATGATTGATCTTAACCATTAGGTTAGGGGTAAGTCATGACATAAGGCTATTGGGTAGTTATAACTTCACTAAGCTGCTATGTTGTATTGTCTTTCAACTTTGAGAGAATACTGAACTTGTATCAAAGTTAGCAATGACTTTGGCCTATAGGTGAGATCCTATAGTGATTATATATTCCTTATGGATTGGGTTATTATTGATAGAAGCTAGTTGCAATAGGTATTCTCAATAGAAGCACCATGATTTCTCATAAACTCTGAGACAATATGTACCTTTGGGTAATCCTAAAGATGTGTGTTGAAGTAAACTATAGTCATAACCATTCCTTAAGTTGAACTTGACATAAGCTCTATGTGGGCTAGGACATGTCAGTTGATCATACTATAAGAAGATTTGCAACTCAAGGATGGTAGAGGTAATCTTGAGAGGTTGATAGCTTTCACCTTGTCAGATTATAAACATTGGTTCATGGGGAGATTGTATAAAATGGATAGCAAGTCACATATTCGAGCACTTATTGTCTCATTGTAATATATATAGGATATCAGAGTACATTTGACTTTCTATACTAAAATATTAAGTCAACTTCAAAATTGGATATTGAGAGAGCTAGTATTAATCTATGGGTCTCAATGGTCCTCGTTCAAGCTCATATATCTTAATGACACAATTTATCAGGATGAGATTGAATTTTGGTTTACTTATGTACATAAGGACATTTTGGTAATTGCACGAGGTTGCATAGGAATTAATGGATGACATATTTGAAACGAGCTTATTGATTAGTTAGAAACTTGATGGGTTAGTTAATCAATTAAGACCTTTTTTAGGCTTGATTAAGTGACCCAAGCCCAAGATGGACTTAAGTCACTTGAGCCAAGTAGAAACCTTATAAATACCCCTTACAGGATTAAGGCTTCAGGTTCTTTCATTATTCTTCCTATGTTTCAGAGAGAGAGCCCTATCCTCCATTCTCCAGACTTTCCTCATATGAGTGTCAAGCTTCGAGGTTGAGTCATTAGGTGGAAGATCATGGGTTTGCAAGATCATTTTTTACTTCCAAAGTGGTTTATGGGATCCTTTACCGTAAGGATTAGATCTAGGAACATCCAGATCTAAGTAAGCATCCTAAACATATAATCTAGATCATGCAAATTGTTTTAAATGTCATGCTTTTGTTGTGTATAGGATCTAGTAGCCTTAGCAATAGTATCATGCACCTAACTTGATCATAGGATTGGGGACAAAGTAATGCGAAGTTCTTTACACTTAAAACATACGAGGTAAAAGCTAAGTCCAAAAATCACTTAAGATCTAACTAGTAGAAGATATAAACATCAATAATATCATTCTTATATAAGAACATAACTATATATATATATATATAGAGAGAGAGAGAGAAAGAGAGAGAGAGAGAGAGTTAGTTTGATTTATGTTTGTCTTATCTTCAATATTTTCCGGGGAATAAAAGGAGTTCAAACAATATTCTTGGACTTGTCTAACTTAAAAAGAGTACATTTCAATTCAAATGTTTTTGCAAAGATGACTAGATTTTGATTGCTCAAAGTTCATTCAAATTTCTATCTAATAATCTCAAGTATCTCGAGGATGAAGATATTCTAGAGAAGTATGATGCTATAATGAAATATATTTCTCAAATATGATTTGGCTTGGATTTTGAAATTCCTTCTTATGAGTTAGGGTATCTTTGTTGGGATGGATATCCTTTATATTTTTTACCATCAAATTTTGATGGAGACAACCCCACTAATGAACTTCAAAGTGTAGCAACTTAAAACAACCATGACAAGGGAAAAATTTATTATTATCATTTAATAATGACTTTATTTGCTTTATATTAATTTGAAATTTTTGAAAGATTTTTCTTTTATTGAAATAAATTTTCTTTTGGTACGATATCTTGAAAAGGTTAAGGATCATTGTTCTAAGTTTTTGAAAGAAGCTTATTCAAATAACGGAATTCTCAAGCATGTCAAGTTTAGAGACACTAATTCTTGACCGTTGTGTAAGCTTAATTATGATTCACACATCTGTTGGAGTTGTGAAGAAGCTAACTACCTTATATTTGAATAGGTCCTATAAGCATAAGGGTTTCCCAAGTAGCATCTAGTTGGAATCTCTTGAAATTCTTGATCTCTCTTAGTGTTCAAGCTTTGACAAGTTTCCTGAAATCCAAGGAAATATGACATCTTTGTGGGAAGTATATTTGAACGGAACTGCTATTAAAGAGCTCCCAAACAACATTGACAACTTGGAATCTATTTGGTTTCTTGATCTCTCTAATTCTGCTTAGTTCAAGAATTTTCCTGACAATGGAGGGAATATGAAAAGCCCAATGGAGGTTCATTTAAATAATACTACTATTAAAGAACTCCCATATAGCATTGTCAACTTGGAATTTGTTGAGATTTTAATCTCTCTAATTGCTCAAAGTTTGAGAAATTTCCAAAGAACAGAGGAGCATGAAAAGTTTAGGGAAGCTTTATTTGAAAAATACTACTACTATTAAAGAACTCCCAAATTGAATTGGCAACTTGGAATCTGTTTGGTGTCTTAATCTTTCTTATTGCTCAAAGTTATAATAGAGGGAATATGAAAAGCTTAAAGGAAATTCATTTAAACAACACTGCTGTTAAAGAATTCTCAAACAACATTGCTAACGTGGAATCTCTTGAGATTCTTGATCTCTCTAATTGCCCAAAGTTGGAGAAATTTTGAGAGAATGGAAAGAATATGAAAAGTTTAGAGGAGCTTTATTTGAACAATACTGACATTTAATAACTCCCAACAAGTGTTGGCAACTTGGTAAATCTCTTCAGATTCTTCATCTTGGTGGATGTCATACTCTCTGAACGATACATAAAATTAATCAAAATACTGAATTTCCAGGAGAATATTAGAAATCATTCACAGGAGAAACAGAGTGGTATTAGAGAACTTTCTAGAGAAACAGAGGGAACATGAAAATTTAAGGGAGCTTTATTTAAACAATACTGCTATTAAAGAACTCCCAACAAGTATTGACAACTTGGAATCTCTTTGGATTCTTGATCTTCATGCATGCTCAAACTTGCTGATCTTCCTCCAAGTCTACAAGAAATAGAGATGATCCTTAAATAACAAGTAGTTGGAGACAACCCAAAGTAGTTCTGCCGAGACCAAGTTCAAGCTGGATCAGACTCAGAGTCTAAGAGTCAAACTTGTCCATGCGGAGTGCGTGAAATAAGGAATTGGACCGCAGTTTGGTGCAAGAAGACATGTCGGAGGTAGCAGTGGCAGCCACCGAGCGGACCTGGGAAGGAATTAGGTCAGAGTGGGAGGCATCAATATCTCGGAGCAGGTGATAGGGAACACAGAGTCGCTCGTGAATTTGGATCTTGTTGGTAGCGATGTCAAGGCCTCTGTAGACTTGGATTTTGCCCGAGTTGATGATCTCGGCCGAAGGCGTGTCACGAGGTGGATGGTGAGTTTGGATTTCCCGGTGCCGGGCTCCCATGATGACGATGACCTTGTGCTTGGCGTGATTACGGCCTACTGTTGAATCCATGCGAGCCCACCCGATTCGTCATAAGGTGGGCTTTAACGACATCGTCTGTGAGTAGGAGCGTTTGAAATTTACTGCAATATGGATGATAAATGGTGGGGAAGAAAAGTGTTGGTTGTATTGTGCAGTACTGCACTGGTACATCACTTTACGACAGAGACCTAGTTGGGGCTTCTTAATCTCAAGGAATTACTTGTCATGGTGCTATTGGAGATTCATATGATGATCAAAGCGGAACGGGTCAGACTCAGAAAATCCAAACTCTCCTTCGACCTCGCCATACGCTTCCCGTCGAGATCATCAACTCTGACAAAATACAAGTCTGCAAAGGCCTTGACATCACTACCAACAATATCAAAATGCACGAGCGACTCGGTCTTTCCCACCACCTGCTCGGAGATCCTGACTCCTCCCACGCGGAGCTAACCCCTTCCCAGTTCCGCCCAGAGGCTGCTGCTGCTATCTCCAACATCTCTTTTTATACCAAACTGCCAGTCCACGCTGATGGCTCGAAGACCGGTTTGAATCCGAGTGTCGAACCTTTTCCACCCAATTAAGATACTACTGTTGTTTGCCTACCCAATCTAGTGAAAGAGCCACAATGTAAGGGCTTTTTTAACTTCTTCAGCAAGCTTAAAAAAAGGTAATTACAAAAGCACCGATAAATCAACAACGCTTTTTCTCACGTTATAAGTTGTTTCTTCGAGCGAGACCTTTCACAATTTTTATATCAATAATACATATTAAAAAATAAAATTTAAATTAAAATATTTTTTTTAAAAATAACTTATATAATTTTACAAAATTAAATTTATATTAAAAATATTTCTTCAAAATATATTTTTTATTAGTTATATATATATATATATATATATTAAAAAATTGAATTTATATTAAAATTTTTTTTTAAACATATATGGTTAATAAAAAAATTATGAAGAAATATCTTAAAGAAATTTTTTTAATATATATTTAATTTTATGAAATTATTAAAGATGTCTATATAAATTTTTAATTTTTTAAACATATATCATTAATATAAAAAATAGGAAAGGTGTCTCGGAAAGAAAAGTATTCTAATATCATAAAAATATGTTATAAATTAGAAAATATCGGACAATGTGTTACATTTTTTAAAAGTAATTTTAAATTCACGGTACTTTTATAAAAAATCCCACGCTGTAAAAGACGGAGATCTCACAAACTCAATCACCAGATACGTTGTCAACCTCTTCTTTATTCGTCCAACTACTTCTTCTATCTTTTTGAATTATTCATTCAAACCATAATGAAAATTTATGAGGTAGTGAAGATGCCAGACTGTGTCCTTCCTATGTTTGCATTGTTTTTTTTATATAGTTGGATAGAAGTCAAAGACCGTAATGTGGATGTCACACGGCGATGCAGCTTTTCCATTAGATGTTAAAAATTTGTACTATTTAGATTAGATCGCTTAGTTTGCGCCGATGGGAGTGGATCGAGGCGAGTTGCGTGGCAAGTTCTCTTTTCCAGGTAAATTCGTATGGAAGACCAGCCATTGGTTGGTGGCTTCATTTAAAGCGGGTGTTATTGGTAGGTGCCTTTATTTTAGGCGGCCTCAGGTAGCTCATCTACCTATCCCTTTGTGGTTAAGTAAAGGTTTTATGGTAGACATAATGGGTATACATGTACTACATACATGAAATTTCTTCACTTTTAAAAATAATAAATATATGAGAATAAAACAAGCATAGGTAGATCCTTTTCCCATGCTCTATCCCTTGAGATGCAAGTATTCCATTGATCTTACATGTGCCTACAATTGGTGACATGCTCATGGAAGTTTACATAACCATTGATCTTACCAATTGTATGGAAGACTTGTCCCCATGAACAACTTGAATCTAGATGACCCCCAATGGCCCATGTTTAGAATGGGTACATATTCCAAAAATATTAATAACATCATCTATAGAGCTTCTTGTTTCTATCAATGATAAAAATACCATTTTTTATGAAAATATTAAAAGGTGAATTTTACAAATTTATTAGGAAATATCAATTTAACAAATATGAGTAGAATGGAAATTCATAAGAGCTTATAAAATTGTTAGAAAATTAAAAAAACAATACAACAAAGTAATAATAAAGATGTTTTGTTTAAAATAATAATAAATATATATAATATAATTTGTAACAATCAACAATAATATAAAGAGTTTGAAAATATATTTTCTATTAAGTTATCTATCTATTTTATATGATTTGGATATATTTAAAATATTAAAAAAAATGAGATGATATATTTTAAATTATTTTTCAAAAATATTAATAGTTTTATTTATAATTAAGTTTATATTTTTCTTATATTTAATTAATATGAAAAGGGTATAAAGACTCATTAAAAATTATCATAATGGTTTTATATTGTTAACAATGCATTAGAATTAGAATATTAGTAAAGTATAGGGTTCCATGTACTAATTAAGAGTTGATTATAAATTCCTCACTATTGATATAGAACTTACAAAGTTTGATTTTGTTGAGATTGTGAGTTATGATTTATGAGATAAAAACAAATCTGAAAATTTGAAAATTAATGGATTATTTTAAATCTACTTTTAATTTAATTAATTGATTCTATATAGTTTGTTTTGTTTTTTGGTAAAGCTTCTTTGGAAAATTTTACATTTAATTTTCTTGAGAAACAAAAGAGAAATATAGTTAAAAACTAAACCTATATTTGATTTTTTATTTTAATGTCAAACTTGCTAATTTATAGTAAATTTATTTCATAGTCAAATTGCATAAAATTGGGTAATTTGATTTATTTTTAACTCAATGTTCAACAAAACTTTTTATAAGTAAATTTGGAATGAAAAATCATATTCAAATATTATACAAGTTAAAAGGTTGAAAAGATAAAAGAGGAAAAAGTGACCTTTCTTATTAACAAAAAAGTTTAAAATTTTCATTAAACAAAAAAAAAATTATTAGAATAATAATAAAATAAAATAAAATAAACCAAACAAACAAGTAATTATGCCGTAATATTCATTTATGTCTTAAAATTTAAGAAAACTTTATTTAGATGAAACAGCTATAGAAGAGCTACTATCATCAATTGAACATCTACAAAGGCTTCAAGATGTGTTTGGATTGTTGTATAAATCTTGTGAGTCTTCTAAAAAGCATTTGTAATTTGAGATCTCTTACAACTCTTAAGGTCAATTAGTGTTCAAAACTCCAAAAGTTGTTGGAGAACTTAGGGGGCCTCCAAAGTTTAGAAGAGTTTCATGTTGCATATTTAGATACAATTAGTTGTCAATTGCCTTCTTTATTAGGTTTATGTTCCTTAAGAATATTAGATGTGAGTGTTTAGGTAGAATATTGGTAATTCCAGACAAAATTATTAAGTGTCTCCTAACTCGATTTTTCCAATCCTTTTACGGACTACTTGGCTAATGGAGATGAATTTGTTGAATTTGTCAGGACCAAAGTTTGTAGTTAAGGTTGGAGTTGGATGGATTTGAATCAACCATTGTATTTTAATGTTGTTTTTTTCTTGAAGGTTTTTTTAAGGAGTTAGGAAAGTTTAGAAGGCATTTTTTTACTAAGTATTCAAAATGCACTATTCCATAATCAATCCAACTTAGTCTTATTTTATGAAATCTCATCCATTAGATCAAGGGCTTCCTTCATTTAAAAACCCAAAGTTTGCTTTCTGTGTTATAGAGAGAGATACAGTAGCAACCATCTCCTTTGGTTCTCTTCTCCATTCCTACTTTGGGGTTTTCGATTGCTAAGAAAATCCAACTTTCCTATTGTTTTTCAAATTGTTTTCAATGGATTTTCTTGAGGAAAAAATCCAACGTCTTCTTGTGTGGATTCAAGAAGATGTCAAGATCGAGCTTAGTGTGGACTCCAAGTGTACTTCGAAAGAAGGTGAGAAGCTAAAAGTGGAAGATACAAGTCAAGTGGTCTGGGAAGGATTGGTAGGTTTAAGCTAAGTAAAACCTTGTATTCAGTATTTGTTCTTCACAATAGATGTTTTCGGTCGGTTATACGTCCATGGTTTATCTCTTCGGAGATTTTCCACGTTAAATTTTCGTGTCATTATCTCTCTCTCATTCTCTACCTTTTGATTTATTTTCAGTTTTTGATATCATTGATTACTTGAACATATATGTTGAATGAAAGAAAAACCCATTTTAGTAGTATGCCTGCTGGCATCAATATACTTTCTGAGCTGAGAGTTCTCAACTTGAATCACTGTCAAAAACTTCTACAAATTCCAGAATTACCATCGAGTCTGTGATTTCTAGATATACACTGAAGAATTTGAAGTCTAAAATATGAAGAATTTGAAGACAAACTATGGAGGAACATCTCAATTCATTATGTGATTCCCCTACGTTTACAAAGAATGAAAGCATAAATAAATAGTCTACCGATATGAGACAATTCCGGAATGGTACACTATCACCGGACGGAATTTCTCTTACATGGAAAGTGAATAAACTCTTACATGGGAAGTGAATAAACTACTCTTACATGGAAAGTGAATAAACTACCTTGCTAAAATTACTCCTAAATCAATTATAATAAAGGCTGTACATTACACTAATTTAGGGAAGTAAATAGAGGATGCTAAATATGGGGAGGAACATACAAGGCAGGAAGGCGACGTGGGCTTGATTTCCAACACTCCCCCTCAAGCCGCGTTGTAGATGTTGATCATTCCAAGTTTTTCTATCAGATCTTCGAAGTTAACTCGAGCAAGAGCTTTTGTGAGAATGTCAGCCGTTTGACAGTTTGTCGGAGTGTAGCTGACTTTGAAAAACTCCTTCTTCAATCTTTTCCTTGATAAAGTGTCGATCTATCTCCACGTGCTTAGTTCGATCATGATGAACCGGATTCTTAGCGATACTGATGGCAGCTTGATTGTCGCAATATAACACCATGGGATGCTGAGTGCATGATCTAACTCCTTTCCTCCAAGCTATGGGCATATTAAGAATATCATTTTCTAACTCGGAATCAACAGTACCATCAGGAGTGTTGTTACCTGGAAGTTTGCTTGGATTAGGACCCGGTTCTGCCTCATGGGTTTGTTGAGAAAGTGCTCCTTCCTCCGTTTCCTCTTGGATGTGCTCCTTGTCCCACAAGTCAACAATGGACTCGGGCTGATTAACTCGACTGCGGAGGAATGTGATTTTCAGTGGTGATGGGTGACTCATTGAATGACTCAAGATCCCAAAATTGATATTCCTGAGTTGAATTCTCCCCCTGAATATCGTTTTTGGGATAGTAAGGCTGGGTTTCAAAAAAGGTGACATCCATTGAATTGTAGAATTTTCTTGTGACCGGAGAGTAACACTTATACCCTTTTTGATTTGAAGAATACCCAAGAAAGATGCACTTGAGTGACCTAGGATCAAGTTTACTTCTATGTTGTTGATTGATATGAACAAAGACAGAGCACCCGAAAATTTTGGGTGGGACGGTGGAGATGAGACGAGTAGTCGGAAAGGATTTTAGGAGTATTTGACAAGGTGTTTGGAATTTTAGTACCCTAGATGGCATCCTATTGATGAGGTAGGCTGCCGTAAGGACAACTTTGCCCTCAGAATAATTTTGGAACATTCATGGAGAACATTAGTGATCTAGCCACCTCTAACAAATGCCTATTTTTCCTTTCAACGATTTCGTTTTGTTGTGGGGTATCAACACATGAACTTAAGTGAACTATCCCTTCTTGTGCTAGAAATTCTCCTAGAATGGAGTTGAAATAATCCCTAGCATTATCAGACTTTAGAATTTGTATTTTTGACTGGAATTGGGTCTGAATCATATTTTTAAAATTTTTGAAAATTTGACTCGTTTCAGTTTTTCTTTCATGAGGAATACCCAAGTTAATCTAGTGTGATCATCTATGAATGAGACAAACCACCTAGTACCAGTTACATTTTTTATTCTTGACGGACCCCAGATATCACTATGAATCATTGAGAATGGACTAGACTCTTTATAGGGTTGAATGGGAAAATGAGACCGGACTTGCTTTGATAATTGACAGATTTCACACTCAAAGGATTTTGGATTTTTATTAAATAATGAAGGAAATAAATGCTTGAGATACATAACATTTGGATGACCTAAGCGATAGTGCCACAACCTAATTGCACTATCGTTATTTTGACATGAAACCGAAAAAGAATTACTACCAACTGCCATTTGAGGTTGTTCTTGTGGATCGTGGGGCTCCTTAAGGATGTAGAGTCCAGAGCATTCCTCAGCATTGCCAATCGTCTTCCCCGAATCCAAATCCTGAAATTCACAATGAGTGGAGGAAAAATTAGTAATACACCTCTTTTCCTTAGTGAGTTTACTAATTGACAATATATTACAGTCCAAGTTAGGAACAAGGAGAACAGAGTTGAGAGTAAGATCCCTTGATAGCACAACTGAACCTGTTCCGGCAACCCTTGATAGTGAACCATCTGCTATTCGGACTGTTAAATTATTTGGACATGAGCTATATGTATCAAAAATTGTCGCATCTCCCGTCATATGATCAGATGCTCCTGAGTCCACTATCCAAGGTTTTTTACGTTTCTTACCAGCAGTGAAGGCACTCAAAGAATTACCTTTGTGAGCCAAGGTTCCGGAACCAATGACTTGGTTGGAAGATGAGCCAGTTTGTGACTCAGACTGACAAAAAGAGGAGAGACAGTAGTTTTGAAGCATCTCCATTTGCTCCTTATTAAAAGGGCTAGCTTCAGGTTGTGGCGATTGTTCATCGGTAGCCACATGATTGCCTCGTCCTTCTTTCTCAAGTTGTTGACGTGGCTTCCAATCTACTGGCTTTCCATGAATCTTCCAGCAAGTTTCTCTAGAGTGTCCCGGCTTTTTGCAATGATCACACCAAGGTCTACCTCCTTTAATTTTTTGACGGTTGTCAAAAGGAGCCAATTGAGTCTTAAGAGCCGAGCTTTCTGACATATTCAGTTGTTGATGGGATCCCATCATGAGATTTTTCCGACTTTCTTCACGACGGACTTCAGAGAATGCCTCTCTGAGGCTAGGTAGGGGTTTTACTCCCATGATTCTTCCTCTGATTTCATCAAGATTTTTGTTCAAACCTAACAAAAATTTAAACACACGTTTCCCTTCGACAATCTTTTTATACAAAAAACCATCTCAGAACACAATTCCAGTTATGAACCTCAAACGTATCAAGTTGACGCCATAGACGAGTAAGAGTATTGAAATATTCAGTTACCGTAAGGTTTCCTTGACGCAAATCGTGGAGGATACCTTCAATCTGGATGATTTCAGATGTGTTTTCCTTGTCTGAGAAAGTTTCTTTTGCAATGTCCCAGATTTCTTTGGCAGTATCAAATGACAGAAAATTTTCACCAATGTCAGCGGTCATAGAGTTGACTAGCCAGGACATGACCATATTATTTTCTGCTATCCACCTTTTGTAGGTTGATGCTGTGGTTTCTGGTGCCGCCGAAGCTCCGGTGATGTAGTCATCTTTCTCCTTTCCTCGTATAAACATTAATATGGACTGAGACCATTGCAAATAATTTTGCCCATTCAATTTATGGGCTGTGATTGGAAGATGAGAGGTTTCCATCTGATGAGAGGATGAAGACGATGAGATGATGATATCAGAAGTAGAGGATGATGAGTTGGTAGCCATTCCAAAGGCTGGACCGTATTTAGGCATAAATTAGAAGAATAGGATTGAGTAGAAAAAAGACGATGAGACAAGGATTAAACCCGCTCCGATACCATGAAGAATTTGAAGTCTAAAATATGAAGAATTTGAAGACAAACTATGGAGGAACATCTCAATTCATTCCTGTGATTCCCCTACGTTTACAAAGAATGAAAGCATAAATAAATAGTCTACCGATATGAGACAATTCCGGAATGGTACACTATCACCGGACGGAATTTCTCTTACATGGAAAGTGAATAAACTCTTACATGGGAAGTGAATAAACTACTCTTACATGGAAAGTGAATAAACTACCTTGCTAAAATTACTCCTAAATCAATTATAATAAAGGCTGTACATTACACTAATTTAGGGAAGTAAATAGAGGATGCTAAATATGGGGAGGAACATACAAGGCAGGAAGGCGACGTGGGCTTGATTTCCAACATACACAGTTGCACATCACTGGAAACTTTAACAAGTCCATCAAGTCTTGTTCCGTCTTGTCTGTTCAAATGCTTCAAATCAACAATTCAGGTATGATTTTCATGGCATTTAACCATTTTTTTTTTTCCTTTGTCCAGACATGAGATTTACACTGTACTTTCGTGCTCGATTTTGAACGTGGTATTGTTATTCCAATAGAGTCCTATGTCTCAGTAGCAGCTGTTCGAATCATCAACTTAGAATTTGTGTTTCTAGTAGTGGAAATCCAGGGTGGATACGTTAAGATCAAAATGAAGGATCTAAGGTATCAAGAAAGCTTCCTCTGAACTGGTACAAAAATAATGACCTCTTAGGATTTGCTTTATGCTCCGTTCATGTTCCACCTGACAAGGAATCTGAGGATGGACTTGATGATGATGGTACTTGGAGTTTAAAATGTGAATTAACTATCGAGGATGGTCATCAATTTAAAGTCGTGGTTCCTTTATCGTTTCAGTGCTGGTGCGATTGTGACATTGATGATGATGTATCAAGTCAAGTGTGGGTGACGTATTATCCTAAGATTACTTTTCCGAGCAAGTATGCCTCCAATAAAAGGAGGGCCTTCTTGAAGGCTGCATTTCAGGGTTACTTCAATGGTGAACCAGTCAAAGTGGAAAATTGCGGGATCCATCTTATATACGCCCATGAACAGGAGCCCAGTAGATGAGCCACACCATGATCTCATCAAGCTCGAAGCCCAATAAAACTTGCTTCAAATAATTAGTAAGTCACCCTCCTTTCTCACAAAACTGATTTAAAGGGTTGATTAAAATTTGCAAATAAGGGGTTTTACATACATGATAGAGTTAATTTGACAAAGTAAATGTGTTAAGTTGGTCAATTGCAGACTAAAATGGGTAAGCATAAGGACATTGAATCTTATTCAACAAGAAAGAGTGCTCAACCTTTCTGCCACACTCATTGAGGAAAGCTGATTCAAATTACAAACTAAAAAAAATGGAAGTGCACATAACATTGTTATACCAATCGACCTTTTTCTGCAATATCACCTACTATAATTAGGTATGTAGATTTTTTGGGTTTTCTATGTTAAACATTTATGATGCCAAAATAAGGGTCTCTTTGCTGTTTGTTTTAAGTAAGATTGGATCATTACTCACAAACTTAGCATTGATATCAGAGACGAAATGATATTTTCTTACTTATTCTACCTTTTTCTTTTCAATGAAAAATGAAAATTCACTGTCATAATGGACTGTTACTCCAAAGAACTGGATGTTGTTTATTGAAAATTGTCTTGTCTATACCACCTGTGCGAGTTCTCTTGCACATGATATTGTCTTGTGTTGTTTTTAAATGCTTAAGTTAAAGAGCGAGGCTGAAGAATTATCTTTCATTCTTGACAGGATACTAGCCAATGTATATTTTGAAATTGACAACCCGCCAGATTACTTTGGATCTTATGCTTCCTCTGATGTTAAATTGTTAATATCAAATTCCTCTAATTCTTATGTTGTTTAGTCTTTAGACTATTCCATCAAATAATATTCCTAGTTTACATTTGTATTTTATTGTTTTTATTTTTTATTTATTTACAAATTTTATTTAACTACTATTTTAGAATTTGGATTTAAATGTTTTGAAGGTTATATTTTTTTCTTTAAACAACTCTTCAACAAAAATTAAAAATCATATACAATTATGAATGCAATAATATTCTCCCAATAATTTATTAATACAAGTCACATAAAAATGTCAATAAACCCCAAAATAAATTTATAAGAACAAATTCCTCCTTAATACATTTCTAATTACTTCTTGACCTCTTTATAAAACTAAACAAAACATTATTCAAGAATATCCAAAAGATAACTACACCAATTTTAGTCTGTATCTCATCCATTCAATATACATACTCAAGTAACAGAGGATATCAATAACTAAAAATAAATCAAAGAGTTGAATGTGAGAAAGAGAGATGATAACATTGAATTTTACTTGAAAAATCTCTTAAGAGATAAAAAAAAAATTATCCATGAGCCTACCAACAATAAAAAAAAAAAAAATCACTATGAATAACAACCAACGTATACAAGGATTTACCTAAGTCAAGTCCACCAATCCTTCACAGACATTTGACCAGTTAGTTGCATGTTTTTATCTTTCAAAATATACTTAGAGTCCACATTAAGTTTGATCTCGGCCTCTTCTTGAAGCTCAATTAAGAAGAAAATAATTTTTCATCCAAATCCAAATAGATGAGAAAATGAATGAGAAGAATCAACATATTTTAAAAAAAAAAAAAAAAAAAATTGGAAAAACAATTTAAAATTAAGGTGAAATGGGGATTTTCTTGGCAACTAAACACCTCTAATTTGGCGAGCCCAAGAGGATGAAGAAAATAGCTATTGGTCTCTCTTAACCTTAATCTGGAAGCATTTTAGTTTAAATGAAAGGAACCCTTGATCCAACTGCTAAGAAAAAATCAAGAAAAAAAAAAAGGATCGATCCATCTTGCCCAAATTTGGATCAATCCTCAAATAGGGCACTTAAACACTTTGTTAAAATAAAAAAAAAACAAACAAACAATTTCCCACTAACTCTTTAAAAAATATTTCAAAAATAACAGCAGTTGAAAATCTTGGTTAATTCAATTTCATCCATTTGCAACCTCCACTGAATATCTTGGTCTCTTAGCAAATGCAACATCTTGATCTTTATTAGGTAAATAGTTTAAAGAATGATTTAGAAAATTGAGTTATGAGACATTTAGAAATTTTGTCCAAAATTGCCAACATAATAAAACACTATACTTTTTGGAATGTACCTACAACAAAAATCTTCTTGTTAAGCCCATGTTTTGACCCCATAGTTATTTCTGAAATCACGACAAAAACAATACAATATTGATAATAGAAGATTCAAATAATATTAGGCTCCACAACTGCTCCCGGCATCTGAAGGGCATAACAACATCTCAATGGGCTCATCATAACCTAAATCAACCTCTGGTGAGGTTAGTTGTCTAATGAGAAGGTCCACCCGATAACTCCCTTAGTATTTGCCAAAGGTCCAGCTAGTTCTACGACATATTTCATTGTTAAAAAAGTCAATGTTACTATCACTTGTGTGAACTTGTAGATATTGAAACAATTAACTGATCTAATTTACTGCTAGTGTGAAGATCAGGTTGTTGATATATTCACCAAGTCAAAGTTGCTTAGTGTGTGCACTTTCGAAGACCCTGTTTAAGGGAGGGAGGGTGTTGCATAGCTTGTATACACTAAACTGAGTATTAGCTAACATCAAGTTACGTGAAGGATCGTTGAAAAAGTCGATGTAGCTTTGTAGGTTTGTTGAGTTGTCCTAGTTTTAAGGTTATTATTATTATTTTCTTTTTTGGTTTGCTGCAGAACGTGGTTTAATTTACCCTGTTTATAGGAATTAGTCCTTACATGGTCCATGGTTTTAGCTAGTGATCATCAAAAGTTCTTCTCTCTTACAATTTTTCTTTGTACTTCTCAAATTTATTAGTTTTTGTACTCTTCCAATATTTTTCCTCTGCTAGTAACAATTTCACCTGAAAATTGCAATTAGAAGCGAAAATTAGATTCATTTTTAGGCTCCTAAATGAGATAATTTAAAGCTTGAGTTATATGAAATAAAGCTTGAGTTATTTCTATATCACGAAAACGAGGACTCTCAGACAACTTACTTGACCACCTGTATCCAAATCTCTTTGAAGTTCCATGCACTAATGCATGATTCACATTTCATTTTGGTGATTATGCTTATAACAAATGGCCGTGTAATTTACATAATATATAAGCCTTTGTACTTGTCATCGACTGACCATATTTGCATATCGGAATTGATTCTGATAATTTGCTCCTTGATTGGTTCTGTTTGTCCGGCATCTCCTTTCTCCTTTTCCCCTTCAGTGAGCTTTGAAAGATCATCAGCAGCATCATGGCGACCTTGCTTATGCTCAAGACGACATTTTGTAAGCCTCTATGCATCATCCTATGCAATCTACAAAATGCACTACATCCTAATTCAAACATATAGTTTAAAACTATGCAATATAGACACACACATAGAATATTAATGTGGAAGTTGGAAAGTTTAAAAGAGAATGCGAGAGGAAGAAAATAAAGAGAAAAAGTAAAAGGAAATTTAAATATAAATTTGAAGTTAATAAATTATTTTTATATATTACTTTAAATCTTTTTAACTTATTTAACTCTTTTATATAAAAAAAATTAAATAATTTTGAAATATATAAATTTTTTAATAATTTTAATTATATTTGATTTTCTTTCACATTTTTCATAATAAAATCAAATATGAGAAAATTATTTTCTTTAATATTTTTTTTTCTTACACTTTCCAAAAATCAAACAGAACTTATAACTCTTTAATACCAAAAGGGATTATTATTTTGGAATGAAGTAGTCAAGCGTTGCAGTTTTAGGTTTTACTAGTTAAGTATAAATGTCAAAAAGCATATGAAAAAACAATTGATGAGAGATTATCTAAATGGCAAAGGGATAAAGTAAAGATAAATAATTGAGATTGACAATAATTTCAACTATATAAAAAATGCAAAAAATGACATTGAAGATTTAACACTTGCACTCATAGGAGTTCATTGACCTTTAACCACTTGAGTTTTAAAAAAAAAAAATCATTGAAAAGCACACTTTGTAAAGGAAAAAATAAAACTAAAAATTTGAAAAGAAAAAAAAAAGTAAAAACAAATGTAGAAGAAGAATGCTACATAAATGCAAAAGCAGAACGAATATTATTATGAAATGCAAAAAAATATAACTAAAAATGAAAATTAAGAACATTAAAAAGTGAAGAGCCGAAAAGAAAAAGAAAAAAGAAAAAACCACATTAATAATGACAGCCATAACAGGTACATTGGGATAGAGGTATGAACAAGCAATGCAATGTGAGCCACACGAAATTTTGTTCACTATTGGGTAGTGCATATCTTCTTCAAAAACTCCAGAAAATATCGTGATTAAAATACTCTATAGAAACAGACTCTGAACGGTGTGCTGGGGCCTTCATTAAAGGTGAGAAAAAATTACATGAATCACAAGTGTTGAAGAAGTCCACTAAGAAGCGATCAAACTGTTTTATCCTTAACAATTGAATATCATATTACAAGAATAATATGTTTAATTTCCATATATTTTCAACTATTGACTGTTTGACACTCCAAAGCATTTTCGAAAAATATAAAATTAAGAATAAAAGTAGAAAAAAGCTAAAAATAAAAATAAAAATAAATCCTAATACCTATTGTAAATAGAGAATTGAGATAGGTTTTTGTCCATAGTTCATGTAAAAGATAACATAAAAGAAAAAGTATATTTTAACACATCCATTTGAAAAAAGTCATAAAATAGAAACTTTTTAAAATAATTCAAATTTAAAGTACTTGTTGACCAAAAATAATATATGGTTAAGGGTGATAATTATATTATTAAAAGTTAATACTTGAATAGTTAAAAGTAATACTTTGATTAAAAAATACATAAAATCTTAATTATTTTTAAATAAATAGGTAAAGTTTGGATTTTATAAATTTGGATTCTTATATCATTGTATTTTTTGAGGTCAGGATTATAATTTTTATTCCCTTTCTCCTAAGAAATTTGACATTAACTTAGATATAAGAAAGTATAATATCCTTCAAGATCTCCTTAAATACCAAGCCATATATGATCCTAATATTAACAGCAAACTAGCAGGTTTATAAATATTTTATATGGGTGCGATTAAAATATTCTAAAATTTCGCGAGGTAAGATAAAAGTGGAAATGTTTGATTTTGTGAAGAAAATGATGTGATTACTACATATTCTTATAAATTTAGTATTCTTCCCAATTTAGTAGAATTTAGAATTTTTAGGTTATGTTTTATTATTGAAAGTAGTAAGAAAACAACATATATATCTTATAAAAAATGATTTTCTTATGTTTAATTTTAGTATTGAAAATATGATATAGAATCAAATATAATTAAAATCAATTAAATTTTATATTTTAAAATTATTTAATTTTTATATAATGAAAGAAAATAAGAAATAAGTTTAAAAAATATATAAAAATGATTTATTAACTTTAAATAATTTTATTTTGATTTACTTTTACTTTTTGTATACTTTTCTTCCCTATTTTTTTTATCTTTAATTTACAAGAAATTAAATATAATCTTAATTTATGTTTTTTCGAATCTAAGTATGAACAAAGTTATTTTTATTTAAAAAAAGTTATGCAATTTTGATAAGGTGTCTTCATCCCACTCTATTAGAAAAATATAAGGGAAGATCAAAGAAGTATGCCTTAAACTACAAAATTGTATGGACTCTTCCTAATTCAATTATTGTGTAAGTTCATGAGTGAAAAAAAAAAAAAAAAAAGTCTTGCAGCAATGGGAGAATATAGCTAGTTCCTAAATTATTCCCTAAACTAAATTCTTTATTACATATTTTAGTTTCTCCTTTTATATTTATTCTTCAAGCAAAAATTTTCACAAAGTAATATATCAAATTGATTTCCACATCATAATTAAACAAGGTATAACATGAAAAAAAATACCTAGAAACATATTGGATGTAAGATGTAAAAAAATCTCTCTTCACTCATTAGAATAAAATGCTACACAATTTTACCTTATAGAATATATCTATTCTTTAGAGATTTATATTATCAATACCAACACTCCTTTTTCATGTCTCATACATTGATCCCTCAAAACTCTTATGGAATAATTAAGGTTTCATAATGAAAATTTTTAGTGTTATGATATTTTGAGGTATTATGATATAATCATAATTAAAGTATTAGGGTATCAAAACCAACTTTAAAACATTTTAGAACTCCTTTTTAGATTCAAACACCAAATTTAGAGAGATATAAATATAATTTTAAAACTTATCAAAAATAATTTTTTAAATTAAAAATGTAGTGAAAATTAAATTAAAAATTACAAAGTAATTTTTGATCTAATTTCTTATATTAATCATTTCAAAAGCTTTAGCAAACATAATATTTACCTTAAATTTTATGAGTTCAAACAATTCGAATCTTAATCTAATAAAGTTCGAAGTTGTATGAAAACAAATAAGTGGCATTGTCAGCTAAATAAAATGCATGAACATGGGTGAATGAAAGTCTTATAAAAATTACGTGTCTTTGTTAATCACTTCTTTAAACTTTTAATCTAAAGGGAATTTTAGATTTGCACAATTCTGGCCTCTAGCATGCTTTTAATTTAGAGTTGTATAATATTTTACCCTTGAATCTTCTAGTTTTTACTAAGTGCAAAAAAAAATAAAAACAAAAACTGTGTATTTGCAAATGCTGGTATAATGGTAATATTTTTCATTACAAAAAGAAAAAACAAAAGTTTCTAATTGAATAATTTTAATTTGATTTAAATGTCAAAAAGCACAAGAAAAAAACAATGAATGAGAGATTTAAATGCTAAAGGGTTAAAGTAAAGATAAATAATGGACGATGTATAATTTTAAGACTTTGTTGACTTAAAAGATATCGATTGCCTTCATGGAAATTTAGGGCGTCCTCAACCTTCAACATCAAATTATCTTTTCACATCATCATTTCCTTTTCCTTTTATCTTTTTTTATTTGTTATTTTAAATGAAAACAATCTCTATAACAAAAAAATAATTCTAATATATTGAATGAACTTCTATTTGGTCAGATTACTCATAGAAGTTCATTCACCTTTAGGCTTTAACCACTTGAGTTTAACTTAGTGTCAATTAAAAACATACTTCATAAAGGAGAAAGATTAAAAATAATAGTAGAAAAGTACAAACAAATATAGAAGAATACTGCGTAAATGCAAAAGCAGAATGAAATATTATTGAATGCAAAAAATATAGATAAAAATAAAAAATAAAAGCATTGAAAATTGAAAAAAAAAAAAAAAAGAAAGAAAAACCACATTAATAATGACAGCTATAAGAAT
Organism: Vitis amurensis; assembly: GCA_037355405.1. Classification (NCBI taxonomy): domain Eukaryota; kingdom Viridiplantae; phylum Streptophyta; class Magnoliopsida; order Vitales; family Vitaceae; genus Vitis; species Vitis amurensis. The sequence goes on from CM074693.1 coordinate 38,420,890, forward strand.
TACATCGGGGCAGTGATATGAACAGGCACTGCTGTTTGAGCCACACGAAATTTTGTTGACTATTGGGTGGTCCATATCTTCTTTAAAAATTTCAGAAAATATCAAGGATATATGGTGGGTGGTTCTTCCCGCCCACCATGGTTAAAAGTCTTTCCAATAAGCTTCCTACCTATTTCTCAAGGCTAAGTATCATCCTTCCCCTCTTTCATACCTTGAAGAGAAATCAAGCCTCAAACTTCTCTTCTTATGACCCAAAAATGGCTTCCATGTGCAACCTAATATCCTCTTCTTCTACTTCTGTCCTTCGATGGAATCATGATGTTTTCTTGAGTTTTAGAGGTGAAGATACTCGCTACAAGTTTACTGATCATCTGTACGCAGCATTGGTTAATAAAGGCATACGAACTTTTAGAGATGATAAACTCAAGAGAGGAGAAGAGATCGCACCGGTACTCTTGAAAGTTATTGAAGAATCAAGGCTTTCCATAGTTGTATTTTCAGAAAATTATGCTAGTTCTAGATGGTGTTTAGATGAGCTGGTAAAAATCATGGAGTGCAGACAAAAAATTAGACAAATAGTGGTACCAATTTTCTACCATGTGGATCCTTCCGATCTTCGGACACAAAAGGGGAGTTTTGAAAAATCTTTTGCCAGCCATGAAAGACATGGAAGGGATTCCAAGGAGAAGATACAAAGGTGGAAGGCTGCATTGACTGAAGCAAGTAATCTATCAGGATGGCATCTCTTTGAAGGGTAATTTAAATTTCTTCCTTTTTTTCATTTATAGTTGGATTTTATTCACTTGTACATGAATTCTAGAGTCTTATTATTATAATGATAGGCTGAAAGCCATTAGTTATGGACAAGTTCATTAATATTATTAATTATAATTATTATGATTTTTTACTTTTATTGTCTGTCAGAGCAACAATAGAGTTAGTATAAAAAGAGTAGTAGAATAACAATTATATGGCTTTCTAATTATAATAAATGATAAAATAATATGTGGAACTTATTAAATGTCAATGAAGAAGTTTTAAAATTTTAGAGAATAATTACTAATAAAATAATTAAATCAAATCTTATAAACTAATGTTTCAATTTTCAATAAGCAGTCCATTGATCATACAAAAATTAACCAATTTATTTGAAGAACTGTTTGAATAATTATACAACCAACAGTAAAAAGCTAAGAACAAAAAATAAATAAAACGTACTAACATCTATTAAAACAATTCACAATGTAGAACAATTTAAATTTGTGCAAAAAATCATGTCCAACATTCAAAATTTAAATTGATCAAATTATTCTGTATCTATAAAACAATTTAATCAAATAGTAAATAAAAAATTGATATATAAAAACAATATTTTCTCTATGATTCTAATTACTAAGGTGGCATTTAATTTTTGGTCTAAAATCTATTAGACCTTACTTAACTTAAGATTAAATAGAACTTTAATTGAATTAAGTATTTGGTTGTTTTTTTATTAATGTTAAATATTATTAATTATCATTTATTTTATTAATATTTTAATGTTATTATATGTTATACATGAACGATCTTTATTCTTAAGAAAAATAATAGTTCTGTCTTAGGTCACAAATAGGCGCTGAGTATCCGTGGAGTAAAACTCCAAATGTTAAAAAATATGATTAAATATTAAAAATAAAATACTTGAAGACCTTTCCACATATAATATAATTTAATTATATTTAATTAAATATATATAATATGAATTAGGGAAAAAATGAAATATCTCTCATATTTAATATTATTTGGAGACTTTTCTACCGTTTATATTTTAATAATTAATTTTTATTTCTTAATTAACAATATTTATAATTAAAATATTTAATATTTGATAAATAAAAAATAAATTATAATGCTAAATGATATATATTATATTATATATCTAAAAACATTTTGTATATATTGAATATTATATTAACTAATATTACGTTGAGTTATATTATATGTATATATAATAATATGAAAAAGAATGGAAAAAAGAAATGAATTTATGATCATCAGATACGTGCATCTCATATAAAATATTACATCTTATGTATAATAGATATAAGAAATATGCTAGAAGCCAATCCTAACTTATTTTATCTTAAAGCCAACTAAAGATGAGATATTAATATAAACAAATTAAAAATTAAAACAAAGGGATGAAATAAATAAATTTATGATCATAGGGTATGTGGATCTCATCTCTCAATCAAATTATTATATCTTATATATAATAAATATAATAAATTGACCTAAACCAATCCTATATATATTTTTTCCATTGTCAACTAGAAACCGATTATAATTATATATATATATATATATATATATATATATATATATATATATATATATATATATATATATATATATATATATATATATATATATTGGAGAGCTTTTTAAATGTGCTAGAATCCATGATAAAAATGGTTGGAAATTTATAAGTTTTTTTTGTATTTTATAATTTATAGCTCATCACTCACCATATGTGCTTTATAATTTGCAGATATGATTCGGAGCACATAAAAAAAATCACTAAGAACATATCAAGTACATTGAATTGTAAACAATTTGATGTTGCCTCTAAGTTAGTTGGTATGGATTCTCGTGCTAGAGAGATAAGTTTGCGATTGGATTTGGAATTAGATGATGTTCGTATTATTGGGATATGTGGAATTTGGCGGAATAGGTAAGACAACCATCGCCAAAGTTATATACAACCAATTTTTTTATCAATTTGAGCATACGAGCTTTCTTGAAAATATTAGTGAGATTTCCAAAAATCAAGGGTTACTTCATTTACAAAATCAACTTCTTTGTAGTATCTTAGAGGTGGAAGAAAATATATATATAAGTGCAATTGGCCAAGGATCTAATATGATAAAAAACATTCTCCGATCTAAAAGAGTTTTCATCGTTTTGGATGATGTTGATGATTCAAATCAATTGGAATCCTTAGTCGGAAATCATGACTGGCTTGGAAATGGAAGTAGGGTCATCATAACAACTAGAAACAAACATTTGCTAACAGTGCAAAGAGTAGATGAGTTATATGAGGTTGAAAAATTAAATTTTGAAGATGGTTATGAGCTCTTCAATTGGCACGCCTTTAGACAAAATCTTCCCAAACAAGATTTTATAAATCTCTCATATGATGCAGTATGTTATTGTCAAGGCCTTCCATTAGCTTTGAAAATTCTAGGTTCTCTTCTTATTGATAAGACAAGACCTCAATGGAAAAGTGAATTGAAAAAATTGAAAAGAGAGCCAGACAAGAAAATTCACAATATCCTCAAACGAAGTTTTCATGGGTTAGACCACACACAAAAGGATATATTCCTTGATATTGCATGTTGTTTTAAAGGCAAAAAGAAATTTTGTTTCAAGAATATTGGATGGTTGCAATTTTTATGTAGAAAGAGGACTAAAAGATCTTAGTGATAAGTGTCTTATAACCATTCTAAACAATTGGATAAATATGCACGATTTGATACAACAAATGGGTTGGGAGATTATTCGTGGAAAGTTTCCTAATGAGCCTAGCAAATGGAGCAGATTGTGGGATTCCGAAGATATTAGACGTGCATTTGCAACTAGTGAGGTAAAAACCAAGTTATTTTATGGAATATATGAGCTTTAATAATATCACTTTTGTGATTTATTTCTTTTGTTTTTTGCCTTATCCTTTGCTCTTATTTTTCAGGCAATGAAGAAAATGGAGGCAGTATTCCTAGACTTGTCAAGATTAAAACAAATGCAATTTAATACAAAAGTTCTTTCAAAGATGAATAAACTTAGATTGCTCAAAGTTTATTGGAGGAAGCATTATGGTCTTGTGAGAAAGGACTATAAATTGACTCTTCCTGAAAACTTTAAATTGATCCTTCCTGAAAACTTTGAATTTCCTTCCTATGAGTTAAGATATCTTTATTGGGAAAGATACTCTTTGAAATCTTTGCCATCAAATTTCAAAGGTGAGAACCTTGTGAAAATCAAATTGCCGAATAGTAATATAAGACAACTTTGGCAAGGAAATAAGGTATGATTACCCTTAGTATGTTATTATTGTTTTGTCTTATATTATTTTATAGAATCTTATTTATTAAAACAATTTTCTTTTTTTTCTTTTACAGTGTCTTGGAAAGTTAAAGGTCTTAGATTTATCGGATTCCAAGCAGCTCATTGAATTACCAAACTTCTCAAATATATCAAATTTAGAAAAACTAATTCTTCATAACTGTAGAAGTTTGGATAAGATTGACTCATCTATTGAAGTGTTGAAGAACCTTAATATTGTTCTAGACTTGAGTTGGTGCAAAAAGCTTACAAGTTTGCCAAGTGGCATGCAGTACTTGGACTCTCTTGAAATTCTTAATTTAAATGGTTGCTCAAACTTGGAGGAATTCCCAAAGATTAGATGGAGTTTTAGGAAAGGCTTAAAGGGGATTCGTTTGGATGGTACTCCTATCAAAGAATTGCCCTTCTCAATAGATGATCTCACCTTAGTTAAGATTTTATCTATGGGTGACTGCAAAAACGTGAGGAGTCTTCTCAGCAGCATTGGTAGTTTGATATCCCTTCAACTTCTCTATCTCCAAGGCTGTTCAAACCTAGAGACTTTTCCAGAAATCACAGAAGACATGGCAAGTTTAGAACTCCTTAGTCTATCAGAAACAGCTATAAAAGAGTTGCCACCAACCATTCAACATCTAAAACAGCTCCAATTTCTGTTTGTGGGTGGCTGTTCAAGACTAGAGAAATTTCCCAAGATCCTGGAGAGTCTGAAAGATTCCTTAATAAATCTAGATCTTAGCAATAGAAATCTGATGGATGGAGCAATCCCCAATGAAATATGGTGCCTATCCTTGCTGGAAATTTTAAATCTGAGAAGGAACAATTTTCGTCACATACCTGCTGCTATAACTCAACTTCGTAAGCTGACACTCCTAAAAATCAGTCACTGCAAGATGCTTCAAGGTTTTCCAGAGGTTCCATTAAGTCTAAAACGTATAGAAGCACATGACTGCACAAGCCTGGAAACTTTATCAAGTCCATCAAGTAAACTATGGTCTTCTCTTCTCCAATGGTTCAAGTCAGCAAAATTTCAGGTATGATTCTTATTTAACAATCATATCAACTTTTTATGCAGACACCGGATTTACATGTTAATTGTTGATTCTGCAGGATCATGAAGCGCAACGAAAGTGTGCAGGAATTATGATTCCCGGAAGTAGTGGAATTCCAGGGTGGGTATTGCATCAGGAAATGGAAAGAGAAGTGAGAATAGAGCTTCCTATGAATTGGTGTAAGGATAACCACTTCTTGGGATTTGTTTTGTTCTGTCTTTATCAAGACAATGGCACTGATCCATATTTATGCTATGATTTGAGATTGCATGATGATGAGGATTCATATGAAGCTGTGCGTCGTGGATGGTTTGGTTGCCAATGTGACTATTATCCTAATATTAATAGTGGTGTATTAGATGAATTGTGGGTGACATATCATCCTAAGATTTCTATTCCAGAAAAGTACCATTCCAATCAGTTCAAGCACATTCAGGCTTCATTTTCTGCTCTAACTGTTGGAGTTATCAAAAGTTGCGGGATCCATCTTATATACTCTCAAGATCATCAACAGAAAAATACGGCATTACTAGATTCTCTTGGCACTCAAGATGATGATCTTCCCGACAATTTTCAGGACAATACTGAATCAGTAGCGGAAGATACGAATGGTAATGTCAAGAGACGCAGAATAAACCCAAGCAGAGGAGCCACCCCATAAAAGATTGAGAACATCCATCTCTATCTTTAATTCCTTCACTCAAGTTGTCATGAAAAATTTTCGGTAAGTCTTCCTTTCTCTTCGTAGTTACTAGAAGGGGTTGAAGTTCTTTACCATATCTTTTTCTTATTTTTCTTATTTATTTTATCATGAGATTGATATAAAAGTAATTTAAAGGACTAAGGCCAACTAAATTAGAAACTCAAAGGCTAAACATATATAATTTTTTTTTCTTTTTTTTTTATTGCTTTCTTCCATTTTATTATTATTTATTTAATATTTTTAGGACTTATTTTTAGAAACTCATATGTGGAATGTGTTATCAAACTCAAAGAAGAAGAGCATATGCAATTTAGAACTCAAATTTGGAATATATTTAGGTTATATCAAGTAAAGAAAAAAAATAATAAACAAATTATTTTCTCATATTTTATTTCACTAGGAAAAATATATATAAAAAATCAAATATAATGAAAATTAGTAAAAAATTTATGTATTTTTAAATTATATAATCTTTATATAATAAAGGAAAATAAGTGAAAATGAGTTTGAAGAAATATATAAAAATAATTTATTAACTTTGATTTTTTTTTTTTTTTTTTTTTTATTTCTTTCTACTTTTCCTTTAAATTCCCTTGCATTTTCTTTCAAATTTTTCAAGAACCAAACATAACTTTAGGATTATGCTTATATATATTTCCATCCACTAATCTAAGTTAACCATAAAATTATGATGGTTGATCTTACTAGATCAAATCTTTTATCTAAAGATTTTTGTATTAGTAGTTAACAAACATGACATGTTTCAAGTCGATCATTCACAAGTTGTGCCAAGAATGTCTCCAAACGGCATCCTCAAAAGACTCATGGGTGTGTCAACTTCCCTTCTTTAAGTTTCAAGGACAAAGGGATTAAAGTAGCTTAATTTATTTATGTATTTTCTTTTGGATTTAAACACATGCTTGCTACAAAAACCTTACTCATGTCACCAAATTTCTTTCCCTAACCACCCTTTGTAAATCCTAGATTTTTAGATAGGCATTTTTTTTATTCATTTTTGAAAAAAAATACATAAATAAATAAAATAGTTTAAAAGCTAATTAAATTAAAAATAATTAAGAAAATTAAATAACCTCAAAATTATACAAACATGCTAGAAAATTAAGTTTAATTAAGGGGGAATTGTGTTTTGGGCCCAAAAATTAACAAATGGTCCATATATCTAACAAAATTAAGCCCACCACCCAAGTAAAGTCTCAAAATTGATAAGAAGGATATCCCATTTATAATATTCTAAAAATGCCCTTGGCTGGGGATTTAAAAAAAAACCTGAAATCCACGTTGGATTTCCCTTTGTTTTCCCCAAATTGGAGTTGTTTTCACATTCCCGGCTTCGTCCCCCTCTTCCACCCAAAGAATGCCTTAATCCTCAGTCCCAATCTCGTAATCTCTCAAGCTCGTGTTTCTCGGCCTTCTGATTGTTGGTGTAGGCAGTCTCGTTTTTCATCTCTATGGCGTCGACGATCACAACTAGATTTCGGCTCTATGGCGAAGTAGTTTATAGGTGAGGTTAGTAGGTTGATCAATTTCATTTTATGCTTCATTTCGGCCATCCGGACCATTTGATTTCAGCCCAAATACATTGCCCTAATTTATCTCGCCATTTCAGTTTGCCATATATTGTGCCCTGATCCATCCCCACCGGCGGTGCCCTCCGTATTGGTTATATTTACTGGTTATATTTTTTCTATTTTTTCCCCTTGCATTAGTGTAGACATATTTTTCCTCCGTTGGTTGAAATCAAATCTTTTAGCATTATAGTGACTTCATCGTGTGGCAGTCTAGTTAAGTACAATAGTTCGTATGTTAACTTTCTTTGATAAAACCCAAGTTATGGTGACCCTAAAGTATGAGATATTGTGGGCTACTTAGTATGTGTAGATAGATTATCATTTCCAACTTCATGAAATCTGTAGCTAACATGAATATAAATGGCAAATAAAGAAACAAATCAGTTGAATTCATTCAAAACACTAACCACATAGCCATCATATGTACATTTATGAGTGTCAAAAGTAACTGTTATGTTCCCATTGGGATCCAGAGGGTGATAGCAGTATGCAAAAACAGAGAAAGAGTCAACCAATTTGTGAAAAAAAAAATAATAAGTGAAGTAACAAAAGGAAAAGTATATGTATAAATGATTTATTATATACTTGACATGGCAACTAATAATAATGTCAACTTCAAAGCCAAAGGCGACATGGGAGAGAAGATCAACCCCATTTTCTATACTATGCATAATTGATTGTTCTATAATATGAAATTTCTGCTATGTTTGTATAGGTTGATGGACGCAACTAATATGATATATTGTTACATTTTTGTGGGAGGCAAACTTGTCCAAAAAAATGATGGGCAATGGGAATACGTGGGTGGAAGAAGCAAAGGTATTCACATATATAAAGGAATGCCATTTGAAGAATTCACCAAAAAAATCTTAGAAAAATTCGACATCTCGTTTGATGCGATGAAGATGCACTACACCCTCAAGTTCAACCCCAGAGTCATCCAAGATTTAGAAGATGAGGATGACTTGGATAAGGTGGTTTCCCACAGTGATGACTTTGCAAATGTATACCTAGTAGACTTACCCTGTGTGGAAGCCATTGAAGCAAATATACCGAATACAGAATTGGCAATTGGGTAATGGACGTTAACATGAATGTCTATTTAAAATATTGTGAATATCACTTTTACGCATCACGTAGTTTAATTATGTTAATGTATGTAAATGCAGAGTTCCACCTGCATCGTTTCCTTCCTCTAATGCATCATGCGATGCAATTCCTAATACTATGATGCTATCAAGAGGTTTTGTGTCGCGTTGTGCAGATAGTGAGCACACCCCTTTGGAATCAATTCGTTTTCGTGAGGCAATATTAGGGTCGGGACATACATTTAAAAATGCAGAGGAGTTTCGCAACGCAATTTACCAGATGTCATTAGGTGGAAGGTTTGAATACAAGTACAAGAAAAATTCTCCTACACATATGTCTGTAAAGTGTTCGGTTAAGGGTTGTCCTTGGAAGATAACAGCTCACGCTGTCGAGGGAAATGTCATCTTGCGAGTTCATGCTTACCAAGTGAATCATAATCATATAGCTCAGGATGAGTGTTCATCTAAGGTCAAGGTTTCTTCAAAAAGAGGTGCGGTTGTTGTTGAAGATGTGTTTAGAACCACTCCAGACTATCTTCCCCGTCAAATTTGTGAGGATTTTGAACGTGATCATGGAGTTCAATTGACATATAACCAAGCATGGCACCTTAAAGAGAAGGCAAAAGAGCGCATATATGGAGCTCCATGTGAGTCCTACACGTTTGTCCCTTGGTTATGCCATAGGCTAAGAGAAATCAACCCCGGCATAATTGCGGAGTACACTATCGACGAAGGTCACTTCATGCAATTGTTCATTGCCCATGCATTTTCAATTCAAGGGTTCATCAAGGGGTGTCGACCAGTATTGGCTATTGATTCTTGCCATCTAAGCGGACCATACAAGGGAGCTCTTTTGTCCGCCATTGCATATGATGCAGATGATGGAATGTTCCCTCTTGCCCTTGGTGTGGTAAGTTCAGAAAATTATGAGGATTGGCATTGGTTTTTGGAGAAATTAAAGGGGGTCTTAGATGGTAAAGAAGTTGTTATTATATCTGGTAGACATCAAGGAATCTTGCATAGTGTTTTCGAGTTGTTCGGGATAGGATATCATGCATATTGTTATTGACATGTTAAGGAAAACTTTTCTAGCTTCTTGAATAAGCAAAACATTAGAGGAAAAAAAAGGAAAGAAGATGCTTTGTTACTTCTAGACAGCATTGCATATGCCAGGTTGGAGATAGACTACAACGAGGCATTTGAAAAACTTGTGCACTTCAATGACAACCTCGGTAAATGGGTTGCGGAAAACAATCCGGGAACATTGGGCAATGTCAAAGTTTCTAAAAAAACGATGGGATAAAATGACAAGTAACATTGCAGAGTCCTTCAATGCGTGGTTAAGAGATGAGAGTCACCAAACAATTTATACGTTATTGTTAATGCATATGGATAAGCTTGTAGCCATGTTGGACACCCATATGCGTGGTACAGAAAAGTGGAAGAGCGTGGTTGGACCGAAAACTGAAGAGAAGCTAATGTCAAATATCATGAGGTCTGGTCCGATTAGTGTGTTGCCATATTTGGGGGGGACGTTTAAGGTGTTTACCGGGGAGGTTTATTTGGTTGTCGATATCAATCAACGTACGTGTGCTTGCATGACATGGCAAATGTCCGGCTTGCCGTGTTCACACATATGTGTTGTCATCCGCACACTCAGACACGATGTGTATGACTATATTGACCCATGTTTTAATGTCTCCACCCAACATTTGATTTACTCTGGTCAATTTCAACCATTACCAACGCACAATATGCCGAAAGTTTGTGAGGATGGGAGTTTGCAACATTGCGCTGACAACTTCTTTTCTGCTCTCCAACCCCCTCATGTCAAACGTCCTCCAGGAAGACCCCGCCAAAGATGCATTAAGTCACAGTTTACTCATAAGAGAGCAATTCATTGCTCTCGATGTAATGGCATAGGTCACAACCACTCTAAATGTAATAATCTGTTGCCGTGACATGTGGCTTGTTTGTGCTTGTACGATTCTCATACTTTGTATCAGCCCATACATTCTATTGTAGGGTATACGATACGGTATTATTGTTTTTCGTTCCTATGTATTGGGCTGGTTATAGGCACGATGCACTATCTTGTTATTCTCATGATTTATAGTTGCTTTGCTTAACCTACTTAATTAAAAGTGCAATTTGAATGTGGTTTCTTTAAAGTTGTTATTTAATTCTATCAGTGTGTCTACATTATCAAGCATTTGTGGTTCCACCTACTAAAAAATGTCTTTTCATTTGTCTTGAATAAGATATACTCGTTTCACACTTTGTAAGCATTGTAGTTATTATCTTGTAATTCATATGATCTGTTGGCAGTAGCATAGTACTTCACTCACATGTTTGCACCCAAATTGTTAGCGCTTTCCTTAAATGGTTTTATTTATTTATTTTATTTATTTTTACCTTATACATCTGAATATGGTATGGCCTGACGAAATTTTTCCAACTAATTAATGGTACGATAGTGAAATGACTTTCCCTTTATTATTAGTCTCTCCAGCTCATCGATCACTACTATAGCACCCTTTGGAAGTCACCGATTATTCTAAGGTTCAAACCTCCAGCAATAAATTCATTCTTCAATAGCCATTGTGGAGGTATTGCATTATTTCTTCGTTATTATTTTTCATTATTTATTTTGGATACTTGATATTTTAACCTACTTAACACAATTACTTGTTATGGGTCTTACATATTCATTATCAGATAAACATCGAGTTGTAAATTATTCATCCGCATTACTTTGTTTGTTAGTTCATTCAATTGTATTTCCTTTTGCACCACGTTTATGTATTGATATTGTCTTTGTTATTTTTATGTTGATTACTAAAATGCATCTGTAAGATACTAATTATGTCTTTCACTTTTAATGCAGCCCACAAGATTGTTCACACGTTGTTCATCTTCGAGATTCTTAAAACTATGCAACAGTCTGCCAGTTGATAAATTGGAAGTTGTTCGAGACTTTCAGTTTGGAGGTCTTCTCAACTTAAATTGCAAGGAGATACGACATAATATATGTTTATGGCTGATCGACCATTTTAACGTTGGCTTCAGACGCATAGACATATCATTCGACAAAAGCTATGATCTGACTGCTGTAGATGTTGGCCTTGTATTTGGCCTCTCGACAAGCGGACAGATTCTACAAATTGCATCAACCCCGTCTGAGCATCCATTTGGTACACTCAACACTTGTGAGGAGAGACTCCTCAACTTACCTGTCGGGAAAGAGTTCTGTAGATGCTTCCTTTACTACGCATGTGCGACGATATTGGCGCTAATGTCAAGGATAGATGGATGCCGAAACTTATGGCATACCATCCATGAAGACGGTTTTCGAAACGATGCCAACTGGGGCCAATTTGTTGTTGACCAGCTGGTTGAGGGTATTAGACGATTTAAACAACGGAACAGTATTTGGGTACATGGTTGCATCCCCTTCCTCCAGGTATTGCCCTGCTTTTACATTGATAACTTGGTCACTTTTACATTGTTCACATCACTACCATCAAGTAACGAATCCACATTTGTTTATTTCCATTGTGCAGCTCCACTACGTAATTAAATTCAAGATTCCTTCAGTTCATGTTCCCGTGACAATGCCCCTCCTCTCCGCATGGTCAGATGAGTTGATAAAGGAGCGCTTAGCTGCTGAGATAAGTCAGTTTGGTAGTTTTGGACATGGCGAGGTAGCCATTTACTCTACATTCATTTTGTTCTGAAATTTGATGACATAGAAATTGAATACCTTGAAGGTTTATACTTCTTAATTTGCATCATGAAATCAATTGTAGGGGTTTGATTATTCGTCACCGCCCCGTACGACACCGCCCTGTACACATGTGGAGTCTGATAGTGGCCCGACAAGTAGTCATGTACGGATACTATTTGTTACTTTACGCATTAACTTCGTCTGAATGCCATTACAATTAGGTTTACTGACTCAATTGTTTGAAACCATTGGTTCTAAATATTTTCTTCAATATTTTTATAGTAATTTATGTGCAAGCTATTCGTTAACATGTCACAGGGAACTACTTGAGCAATACTATGCAGCAGAACGTGCAATAAATCAATATCAAAAGGGCATTCAGCACCAACTAGGCATCATGCGTGGTGTGATGCATACATTGGATGGCCGAAAACAGCGAAGTCGACCTTCGCTTGTCGCTGGTGACTCAAGCTATGTAGCCCATGAATTTTCGCAGCCCGAACCGCATTCAGACTATGGCGGAGATGACATCGCTTCCCATGGCACTGCAGACATACCTGACACACCAATTCGGCATCCATCAGATATTGGTAACAGTATGGGGGACATAATAACTCATATTATATTACTCTGCATTACGAATTAACTGTTGTTACTCCAAACTAACAACCGATGAAGAAGTAGTCGTCCTTGAACAGTTGCCTTTGCAATCTATGGTTGTGGCTCCATCTGATAGGAGTGGCAGGCGACGAAGAGTGCGTCGGTTGGCTCCCAATCTATTGTCACCATTCATAGCGCAACCGCAAACCCGCCAGTCTGCCATCAAGATGGGCCTCAAAGAAGCAGCTGCAATTGTTTTTTTATGGCGCCTTGGACCCAAGGTTTGACATAGCATATAATACTCCACTTTCAAATGTATTCACCTCCACATATTTGGTATTACCCTAACGTTGATGGTTTTGTTGACAGCAAGGAACTTGTTGCAATGCATGACAAGAGTTTAAGCAGAGGCAACCTCGCCTCTTTCCAAGGAGACAGCTGGATTGGCAATCATGTTAATATATCAATTTCTCCATTACTTTTCAATATTTTTAATTTAATATTCATGTATCATCTTGTCATTAGTGTCTCTGAATATTGCTTACATATTAATCACTTCTTCTCTTAGGTCGTGGATACGTATTGTAGATTGCTGTAATTCGACGATGTATCAAGGACCAAACTCTTTCTTTCGCCATACATAGCTGTAATGGAGGGCTTTGATGGACACTGCAATTCAATGTTTTGTTGTTATAACATGTCAACAAGTTTCCTTACCCTATAAAGCTTAAACTTTTTTCATATCATATGCAGGAAATGGTCATGCGTTCCAACGCCAAACATTTGACGCACGAAGTAGTAATTGGCCGTTTTGAGCCATATTTGTATCCTTTCGATGTTTCCTATCAGAATGTTAATGAGGTCAGCTTAAATGCATTGTTCGAGGTTTCTACACTTGTCATCTCCTTTACCCAATATATGTTGTAATCCATTCTGAGTGGCATCATGCAGGTCTACTTACCAGTCTTTCTCAAAAACCATTGGACGCTTTATGTTTATGACTTGCATAACAAACGAATCCAGCTCTTGGATTCTCGACCTGGAAAGAGAAGGAGTTGTATGAGTGGGATACAACAAAATTTGGTAAAGTAGCTATTAGTTGCGTAAAATTTTTTGCTTCCATTGTACCTAAGATGGGAAGGTTGAATGCATCTACATTCTTTATTTAAGGCCAAGGTTTTTCTATGGCTTGTTGCTTACAAGAAACAAATGGTGGATGCAGACTTGAAGATGTTTTGTTTTGTCATGCCAGACGTACCAAGTCAACCAAATGAGTTAGTGTTTACTTTGCAGTCCGTGACTAGATTTAAATTTGATTGCAAGTCAATTTATGTATATTATCGTTGCCATGTCACGCCTAATAAATAATTACCCGTTACTTTGTGTGATAGCAATGACTGTGGAGTATTTGTTATGAAATTCATGGACAACTGGTCAAATGGAGGCCTCTCCAAATCCATCGATGTGGTATGACCGTACACAATTTTAATATATGATTACTACTCAAAAAGTGCTATTTCATAGCTTGTAATTAACTCTTTTAAACACTTTTGAGTAGTAGTTATTGCCTTTTAACCCAATTAACATATTAAAGACCTTTGCAATCAATTCTAATCAAATTGTGTTAAGTTTTGGTGTTTTGATAGCTTTTTGATCACCAAAGCAATCCGAGGATGAGGAGAGTTATTTGGAATTCTTGGCAAAGCATTGGAAAGCTCAAAAACATGAAGAACCAAAGCTTTGAAGTCCTTTGCCATAAGCAAATCCGGAATGCAAGGAGGGGAAGCAAAGAGAAATCTGCCATGAAGTATTCTTGATGACAGTCATGTCAGCCACTTTTGGAGCACTTCCTGAAGTCCAATTTATGCATGCTATATGTCGTTTCGGAAGCTCAGGAAGTCAAAAATCCAATGCTTCAAACAGTGCACAAATTGGAGTTGAAATGAAGGAGTTACAACCATTGCAAGCCGATCACTCTAAGCTGAAGGAAGAATTTTGCACAGCGCTGCGAAATCACCCTTTTGTTGCGAAATGATTTCGCAGCCTTTTTGTACAGTGCTGTGGATTTCCCCCTGGAGTTTCCCGTCACGATGGAAGCCGAATACCACAAGCTGAAAGACCACTTCACAACGTTGCGAAATCAGCCGTTTGCTGCGAAGTGATTTCGTAACCCTTTTTGTGCATCTGCGAAATCTCGCAGACCTCGTTTGCACCTGCGAAATGGTCCCTAGTGCTTCCCGATATTTACGACCGACACTTGGAGATATTTTTCATCAGATTTTTGTTGTCTAAATCCCAAAATTCTCCTTGTAAGCCACCAATTATAAGTTTCCTTAGTTTTTAAGTTAGGAAAAAGACTAAATATCCATGTAATAATTAGTATTGTAATTTTTCATATAAATAGCTCTTGAGAGCCTGTTCCGGGGGGACGACCCCTTTTGTAAAAGTTTGTAAGGAAGTAAAATACAGAGTTTTGCTTTGCCTTACCTTCTCACTTTGATTGTATTTTTCATTTTTCTTAGTTATGCACTCTCTGAGGAAGTTCCCCCAGGGAATGAGTAACTAAACCTTTAATTCCTTGGAGCTAAGGTTGTTGGGAAAGATTCCAAGTGCATGAATTAGTAGTTTTGTGGTTTCAGCCATGAATGAAGAGTAAGTGTGATCCTTTTGTGATTTCTTTATGTTTTTAGTTAACTTAAAACGCCTTGAAGTCACCTGGGCCAACACTTGGTAAGGCAAGTGATCTCCGTCCAAGGAAATGCACTAGTTTACCCTTTGCGAGCCTCTGGGAGGTGACTTGAAGGTAGGATTTTCTAGAATTGCCAACATTTGGTAAGCTTTTGGACTCCAAGGAGACATCCATTAGTTATCTCTTGCGAGCTTTTGAAGGGAAGTCCAAGGTTAAAGATCATCTTGAATGGTAAGTGCTAGTGAGAGGCATAAACCGTTGCAAGTTGTATCAGTGAGAGGGAATTAGAGCTGAAATCCAATTAAGGGATGCATTTATACAGCACCGATTAGAGAATTGACTATATGTTAATTCTCTAATGCGAGGAAATGAACCAACTGACCGGAGCTATGTTTGTGCATGAGGAACCTCCCCTGTGAACCTAAATCTCCAAGGAATGTTTTTCTTCATAAGTAATTTCCATTACTTGTTTTGCCGTTAGCTTAAATCTAAATCATTTTAAACCAAAGTTTGTGTTTTATTTCTTGAGCTAACCTTGACATGAAAAAGCACCAATTCACTTTGAATTGGTATCATTTGTAATTTGGAAACCCTTCCCAGTGAACGATCCTAGAACCACTATACTATAGTAGCTTTTTCTTTGCTACCCTAGTATATGGTGTAATAGGTTATAAATTGTGTTGATTACTCCCTCAATCAAGTAGCCAGCTGGACACGAATCAGCTGAGACACCAATTGGGCATGAATCAATATACCATGATTATATCAAAGTTGCATTCCATGGCCAAAATATTTAACATTTCCTAATATGCCTTTTAAACATTAATGAATGCAGGGCAAGATTAAGAAGTATAGATTGAAGATATTGGGGAAATTGTTGTTTTCCTCACATAATGCACATCGACATCGCTTTCTCGTGGATTGAGGGACACTATTCAATTGGTTGTGCCAAGGATATTTTCAATTGATTGTACATTATTTTGTGAAACCTAACTATTTTCAATGTATTGTATATAGAAGTTAGTGATGAATGCACAGCTAAGGTTAACAACAATATGATTTATGTTTAAACCAAACAAGTTAAGCTTTCAAAAGCCTTTGGCTTCATAAGTATTCAAAAATGAAATTGGGATTGCTACTTGAAATGTATACAGTATACAAAATTGCGTCGGAATAAGAGTTGTACTTTGATTGGTCATTGCATGGATCACACATTGCTACTTCAGTTGACATGAATCTCTCTCATTCTCACTCTCACTCTCACATGTCTTTAATTTCCACTGTGACAGTTAATATTAAGATGGAAAGAAATAGGAGGAAGAGAAAGGATGGACATGATGAAATGAAGCATGCCCATACAATTTCTCTCATGGACCACACTATCACATAATCTCTCTACCAGCTTTATAGAGAGGGTGCAAGGGAGTTGAAGTGAGGGTGAGTCTCGTGGGTTCACTTCACTCACAAGGCCCATTTTACCCATAACGTACCTACTTTTGTTGTGAGTGCTCATTGGGGTATGACTATATAAGGGCTACGTCAGAAAATAATGTCATAAAAAATAGATTAAATAAAAAAAAAACAGTTGCCGCGTCCGGAGATCGACCGGTTTGCGACCTAGTATGCTTGCCCGGTTGACCGGTTACTAAACCATCAACCGATCGCCCTGTGTTGCACAGACATGCACTCGACCGGGATTCGACCGGATCACGTCCGGCCATGGGGCTTCACATGACCGGGAACACACAACCACTAGGAGAGAGATAGTGTAAAAAAAACTCTTTCGATCGGAATTCGACCGGTTGTCGACTAGGAAGCCTCCCTCCTCAACTGGTCAGACACAACCACTAGGAGAAAGAGAATGTAAAAAAGACTTGTGACCGGCATTTGACCGGGTATCGACTAGTACGCGACCGATAACAACCAGCCATTGGGAGAGAGAATGTAAAAAATGTGCTCGACCTATTATCGACCGGGTATCGACCGGAACTCAACTGGGAGACCTGATTCCTCAATCGGTCACAAGCAGCTACTAGGAGAGAGAGAAAATGACAAGCGCTATTTGACCGGTGGTCAACCGGCCGAAATGAGCCGGTCGATGAACCGGGCGCGCAAATCTTCGACCGGTCGACCTAATTTTGCCATTGTTTTTGCTATGAAAAAATAGGTGTTTTGTATTTAACTATTGATAAAACATATAATAGCTAGAGAAAGAAGGTTAGCTTTATGTTTTATTTTATGATTTAAGCAAAATTTGATTCTAAGAAATAGAGGATTTGTGTTGTTTTAAAAAAATGATCATTAATGCTAAGAAATATAGAATTTTTTTTTACGTGATACTTGATTTGGGTTTTTTTTTTCTCTCACAAAATAAACATAAATATTGAACAATAATAAAATAATAATTTTTAAAAATTAAAAATACCATTAAAACTAAAAATACTTAAAAATTTACATTCTTATTCTCTATTTCACGATTCCAAACATGGCCTAAAATGCTTATTTACAATTTAGTTTGTAACATCTTAATTATTTTTTAAAATTTAGGAGTGGTAAATGTTATTTTTTTTAAAATAAAAACAAAATATCCATTAAATTATATTTAAATAATAATAAAATTTGGATTTTCACAACATTAAAACATACATATATAATTATAAAAGAATGTATATATATATATATATTAGAAACTTTTTCTCGTATTACTTTTTTTTTTTACCATTTTACTTTATTTGTGTTGGTTTTAATCATGGACATGTTCATGGCCCATGACACACAAAAGATTAAGTCATATCTCCGATACCAATAATGGTCAACAAATTACACTCTTGTGATTTATTATAAACATTAAGGTTTGAACGGAAAACTTCAATTATTATATTTTCTAGTTATTGGCATTTCAACATCAATATACTTGTAACAATTTTCATGATATACCTTTATTTGCAGCAAATGTAACAGGTGTAGAGATATTTATTTTGACCACCACAACAATTGATAACCACAAGATAATTCAAGTTTTCCTATTTTCTTTTCTTTTTCCCATGATTTTCATATTTATACTTTAGTTTATAGTTAGTTTTGTTATACTAGTGGTTTAAAATACTTATATAATAAATCAATATTATTTTATTCAATAATAAGATTAAAAATAGAAAATAAACATTAAGCCAACCCCAAAAGAAAAAAATAAAATAAAACATTTTTCCAGAATTTTTTTATTTTATCTTAGTTTAATTTACAAAATGTAATTATCTTCTACTATTCCAACAATTTAAGAAAACTTTATATCTCAATATGAAATCTTAAATTATTTATTGATTTATTTATAATTTGAAATTATCACTTATATATATATATATATATATGTTTCCACTCATAAGTATTCAATTGAAAAGAAATCAATTACAAATGAAATTTAAATTCAATTTCATTTAATTGTTATAGAGTGTCTGAATTCCAAGAGACAAAGCAACTCTCACACTTTCCAAGCCAAAGCGACTGTTTGGCTTCTTACTTATAGAGGGGGTCAACCGCTGGTGGACCGGTCGAGCGATTGGTGGGGTTGTCTTTTGAAATACCCCCCCTCGCGGCATTTTGACAATCTCAGGCTTCAAGGGTTTTGGGTATTCAGCTTGGGAAACCTACTTTGAACGACATTGCAGCTATTTCATGGCTTCAGAGTGGGTTTTGAAGGGTGTGGAATGATCTTTGGGACGTCGGCCGAAGGGCTCCTCATTCAGAACACGTCAAAGGCGGTTTCTCACCTATTCCCGCGCGCCAATCCGCTTAGCTTCGGTTTGTTATCACTTTGATCTGCTCATTTATTTCTCTACCACCCTCGTCCCCTTCAATTTGACTCTCTGATGCCGCCTAGGAGAGATACGGCTGCCTCTAGGGCACAGGGCAAGCGCCCTGCTGAGCCATCTCAGCCCGGTGAGGCGGAGGCTCGCCGAAAGGCAAGGTTTGACACCGGTCTTTTCACTTCCATGGAGGAATATCAAAGGTACAAGCAGAAGTTTTCCCACAGGAAGGTTGTTCCAGGAAGAAATATTAATTTCTCCCAACTACAGCATTTCGACTTTGAGGGACTATTCGCACGTATGGGGTGACTGCCCTTAGTGACTATTTCCTAGCCGATATTTTCGACATTAGTGAGGGCATTCTATTCACGAGTGACATATGGACATGGAGGGCCGATTGTTTCGACCGTTAGAGGTGTGCAGATCAAGCTTGACCCGGAGAGCATATGTCGCATTTTAGACATCGCTTCAGTCGGACTCAGGGTATATGAGTCTAAGACTTGGCCCACTTTGGCGGGTTTCAAGCCTAAAGAGGCGATACAGAGGATGTGCGGCCTTGCTGACGCGCAGGGGATGGGCAAACCATCGGCACATAGCCTGACAGTCAGATGTCGTATCCTTCACCACATGATCCTGTACATTCTCTTGCCACGAGGCGGCCACCGAGATGAGGTATCATATTTGGAGGCATTTCTCATTGATTCGATTATGACGGGGAGACGGATTGACGTTGGATATGTGATGATGATGCACATGCTTGCATGCTGCGAGAGCTCCACACGCGTTCTCCCCTATGGTCGCTTTCTGACACGAGTATTCAAGGATGCGGGGGTTGATTTGAGTAGGGAGCAGGACTTTGAGGCCCCAAGTAGTTATGACACATATGATGAGCAATCGTTGGGCCGTATGAAGTTTGAGAAGGGCCCTGATGGATCATGGATTAGGAAAGTGGAGCGACCAGTAGCACATTCTGCCGTTGAGGAGGATGCGGAGATTGGGGAGATGGAGGGTGGGGTTGCCCCTCAGAGAGATTATGAGCATACACAGACTGAGTTTGATATTCATGCACAACAGTCCGAGGGTTGCCAGTTGGGGGGCGACTGTATCAGGGGGAATGACGTCTGAGGCAGTGCACACAGCGGGAACATCTTCGCAGCCATCATTCACTGATCCACCTCATGCGCATACATCACCTCATCAAGCTCCATACGACCCTAGTTAGCCTTGGATGGATTTAGGTGCTTAGATCAGCTCACTGGGCACTCGAATTGAGGAGCTTGCAGTTGTCAAGGATATGCGATTCTACTCTATGGAGGATCACATGGATCATTATCAAACAGGCTTCACCGAGCAATTCCAGTGTATGCAGCAGAGATTTCAGAGTATTGAGGATCGCATGGATCAACAGTAGGCTACGTTTGCGCATATCCTCCAGAGGCTTGATCGCCAGGACAGTCAGCATGAGGACATGATGGCTTACATCCGATCGGTGTTTCCACCACCACCTCCTCAACCGTGATAGCAGCGAGAGCTATTTAGGATTAGCATACGTAGATGCAAATCATTGCCATATTTGTTTTAGTTGTCTATGTTTCCTCTATATTTCACTTGACTATATATATATATGTCTATGTTTATGTCTATATATGTCTATGTTTCCTCTATATTTCAGTTGACTATATATATATATGATTTCTTTTGTCTTATGTGAATTATACGTTTACTTTTGGTTCCACCTAAACCCTTCCCATTGACATGTGTGGAATGGAGCAAGACATAGCAGCATTCTGTTTAGATATATGTGTACATGCTATGTTTACTTATCATGTTGTTTTCCTGTTATGTGTTTTTTTTTAAATGTTGAGTGTCGCACTTCGTACTGGTCATTTGGATGCTTTAGGTGGAATTGGATGATGCATAGATTGTTTCAAAGTACCTGGGAAATTTCATTAAATGATGGAAAATTTGATCTATTGACGGTTATGCCTTTAATTTTATTCCTTGATTAGCAAACATATAGATCAATTTCTTGGCAAAGGGGGGCACTAACAAGAAGTAGTTATGGAAAAATAATTATGTTGTAGCTTTTGTATCTCCTTTATATGTACCGTTTACTTGTTTAAATCACATTTGTTTTCTTTGTATTGATGCTGGTGCCCTGCATTCCATTTCAAAAGATCTCTCATTTTCATGGTAGTTTTATTATGTTTCAATAAAATGTACCTTCACCATGAAACATTATCATAATGAAATTTAAAATTAGTGTTGAAATCGTATGAATAAAAGTGTGGATGCTCGAAGCCTTAAAAAGTGATAAAATTATGTTGTGTCCATATGCACCCAAACAGACGTAATGTGCGATTTGTTGCTCAATCCTACAATCCTTATATAGCACTTTGAGTTCATGAGGTATGGCTGTTGAGGTTAAATAGAGAGAAAACAATATTGATGCAATATATTAATTTCCACCCTAAGCTTATATTATATTGAATTTGAAGCTGATGACTTTGGTATTAGTTTGATTGATTGCTTAGGTATCTCTCAATGGGATACCCTCAATTCTAAATCATACTCTTATATGTAAATTAGGAGACTTATGCTTGACACACACCCCTTAGGAAAAAATATTTAAACAGAAAGGCAAGTGGGAAATGAAAATTTTTGTTGGCAAGATTGAAGTTGCTGATTAGCAGTTGGTTTATGAATTTGAGACTCTAATTTAAACAAGTTGCTTGCAAAATACTTATAATCAAGAATATCAAGATCATCCGAAGTCAAACTCTCATTTTGGATTAGTATTATATGGCCTTTGATTAACGCGTGATAAATGGATTATTGTGTGATGGTACTCATTGTAATAAATACTGGAAAATTTTTTATATGATGTTGCTGGTTTTGGGCTGGTCTTTTGGTGAGCTTTAATGCCTCTGTAATTAAGGTAGTCAAGGTCATTACTGATTTTTTTTTCATAAACTTGGGTTGGTTGCTCAGAAAACCAAACCAAGACCAAAAAATTTGCCCTCTCTAGTAGAGCCATCTTTATGATCACAGATAAACCTGCTTGCTCAAGTGTTTAATATGAATCTGTATCCCTCCTTCATTATTGCTACAAACATGATGCAGAAGAATCCAATAGGATTGAAAGGACCAAGTTGCTTAAGTTGGACTAACAGTTAGCTTGGATTTGTAGTCCCTATTCTATATGAATTTGTTTTGTTTTGTTTTGTTTTATTACAGTTTAAGAGACAACTATTTGGTTCCAATTCTTTTCAAGTAGAGTATTTCTATTTAAGCGAACTGGACTCATTGGTTTGCTTCTTTCAACCTAACACATGATATGAGGGAACCTAATTTTGTGAAAAATTACATCATGGGTCATTAGGTCATCAGATAACTAAACAAGCAAAAACAGTTTTCCAATGAAGTATTTTTCTCTTAAGCGATCATGTGAGTTTGTAAGTAGTGTGAATGGCCAAGATTAGAGTTGAAGCTTTGTGTTGTGAGGAAATTGGTCTAATGGGATTTTAAAAAAAGAAATAGAAACAGACTACTCATTTTATAGAAAACTAATGTAACAATACCAAAAAAGAGGCTAAACTATAACAATTATCCTTCAAAGAGGGATATGACAACATAAACAGTACAACACAAAGGAACAAAAAAAACACAACAGAAACTAACAAAGCTATGCAACTCAAGATGAGAAAAAAGTCCTAAAAAAGGGCATTAAGAGTGAGGTCCCACATTTATTAGGTTTGAATTTATGGGTTGCAGAGATAGAGGTTACTAATCTGTATGGGTCTTGGTTTCTCTTTGATTCCCGTTTTAAATGGGAGCTGAGCTAGTTTTAGCTGAAAGTGGGAGAGTCCTAGAAGGTGAGTTGTTTGTTAGGTTAATCAGCCTTCAAGTTTATTTATGGTTCAATGAATTCTCCAGAGAAGTGGGTGATCGGTGTTTGGTTGCAAAATCAATGAATTCATTTATGGGTTTAATGAAGGCATAGTAAAGAGAAGCTATTTTTATTATTATTATTATTATTATTATTATTATTATTATTTTAATGATTCTCATATTAAGGGGCCCAAGGGCAATTTTCATGGGGTTGGTGTCATTATGTTTTCTGCTCCTATTTGGTTCAGAATAGCTGTCAATGAGATGGGCTTGATTTGGGAGATGGGTTGGTAAAAGTTCATCATAGAGGACTAGGCTTCCTGGTATGAAGCCTTGGTGGAGAGATAAAAGCATGGACATGCCAGATCAAAATGGATAGATGAGTTCAGACATGTGTTCCAAATTTACATCCATGAGGGAGGGATTCTCAAGCATCAGCCATGAAACACATCATGGTACTCAGGATGCTTGGGTTTGACATAGGTCCTATGGGAGTTGAAGGATTTCACATTTAAATTGAAGTTAGATTTGAGCTTGAGTGTGAAGTTGGGCCAATGCAAAAATGTGTTGGTCTTGGGGCCAAATTTTTTTCATAAATTTGGGTTTTTTTTTCATTGTTTACAAAACTCAATCATGATGCTAATCAAAATTATTGAAAAGTAGTATGCAATGTGACATAACTTCAAAAGGAAAATTATTTTTATGCCCCGCTATAGAGATACAACAAAGAAGTCCTAAATTTGATTTATTTTACAAATTATAAAGGGTATTTAATGGGAAATGAAATGAATTTCCATTATTTTATTTTGTTATATTTATTCCAACCATGGAAAAGGGTTGGGAAGATTAGAAAAAAATTAAAAACCCTAAAAATTAAAAATTTTAAAATAAAAGAAAACATAGAATTTCAAATGTAATTTTTTTAACTATTTGTTTCCAAAATCAAAACAATAAGTATGTGAAAAAAAAATATGTGGGTGCTAAACAATAACTATTTGTTTCCAAAATCAAAACAATAAGTATGTGAAAAAAATTATGTGGGTGCTAAAAAAATTTGTATGAAGTTAAAGTAAAACCTTCAGCTTTCAACTGATCCATCTGATCGGCTGTTACAGGCGAGGGTGTGTGCTACCGATCGTCCATAGAGTAATCGGTCGACCGGTTACACTTGCCCGGTCGATTACCGGTCGAGTACCGGTCATGGACCGGTCGAGTACCAATCATGGACCGGTTGAGGTGCCCAACTCATTATCTCTCACATAGTTGCTTGCATCTTGGAGAGTCAACATTGTATGACTGTGGTTTTGCATTATATGGGGTTAAATTATGAACTAGTAATTGGTTGTTGAAATGACATGGCTTTTTAAGTTTTCAATGTGATTTACCTTGGATCCATGTCTGAAGGGCCTAACACAAGGCCGGTGAAGGGGATAATACAAGGCACCATTCGAAAGTTATCACTGCCCTCACAGAAAGGCTACGGGTTACTTCAATTATGCAACCGTATATGGAAAGGGTCCTTCCAATTATATCCAGTTATAGTATGGTTATATAATGCATTCCAATAAAATTTCAAGATTATAAATACAGTAACTAATTGATCAACATGTCCATTATGTCAAGACTTAAGTAATGGTAATAATTCAAAAAACGTTATGAATTATGTATATCAATTGATATTTTGTTGTTGTTTATATTTAATTCAAAACTCCTAACACAAGTATGATCATAACATGTTAATTCAGTTTTGTTCCTTGTAGTCTCCACATTCGCTTTCCTCAGCTGTAGCAACCATCAACTCATCAAAGTTCTCGGTCTTGCGAACTAAAAATTCAATTTGAGAGCGAACAAAACAAAGAGGGTAAAGTCAGTCTCGCATACTCCAAGGTGCCTTGAAATAGTAGGAATTAATGACTCATAATAAATTAATATGACATCATGTCACAACTTGGATGTTTTCTTCCCTTTTTTTATGCACACATACAACACTTACATAAATCAAGGCATTTAGAAGATACTATGTCACTCGAAATTAGTTTTTCATGGTAGGCAACATTATGTGACATCGAAAGTAAGGAGGATGAATATAGGAAGAAGGGAGGTTTGAAAGAATATTGAAAAAAGATATGAGCAAAGAATTTTACGAAAATCGTTTGAAATCCTTCAAGTTAGGTAGCCTTGTACACCCTTGTACAGTTAGCACATTGGTCTTGTACACTTAGTGTAAATGCCTTGTACAGTTGGAGAAATCCGACATAGGTACAGCTGAATGAGTGTAAATGGGCGGGATAGCCACTCGCTGATGTCATGGGTCAGTGAAAAAGGGGAAAATGAAACCCAATTTAGGTTCCCATTCATCATACGTGTGCTAGCACATTCCAATGAATGTGTACGAAGGGAAATGAGGGGGGAATACGAGGCATGTCCCCCTTTGACAAAAGAAATGAGCAAAGAATTTTGCGAAAATCGTTTGAAATCCTTCAAGTTAGGTAGCCTTGTACACCCTTGTACAGTTAGCACATTGGCCTTGTACACTTAGTGTGAATGCCTTGTACAATTGGAGAAATTTGACATAGTTACAGCTGAATGAGTGTAAATGGGCGGGATAGCCACTCGCCGATGTCATGGGTCAGTGAAAAGGGGGAAAATGAAACCCAATTTAGGTTCCCATTCATCATACGTGTGCTAGCACATTCCAATGAATTTGTACGAAGGGAAATGAGGAGGGAGTATGAGACATGTCCCCTTTTGAAAAAAGAAATGAGCAAAGGATTTTTCGAAAATCGTTTGAAATCCTTAAAGTTAATTGGCCTTGTACACTCTTGTACAGTTAGCACATTGGCCTTGTACACTTAGTGTAAATGCCTTGTATAGTTGGAGAAATCCAACATAGGTACAACTGAATGAGTGTAAATGGGCAGGATAGCCACTCGCCGATGTCATGGGTCAGTGAAAAGGGGAAAAATGAAACCCAATTTAGGTTCCCATTCATCATACGTGTGCTAGCACATTCCAATGAATGTGTACGAAGGGAAATGAGGGGGAGTATGAGACATGTCCCTATTTTAAAAAAGAAATGAGCAAAGAATTTTTCAAAAATCGTTTGAAATCCTTCAAGTTAGGTAGCCTTGTACACTCTTGTACAGTTAGCACATTGGCCTTGTACACTTAGTGTAAATGCCTTATACAGTTGGAGAAATCCGACATAGGTACAGTTGAATGAGTGTAAATGGGCGGGATAGCCACTCGCCGATGTCATGGGTCAGTGAAAATGGGGAAAATGAAACCTAATTTAGGTTCCCATTCATCATACATGTGCTAGCACATTCCAATGAATGTGTACGAAGGGAAATGAGGAGGAAGTACGAGGCATGTCCCCTTTTGAAAAAAGAAATGAGCAAAGAATTTTTCGAAAATCGTTTGAAATCTTTCAAGTTAGGTAGCCTTGTACACCCTTGTACAGTTAGCACATTGGCCTTGTACACTTAGTGTAAATGCCTTGTACAGTTGGACAAATCCATAATAGGGACGACCAAACAAGTGCATATGGTTGGGAAAACAATGCTTCCACTCTCATGGATAAGGGAAAAGGATGAAAAAGTTAAGCCTCGTTTCGCTTCATATGCATCATTAGTAGGGGAGCTAATAGAATGAATTAACATGGTAGCCATCACATAACACTATAAGAAAAAAGGTCATTGTTGACATATATTGTCTTGACTTAAGGTGATATATGTCAATATTATCTATTTAAATGAACAATAATGACATAAACCACTTGTTTAAACCAATAATGACATATATAAAATTTATTGAATTCTTTCATGACTTATATAATAAAATCTTGACAGATAATTTATAAGTCAGTGTATAGTTAATATGTTTATATGTCAAGGTACTTAAATAAAAACAATAATGATAACAATTTGTTTGATATGTGTAGATCTAATTTACTTACTAAGTATTATAAATTGAAGTGAGAACAATCTATTTTGATTAAGGAAGTCAATGTATATTTAATAAATTATTTTAGTAATGCTAATATCAATCTTCATTTTTTATTTATCAAATTGATTAAATCATTTTTTAGTCTATACTAATAATAATGAAATAAATTTTTATAAATAATTTTTTATTCACTAATTTTAGTGAAATAAAATTTGCTACATTATGGTTTTTTTAATAACTGATATAAATAAAATCAATCTTAATAAACTATTTTTTTTATTCATTGATGTTAATGAATATTTTGTTTTTGAGTTTGTATTAATATAATCTATTTTTATAAACTATTTTTTTATTATTGTTAAATTAGTAATTAACTTGTATTTAATTTAAAATTAATTAATTAATTTATGTGAACTTGAAAATTAAGATAATTGAAATTATAATTTAAGGGACACGACATTGTGTCCACATAAGGGGATAGTTGTTACAAAATCTATAATATTTTAATTAATATTTTAATGGTATTATTTGGTAAACTAATTTTCTAAATATAATCTAATTAAGGAAAATACAGTATCCAGACCATAATTAAGCTCAGCCCATTTCGATATATTCGGACCCACTCCAAGTGAATATCCAGGTCCTAGCTTATATTGGGGTTAGGGTTTCATTGACTGCAAATTTCCTCGGTGAAGAAGGCAAAACTCAAAGAGAGAGAAGGAAAGAAAGAAAATCAATGGCGTCGACAGTGGGATCAGGTGCGGCGGTGCCATTCTAAAAAGCAGTGGCGGTGCTGTTCTGGAAAGCGGCGGTGGTGCAGTTCTGGAGAGCAGCGGCGGTGCCGTTCTGGAGAGCAGCGGCGGTGCCGTTCTGGAGAGCAGCAAGGATGACGTACATATCTTACTCGAACATCTGCGCGAATCTGGTGAGGAACTGCCTGAAGGAGCCATTCAAATCCGAAGCCCTCACTCACGAGAAGGTCCATTTCTCCATTTCCAAATGGGATAATGGTGTTCCCTAGAAGCCCAGTAATCCTTTGTCTCTTTCCATTGTTGGTTTTTTCTTTAATTTTTTTTGTCGATTCGCTTGGTTGCCGAGAAAAATTGTGAGGAAAAAGATGAGGAATTAAAGCATAAACTCATCATAGCTTCATTTTGTCTTTTCCATTGAATTTAGTGGTTTGGTGACTCTGGGTATTTTTAGAATGCTTTTCTGGATCTATTTGGTTGCTAAGAAAAACTGAGGGAGAATGAGATTAAAAAAATTGCGTAGAAAATAATCATAAGCTCACTCTTTTTGTTTCAATCAGTTTTGGATTTTTTTTTCTTTTTTCAAATTGTAGTGTATGTCATATTTCTTGGTAACTGATTGTTTGATTAACGAGAATCTTGGTTGAAATTAGGATTTGTTTGGCTGTTGAGGCATTTTGAGTAAATAAGGGTGAAATTTTAAATTATTTTTCATTGGCCTGAACGAAACTTAGACTAGGCATTATAGGAATTTTTTTTTCTTTTTTCTACTGGAAATTGAAACAGCAATGTAAAAAAAAAAAAATTCAAATTTTCACTTTTTTGTTTGTTCCTTTGATTCTCAACAAGCAATTGGCATTCCCATGTTCACATGACTACCAATATTACTCATCGCCCCTCTTCCTTTCATAGGCTTCCACCAACGCACCTCAGCACACTGCCACCAACTCTATATTTGCTTGTGGAGAAACAACAGGAAAAAAGAACTAATAAAGTGAGAGCTTTGAATATCCTATTATTTGAATTTGTTCTTTTAATTTGTTCTTTTAATTTGTTATTTTCTAAGATTTCACAATGTTCATGTATTGGTGAATTTTACTCTGTTATTTTCTCTATCATCTTTCACTTTATCTTTTCTCTTTTTACTCTCTTTGATTATAGAAAAACTAAGGAAGATAACTACAAAATAATAATAATAATAATAATAATAATAATAAATAAAGAAATCTTGGAATATCCTATTTTATAATTTTTTTTCCCATTCTTTTCTACGCAAAGTGTTTATTTGGTTCACAATTTTGAAACTTGAAATTCATGTTCAATTTCATTTTTATGTTTCAAATTAAGTTTATAGGCATCAATGGTTAATGCAATCATGTGTCTCATTTTTGTTGTGCCAAAAATAATGTGACATCTAACGAGTTCTTTTTTAATCTTTTGTTTTCGTTTTCTGCTAGTAAAGGATGATGTTTCATTTTCTTTAAATTGATTTATATGTTGATCTATAATATTTGGATGTGTTAATTGAAATAATTATGAGTAGATTGTCGTTAACTTTTATCTCTACTATTTCCTTTACAGGTGTATAGCAATACCATTGGATTTTTAATTCAATTTGAAGAAACATAACTATATAATTGGGCACACAAAAACAATTTGCATAATGTGATATGGTTTTCTCTTTAATATGGTTAATTGTTTAATTTTATTTATTTATGCACTTGAATTTTTACTTGGGTTCCTTTGGTTTGGTTCTTTCTCTTTGTTTTTTTTCCTCTCTTTTTAGGGCTAAATTTTAATGTTTTGATTCATGATTGTTTGAAACTCTTTCTTTAGTTAAATGTTGATATGCTATTTGGTTGATAAGCAATAAATCAACCCTCACAAAATTTTAATTTTTCATTTCATAGTCACAAGCCAACTAAAATTGTTTCTATAGTCCTTAATTAATTAATTAATTTCTTTTCAAAATTTATAGATTTAAGCTCTCAACTAGATAGCTTGTGCATTTATTAATTCTTGAAATAAAGACAAAATTTGCGCACATAATATCAATTACCCAATTAGAATTGAATGAGAATATCCTTGATTTTTTATTTTGTTAAGTTTAGATGCATTTGGTGCATGAAATTAATAGTGAGTATGATTTCTATGGATTTGAATTTAGATATTTCATTATTTGTGATTGAGATAATTAAAATTTCTACTCAACTTTAATTTCAATTATTTCTTGGATAATGTGAGTTTTTATCTATTTAAAAGCCAAAATAACATGAAAGATATAGTTGGAACTTTCTTTTTCTCTTTTCCTTTTTGCATTCCTTCTAGAAACAAAAATAAGTATATTTTTATAGCTATTTAGGTCCATAATATAAAAGCACAATAATTAAACTTAGAATTCATTCTTAAAAATATTTAATTGTAGTTAGATATCTAATTTCTCAATTTGAGTTTTCTTTTTGTTAACATGGTTTGTTTTTTCTATCATAGGTTTGAGATAGAGGTGTTGGCAAATTTTGGGGTCTTTTTAGAGGGCAATGCTTGAAGATTAATGCTAGAGATATGGTATCTACAAATTGCATATATGTTTGATGTATTCTTGTAATTGAAAGTACCTTATAATTTGAAAATGGCTATTTTGATACTTGTTACTTACTTTTCTATTAATGTTGTGTCTATCTTATTAGGTATCCAAGAAATATGGCAAAAAAAGAAGAAGATGATGAAGAATTAGAGACCCTCCTACAAAGATAGTATTGTACTTTTTAATTTAAGTTTGTATATTATTGATTACTACCCAAAAAGTGTTATTTTGCGCTTTTAATTCATTATGTTTTAAGCACTTTTGTGTAGTAGTTCTCCATTTTTATTCCAATTGGCATGTTAAGGACCTAGCAATGACTTCTAATCATATTTGTGGCTAGTTTTAGTGTTTTGGCAGCTTTTTGGTTCATTAAGACAAGCCAAGTAAAGGAGAGAAGCAAAGAGGAAAACAGAGTGAAGAAAACAGAGGACAGCAGCTGCAGTCTTCCTTCACACTTTTGAAGCACTTCCTGAAGTCTATTTTCTGCATTCTATATACCATTTCAAAGCTCAGGAAGTCAAGAATTCAACGCTTCAAACCGTGTACGATTTGGAGCTGAAATGAGGAAGATATGGCCTTCGGAAGACAACTGCACCAAGCATGTGCGAATTTCGCACAGCAACCCAAGCTTGTGCGAAATTCGCACAACACCTTCCCCTTGTGCGAAATTCGCACCAGCCCATGCGTCTTTGGTGTGAAATCTCCTCTGTTCTGCCGACTCCACATGAGATCTTTTCTTCAGATATTTTTATATAAATTTCCATTCTTCTCCTTGTAATCCACCAACCATAAGATTTCTTAGCTAGGAAGGTTGGAAAAACTTCTCTATATATATTCCCTTGCATCCATTGTAATAAATATATAAGTATGTAGAATCAATCAATATATAGAATATACAGAGCCTTGCTCTGTTTTTCCTTCTCTTTTATTTTTCTTTTTCTTGGAAGCCAAACAACCTCTGAGGATGTTTTCCCAGAGGATGAGAGGCTAAACCTTTGGTTTCTTGGAGTGAAGGAAGCTAGGTGAAAAGTCTAGATGCTAAAGTGGAAAACTCTCGTGCATTAAATACAGGTAGTTGGAGTTCATAAATGGCTTTTAAATCTAAAGTTTTGCTTTAAATCCCTTAGAATCACTTTGAATGGCCAATACATGGTAAGCTTCAGGTCTCTGTGGATACTTATTGCTAGATCCACATCAGTCCATTAGTTATCATGTACGAGCCATTGGAAAGTGGCTCAAGGTGAAGACCCATAGTGTCTAAAGCCATTAATGGAACCTGACTACCATTTCTATTGACTTTTTATGGATTAAATCTTCATTGTTAAACCTATACCGGTTCGGGAAACAACCATCCTTTATGTTGTTGTCCCCAATGCGAGAAAAAGAATCCGGAATTTCCACTTCGCATTCTGAACTTGATCCTAGCAACCCTTATCTCCGGGAGACTTTCTTTCTTCCATTTTTACCTATTTCTATATTAGTTTAGTTTCAAACACCACTTTCAAAGCAAATTTTATTTCTTTTAAACTTTAAATTTTTGACAAAGGAACTCATCAGACTCAATTTCTAATCTTGAGTATATCACTGGTAGAATAAAAACTCATCCCAGAGTTCGACCCTAGAGCCACTATGCTATAGTAGCTTTGCTACGCTAGTATGAGGTCATAGGTTTTATAAATGTTTTTTATTAAAATACCCGACTTTCACGGAATCAATTATCTTAATTGAATGTTTGTAATTAATTTTTTTTTTGTATATAGAAAATATAGAGTAACTAGAAAAATATTTATTCCATTGTGTTTTTAATATTCAAATGTATATATAATAATTTTTTTCCTTGAGTAATAGTTCATTTGTCTGATTTTAGGACTTAATTATTATTATAATAATTAAATAGTACCAAATATGGTAATAGGTTCATTTTCCATTAAAAACTAAAAATTATAATAAAATAATATTACATTTTTCATAGGCAACCTTGACAGATGGCTAATGCCCAACATTGACATCTGCACTAGCGAGAAACCTTGACATATTATACTTATCCTTAACATTTGTTGCAGCAACCTTGATAGAAAAGCGAGTTAACATTAACATAAGATCAAAGAACCTTGACATATGTTGAATCCAACTATGACAAAAGTGAAAGAGACATTGACATATGTCATACTAACAAAGATTCCATAATTAGTAGAAATAGAAACAATCTTGATATATGTAAATGTCAAGGTAGATTTAAACTTTTCTTGACGCTGGCATAGATGACATATATGAATAGTAACATACCTTGACAAATATACCCTATCTTGATGGTGAAAAACTATCAATGAAAGCCTTTTTTCTTGCAGTGTATAAAATGCGTGCAATGAGGCACCATTCAAGCAATATGTGTGAGCAATGTCCCCGACGATTGGAAAAAGTAAATGAGTAAGTTCTTCAAAATCACTTAAAAACCCTTAAGATACACGCCCTTGTACACCCTTGTACATTTAGTACATTAGCCTTTTACACTTAGTGTAAATGTCTTGTACAGTTGCAGGAAATTGACCTAGGTACAACTTAATGAGTGCATATGGGCTGGTTAACCACTTCCAAATGTCATGGCTTAGTGAAAAGGGCGAAAATGAAACTCAATTTAGTTTCCTATTCATCATAAGTGCACTAACTAGTCCCCACAGCTCACCTTCTGCACCATACCCATTTATTCTCTAGAATATAAACCCAACAACCAGATTATAAAGTGAGGAATTTTCAAACAGCTGAAATGCCAATTTTTAGGAGATCTTTTCCGACGGATTAACTGGAAGTTTCTTTCATTTACTTAGCTTGTGCTTCATTCGTACGAGGCAAGATGGATATGATCAAAGCCTCATTTATACCCCACCCTGCACCCTAAAACACGCTGTTATTAAGTTCAAAATTTTTTAAGAACACCCCAACACTCGATCAAAACGGATGTCTTTCCTCAAACCTTGTAAACAAACATCCACCACATCATCAAAGGAACCAACATGAAATCAAAATCTCAGAAAATTTAATCACACCCACCCTCATTTCGATTTGGGAATGATGATGATCACATATATGCGAAGTCTTTTCTAAGTTGCTCACAATCCTTGGCTGCACGATTAGGGGACATTCATAGTTGGCTTCGTCTTTGACCATGGTGTTTACGGAGGGAGAAAAAGGGGTAGGAGGGTGATGACCCTTTTTGCCATTTATTTGAGATTTTTCAATCAGCATGACATGGCATTTCAAGTTTAACCACTTTAATTTACAACCAGTTGACTTGGAACTAATGAAGGGCATATTGGTCAGTTAATATCTCATAGCCTTCCTATTAATTTTGTTAGATATATGGACCATTTGTTAATTTTTGGGCCCAACTGGGCCCAAAACACAATTCCCCCCTTAATTAAATTAGGAGTGTACTAGAAGTGATGTCATACTTAAGGGTTGTCAAATGTCACATCTAAATACATGTAGAATTGGGCACCGCAAAACAATGGAAGTATACCTTAAATTTTGATGGCAATCAAAGGTAGTTTGGTTACATCCTAATATAGATAAAGGTAGTTATGTCAACTCATATTTGAAAAGGAAATATAAAAACGGAAAAATATAAAGAAAATCATTTCTCTTCATGTTCCCCTAGGGTTCTTCTTTCTCTTCTTCTCACCTCCTCCTCCTCTTTCTTTGAAAATTTATTGGCAAAAAGGGGTGTAGAAGTTGGGTACAAACATCAAAGAGTAGATATTTTTCTCTCAGCTTAGAAGAGACATTAGAGGTTAAATAATCTCATATTATATTTTTCCTTCTTCTTCACCTATTCTTTGGGCAAGTGTTGTTAGAAATTAAGTTTTTGTATGTGTGAATTTTTTTAATATTTTCAAACCATTTTTTCTTACTTTTTGGTACTAAGAAAGTGGAGGAAAATATTTTATTTTAAGCTTGATTCACATGTAAATTGTTGAGAAGTAAATGAGAATGATTTCCTATGATGTTGCTACTCAAGGGGTATTTAGTGATACTTGTCAACCCATAATGGGTGAACCCTAATTTGTTTCAACATTAGAAAGACCCAAATCAAGTTCAAACAATCTAATATAATAAATTGATTTGGGTTTATGGAGGTAACTTTGTGAAAAAAAAAAAAAAAGGATTTCCCAAGAATGAGAAATACCGATTTTTCTTTTTTAATATTCTAACCAATTAGTGATTTTTTATTTTTTGGGACTTTTTGCTAAAATATTAAAATTCTAAATTATTTTTATCAAATAGTAGACTTGATAATGAGTCTAATTACCATTCAAGTCTTATTACATTTGGACCATATTTGCCCTATGAGAAAATTTTGAGAAGATTGGGAAACACGAGGGAGTGGTTCACAAAGATGGTTTAGATTAATTATGTTTCTCAAAATTTTTGGGATTAGATTTGAAGAATATTATGCTCCAATTTTTTTATTATATAATATTAGACTCCATAAGGATCTAACCTATAAATTTCACCCATTTAGAAATTGATAGCTTAGTATGAAAAATTACAAAGCAATGGATAAGAAAATAACATGATTCAATTAAAATAATTTTGAACCACTTAGGTTTCTTAAAATTTTGGAATATTTTGGTTAAGTATCATGATTCTTAATTATTTTTATATGTTGTTGCACTCAAAAAAGGAAACTATAAAGTTTAATTTCATATGATTCCAAATTTGTTTTCATAGGAAAACAATTAAGTAATCCTTCATGGATTTTTAGTTAGGTATGGTGACATAGTTTTTATTCTTAAGAGTTTTAACATTATTATAATTTGTTTTAAGTTTATAAATTATTTTAAAAAAATGTAGACTTATCATATATAAGATTTGAAGAGTTTTATAATTTTTAGAACTTTCTTGGTTGGTGAGAAAATTTGAGAAAATGAGTAGCATAACAACATACTATGTTTTTGGACAAATCCGGAACTAATTTAGGTTAAGGCTTAATTGATGGTGTTTTAATGACCATTTGACTCAAAAATTAATTTATGAAATTTCTAAACTCATCAATAAATTCTTTGACTTAAGTTTCACCTAAATTGAACTTCATTTGTCTATCCTTTAATTTTTAGGAAAATT
Organism: Vitis amurensis; assembly: GCA_037355405.1. NCBI lineage: Eukaryota > Viridiplantae > Streptophyta > Magnoliopsida > Vitales > Vitaceae > Vitis > Vitis amurensis. The sequence goes on from CM074693.1 coordinate 38,456,532, forward strand.
ACATATTTTAGTGAGTGTAGTCTAGTTAAGAAAAAGTTAGGAGAACCTTAGAATCATAGTTCCCTTTTTATGGAATTTTCAATTCTCTAAGCCCATTTAAATTTATTTTGTTAAGAAGGATTCAGACTTTGTGGAGCCATCATACTACAAGTTCTACTCTAGTTTTGATTATGAGAATTTCGTGAGTAGTTAAGCTATGTATGATTTTGCTAAATTTTTCCTAAAATAAATATCTTTTGCATATGTTATAGATACTACTTGTTTAATTTTTCAAAAGGCACGAGATATATGTTGAATTCTTATTTGATCAAAATGCACATGATTTATGTTGAGTTGCAAAAATAATTCTTACCTTGCTTTCAATAACTTATTTATTACTATGCAAATGTTTACCACTAATGACATTATAAGATATACCCTCACAAAGTGTTTTGTGTAATTTGTTCCAAGACTCCACACCACTTATGTAGCAAAGAGGGAGGCCTTAAGATGAAATTGTGGGTTATGATGTCGAGCTAGGAGGTAAAGCCTAAAGCAGTAAAGTATGTTTTGTTGTGCCCTTAATGGGATGACCAACAGATGAGCTCTTTGGTATTGTAATCTAGGGTAGTGAGACCCTGAATACCATGTAGATGTGGGGTTCAAGGGTAATAGATTTTTGTATGGTCAATCGATTAACCATAAATATGTCTAGACCTATGATTGCATATTTTTCATCTCATACATTCTTTAAATGTTATTATGATTATTCTATACTAGTTTGTAAGTATCAAATTTATTATAGATATGTTTTAGAACCTTTAATATGGATTGATTATCCTAACACTTGTGTATTATGACTATTCACTGAACCTTGTGTTTAGCCGATAGATTTAATATTTTTTTTTTTTTTTTGTCATGAAGACTTTTGTATTCTTGTTGAAGAGAATTAAGTTCAAAGAGCAAGTCACAAGACATCTAGCTATAGTGTTTGCTTGTTAGACCTATGGGACATCTAGTCTATCTCCATTATGCATTTTAGTTCAATTTAGTTAATCTTAGTCATGTGGCTCATCTTGTAAAACTTGTTTCTGTTATCATTATATCTAATCGTTGTTTTATTAACATTATCTAGTAGTATTGTTTCATTCTTTTTATGCTCCATACAATTATTAGAATGATGATTTCATTTTAAATTTTGATCTATAGTGGGCTCACTATTTCCTAGCGAACCCTTGTTAGGGATGGTCGCTACACCTGTGGTTAAAAATCCATATGCCTAAATTTTCAAATCATTTTGATTTTATTGGAGAAACTCCCAAAATGTCTACTATAGGGTCACATTGGCCTTGTCATGTACCTATTGAAACATGCCCTATTTTCTAAACAAGTTTAGTGGACGAAATTATGTAATTTCTTGAACTTTAGTATGATGACTTAGATTCTAGGTGGGATATCTTTAGTGCCTAATTCTGAGCATGATATGTTAGTTTACACATCTCAAGTAAAATTCCAATTTTAATTAAAGGGAGAATTACCCTTAAGGGTAGGTTGGGAAAAAAAATTGCCGAGAATGATGGGTAGATTTGATAATTCTTCTGAAGGCCTAACATTTTTATTAGACCAATTTACCCTGAATTAAATTCTAAAATTATAATTTTTAAAGAATAAAAGAATTTTAAAAAAAATGGGAGAAGACTACCGTTCCAATGTCTTTCCTTTGAAACCTTCCCTTTCGCATCTTTCCCGTCAAGGCTTCCCTTTTAGATCATCTGGGTGTTTTCACGGTGGTATCATATTGTGTGAGATACTGAATCTCGTGTAGGCGTGTATAGTTCCATTATTCTAGTGGTGACTCCATTGAAGACTTCCATTCTGCATCATTGTTGGCATGTCTCCATTTTGAATATTGTGGCTTTGACGATGTCTTCAACCGCATTTTTTTTTCATCGTATCTGAAAGAGGTGATTTTTTTTTTTCATTTAAATATGAGAAATCTTAGATTTTAGTTTCTAGGGTTCATTTAAATTTTTTCATCATATGATTTTAGTTTCTAGGGTTTATATGGAGTACCTATTCACTGAACAACTGGATTATTGCGATGTTATGTTCTTCGATTTGTAAGAGAAATGGAAAGATAGAGTATGAATGAAGTTTGATTGCGTTATTTGGGGAAAACCAATCTGACTTCTTATTGAAGTTGTTGTAGTTATTTTCATTATTTGTTGTAGGTGGTCATTGAAAAATGAAGGAGAAGAATGGAAAAAATAACTTAAAATCTTATTTTCTTTTCTAGCTTTTAGTATTAGTTTCTCAAATATGTTATCTTTTAGATGTTCTATGTAATTTGTATTATTTCTTTAGGATTGTGTTTCAAATATTTTCTTAGGGAATATTGGACATCATTTTTTAATGCAAACAAAGAATCATCTCTTTTTCTACATTTCAATTCTTTTAGATTTAATATATATATTCTTGGGAGTTGTTAGACACTATATTGGATGGTCAAGGGACATAGCATATGAAAAAATAAACATAAATAAATTAAATTATGTTGTAATATATTGTAATGTTAGTGTATTTGTATCGTAAGTATAATGCATTTATGTTGTACCTGTTTTTATAAATTATATACGGTTTAAAAGTTTAGCCATGATGAACATTTACAATGTGTACATATTAGATTACCATCAAACAACTTAAATGTGTTATCCACTAATACAATGCCTCAATGTGTTTACAATAGCATGTATGTAACGATATTTGGGATCACTAATAGTAGTTATACCAAAATAAATAAGAGTACAATACAAATGCCCTATATTTACAATACAATTGCACTAGAAGTACAACATATAACAACATTACTTGATTCATTATACATTTAATTATGACAATTGATTATTTGATATAAATTCTATAGTGCAGTGTGGAGTATAATACATGGATAAAAGGCAAAAAATCATACAATACAACCAGGTTTGAACATTCTTTTAATTAGTATTATTTTATTTCAACTATAATAATGTTTGACATTGTTGTTTAATTTTACTGTATTAATTTTTATTTTATAATATCGTTTATTTACTTCTACAGGAGGTCAAAATAAATAGTCGTTGCTCCACCAAAAAACTTAGACATCTACTTGATGATCTAAGTGATGAAAAGAAGAATATAATTCAACATATTACCTTTGGTGGATTGCTCCAGCTCTCTTCCACAGAGATAAGGCATAACTTATGTAGATGAATGATAAATCATTTCAATATAGCCCACTGTAGGTTAGACATGGGACAAGAAAGACAATTTCTAATTACTTGTTTTGATGTAGGTGAAATTCTGGGTATTCCATATATTGGTAGGAGGCTCCTACTTTCACCTACCAATAAGAATAATAAGATGGAAAACCTATCAAACCTTATAGATAGGCTGATCTCAATGGAAGACATGGGCGACTTCAAAAAAAAATTTATATTCTTCTCATGTGCTAAATTACTTGCTCCAACATCAAAGTTGGATGGTAGTCATGAGTTATGGTGTACTTTGCTTGCTGGAGACTTTGACATCGATGTTAATTAGGGCCAATTTGTACTTGACACATTGGTTGTTGGAATTAGACATTTTTTATTGGGTAAAGGCTCATGGTTTACAGGTTACCTTATTTTTTTGCAGGTAGATACCTTTTTTTATTAAATGCTGAAGGTTTCCATATCATTTTCTATGTTTTAATAAGTCTTTTCTAAATAACGTATTGATGTGTGGAATATTTGTGTATCAACTTTTTTATGTAAATAAATTCTACATTCCAACCATGTTGGTGCCATGTACCATCCCAATATGTGCAACTTGGAGTGACGACTTGATGAAGAAAATGGTGTATGCAGAGTTGTAGGATTATGGTGACTTTGGACTAACCGATGTAAGGGACAAAATTTTCTTTAAACATTTTCTTTTATTTTCATATTTGAAAAATAATTTTTTAAAAATTGTATATTCTTTATATTATTGTAGGTTCAGGAAGATGAAAAGGGGAAGATGCGCATGAAGACCCTGTTAATCAAGTAGATGAAGTTAAAGAAGAGACTAGTGATGTGAGAACCTTCTACATCTATTATTTTATTTAAAGAGCAAACCAAATATGTTATGCATAATAATATACATCTTTTACACTTTGTACCATTTTATAGGAAATTATAGTAGAATATAATGCAGCGGAGAGATAGATTCACTAATTGCTTCGAACAATGAGAGAAGCAATTGATAAACTAGCAAAGTGGCATAATACAAATAAAACCCCATCATCTTCTCATCGAAGCGGAAGTCATAGTCAACCTGATATCAATGATTCTTTCCCATCACCACCACATGGTAGTACGGTTTTTATAGCACTAGTCATTATAATTTTGTATTACTTTTAATTTCATTGCAAATATTCTATAAATTTTTTTTTGGAAAAATTAATTTTGGTTGTTATGCAATTTGAAATTAGTTTATGGATCACCACTGAATGATTGTTCCGCTAATGGTGAAGATAATGCAGGCCCATCGACCTCACAACCAGCAACACAACATAGCAGTATACTTTCTTCATTTTTATTTTTTAATATCAAAATAATAATGAGTACATAATAATGGCTAGTATTTCCTGTGCATGTTATTTTCGTTAATGAATTTTATTTTCTCTTATTTTCTATATATATAGTTGAAGATGAAGTTCAAACGAATGCTATTATTCCTTACCAGACTGGACATTCTCCATTACGTTCATATCGGCTACGTCGACATGCTATTGCCCTATAATCACCATATGTGGTACAATCGTCAATCAAATTTTCAGCGTCTTGATCTATAGCAAAGCAAGTTTTGGCATATGAATTGGACGATACACGTGATGAAAGGTAAGGTTAAACTTAATTTAGTATAAACAAATACAATTAAAATAGCCATTTGAAATAATTAGTTTTAATTTCTAACATCTTAATTATTACTGTGTAGCCAAATATTATGTTCCATGTACGATTTCTTCTTGACAAGGTTTGACTTCAAATGCTCGGGACCCGACAAATTGGTTGACAATAAGGTATTCATATTTAGTTATGTGAAGTTAGGGTAACATTAATCTAAAACTATATATCTAATTTTCATTAATTTACATGAAGGTTGTAACCATGCATTGTTGAATTTTGAATGGTATGAATAAAGAAAATAGGAAGCATCTCTTATCTCCAAACTTTGCGGTAAGATATATTGTAAGAATTATAGATTGGTTTTCTTGTTTTACGTAGATTGTTTTACTCTAATGTATGTTTTGTATTTTTTTTATTACAGTCTGATGTGGAAAAGAAGAGGGGTACATTATCTCCAAAATACATATGTGACAATTTATGGAAATATTTAAAAAATACTCGGTTGTACACATATGAACAGGTTTTATTTAGTTTAATGAAAGTCATTTGTAGTTGGATATTTTTAAGTATTGTGTAGAAAATACATGAACACAACTAATTTGATAAAATCATTGTTTTTTTCTTTTTTTGTTCATTTTAGTTGTTCATACCAATATGCAAGAAAAATCATTGGTACTTAAACATTTTGAATATTCATGCGAAAAGAATCGAGTTGTTGGATTCATTAATTGACGGAAGGAAAAAGCAGATGGATGCCTTCACAGAGAAACTGGTAAATATAGTTATAGTCTAATTACTTATGTGAATTGTTGTCATTATTTTTTAAAGATGTTCATATTTATAGTTTTATATTGTGTTAAGGTGAACGTTTTGTCAACTGTCATTAGGATTCAAGAAAAAAGACCATCAATGGACATGATAGAATTTGAATTCGTTGTTCTCGAAGTTGTCCAACAATTGAATCCGTAAGTTGCAAGATTTGTATTCCTCTTTAACTATGGAAAGAAAATGAGGTTATAAATTTACTAATTTGATGCACAATTTACTTATAATTTCCTTAATTACTAATTACAGGATGGATTATGGCATATTTGTAATCAAGTTTATGCAATTATGGAGTAACGATGGATTTTTTCTACAATTGCAAATGTATTATATTGTGTTGAATAAAATATTTTTTATTTTTTATGTTCGTGAATTTTCGTTAATATTCTATTATATACTCTTTTGTATAAGACAAGGTCATAAAGTACAGGGAAAAACTCCTAACACAACTGATAATGTCTCCAGAAAATGAAGTCAAGGAAAATGTCTACCAATCTATGGATGAGTGATGTTGTTTCATTAGATAATTAGGCTATGTTGTTTTTGAAATAAGATTTATTTAAGATTATATAAGTTGAGAAAAGTCATTCTAGGAGTTTGTTTGGTCTATAACATTGTAAGCATGATGAAGTCACATTCTGAAATTATGGTTGGCAGGTGGATAATAGTTCATACAAGCAATAGTTTGGAAATGGAAGTTCTATTATGATTTTTTTTTTTTTTTTTTTTCTTTTGTTGGTTTATAGTAGTTGATTTTTTTTACAGTCTAATGGAGTTCTAATTCCAAATTTACTAGTCTGATGAATGATATAGATATTGAAATGACCATTGCCTATTTTATGATTTTTTTGCAAGTGGAAAATGATGATTGCCTATTTTACCATCGTCATATACCTTCCTAACATTTCAACCTTGACATGGTAAAAGCTACCATTTTGAGTTCATTTGAACCAAAAAAAATTAGAAAAAAATAGAAAAAATAATAAATAGATTTTAATTTAATAAAATAAAATTTTAATTTGACATATTTGTATAATTTATTTCTACACAAAAATAAGTTTATAAATACTCTATTCTATAATATTTTCAGATCGTTGCAATTTTAAAAAAAAAATACAAAAGCCTATTATCAAAGCTAAAAAGACATTTCTAATTTGAGGTTACAAAAAAAATTACTTTAAGACATACTTGGTAAGAAGGATATGATTTTCCTTCAGTATTATGTCTTGGTATTTGCCTTTGAAAGACATTATACCAATCGTCATGAAAAATTACAAACATAAATCTTTCAAAAAACGGGTGAATATGGCGACCAAACTTTTCAATCAACTTTTCTCTGTTGCTTTTAAGTAGCTTCACATTTGTTGAACCATTATATATAAGAAATTGGTAATCAACCCGACAAGTTGGACTTTATTTAGTCAAAATATCGCATTGTTAGTTTATGTTGTAATTTATCATATGATTAGTGTTTTTTAAGATAATGTTAGTGAATTTATGTTGTAAATGTAATAAAAATGTAGTGAAAACTGTGAACTATTACAATTAAAAATCTAACACAAATCCACATGATGGAGATAATTAACCTATTACAAATAACTCCAAATACAAATAGATCACAGTACAATAAAATTAAGCATTACATGTATAATCCAAAACATAATAGACATGAAGTAAGTGTATGATTAAACAATTTTCAAACATAGAACAAAAAATAAAAGTAGTCCTACTAAAATTACTTTCTGCATGAACTCAATTCTTGTTCAAATATGTTTAAAATCTTCATCCACGCCATACATTCTTCTTTGAACAAACTTTTCTGGTTCTTGGTAGGTGTTGTTATCACCAAATCTTTTGGGAATGCCCATTTAAAGAAATGATAGTCATCTCTAGTATTTGCATATTGACAACAATAATATAACCTATTTGGGTTATCCTTTGATTCGGAAATTCTAACAATTGCCCTCTGTCTTGGTGAACATTTACACATTTAGTTATGATAAAGTAAATATTCATTGTTTCTAGTATTACCTCTTGTATTTCTAAATGAAGCACTTGAAGATGTCATGATATAACCTGTATTTCAATGGAAAACAAGTTAAACAAATGTAATGAACATGTACAAAGTTAATAAAAATAAAAACATGGTTACAAACCACCTTAAATAATGATAAGACCATAAGTCTAAATAAGTGACATATGTAATACAAACATCTTTGTCATGACAATCAAGTAAATAAGTAAATTCCAAAACAAATTCTTACAAATTCTAATTTCATAAACCACACATATCATCACAATCAAAATAAGATAAAAAGTAGCATGCCACCATACAAGCATAACACTAAAATCATGGAACAGGTAATGGATTTTTGCATGACGCTCGATTATGGCCTGCAACTTGACATTGCGAACAAAAGGTAAGTCTTTTTTAACTAAATTGAGACTCTATTCAACGGTGTCGAGGCCTTCCAGATGGTTGTTTTGAGCATGGAGGTTTAAGTGAAGGATATAAGCGACCTTGAGCATCACGAACACATCCATCGGCATCAATTATTGGCATATTGTGATTTGGAATTGAATTGAAGTGTCCAGAATATATCAACTCTTGCATTGGAAGCTTGAAATATGAGTTAACATATTCATAAACATCATGTTTCATCTCGCGTATTGCTGCACATGCATGCTCACAAGGTATTCCAACCATTTGCCAAGCCTTACAAGTACATGTACGCTCTCTCAAGTTCATGTCTACATATACCTTCATATTGAATACCTTAAACACACCACCAACATAGGGATATACAGGAAATGACCAACTCTTTATAATGTTTTCCAACAACTTTTCCTCGGTCTTTAGGCCAATTGGAGCTTTCCAATTTATGTAGTAGCCATATGATCACATGCTAGATGAACAAACTTATCTAAAAGTGTCATTACTAAGTTGAAAATTGTGTAATGACGTTCCTCCATTAGCCAAGCATTGAATGATTCAACAAGATTAGTTGTCATCTTATCCCATAATTTTTTGGCAAACTTTGATATTGCCCAATGTTGTAGACTGTTCTCTTCAACCCACTTCACTAGGTCACTGTTATATGTCTTTAATTTATCCATGACTACAACATAATCGTCATCTAACCTAGCATACTCAACACTATCAAGTAGTAACAATGCATCCACTTTACATTTTTTTCCCTTCATGTTATGTTTCATCACATAGCTACTAAAATTCTCTTTCACATGACGATAGCAATATGCATGATTTTCTACTCCAAAAAGTTGAGAAATACTACGAAGGATTGCTTGATGCCTATTTGATATTATGACTACCTCTTTATCTTGAAGTATGCCCTTTAATTTCTACAAAAACCACAGCCTAATCCTCATAGTTTTCTGAACTTACAACACCAAATGCAATTGGGAACATGCCATCATCGGCATCATAAGCTATTGCAGAAAATAAGGAGCCCCTATACGGTCCACTCAAATGGGTTGAGTCAATTGCAATAACTAGTCAACAACCCATTAAAAACCCTTGAATTGAAAAAGAATGTGCAATGAACAATTGCCAAAAATGCCCATTTTGTCTGGTAGATTCAGTAATCGTCCCTGGATTAATGTCTATCAATCTCTGACATAACCATGGTAACAACATATATGAGTTTTTTGGAAGACCATATATTCTCTTCTTTTCCATTTCTTTGTATGTCCAAGCTTGCTAATAACTCAATGAAACACCATACCAACTCCTGAAATCTTTGCAAATTTGATGAGGCAAATACTGAGGGGTTGCCCTTATTACTTGCTCTATGACATGAGCACCTCTCCTTCCCCACATTGAAGGTTGGCTTGAACACTCAACATCTGCACAATTATTATGTACATTGTTGAAGATGTTAACTTTCAAAATTTTGGTTGTGCCTACTGAATTAGCAGTTATTCTCCAAGGGCACCCATCCACTAAACAACACATAGATATTCGCTTTGGAGAGTTCTTTTTTAATTTGTATTGAAATTCTACCAACTAATGACATCGTATATAATGCATTTCTAAATCCATCTGCATTAGGAAAACTATGCCCACTCTCAATAACAAGTTGAGGAGAAAGACTTAAATCATGTGGCTCAACTTCAGTTTCTGCACATCTGGACATGAAACCTTGAGAAAGTCCTAAATTAGACTCATTGTTTGTTTGACATGATGCAACCGAATTATGTGTCTTCTCCGTACTATTATGACTGCATTTTATAGCACACTCAATTAATTAATATTATAAGAACCTTGCATCATGGAATTAATGACAACTAATACAAGATATATCACTTACCAATAATCATTTTTCACATTGACTATACCTTCTTCAACTTCTACTCTTTGAGTTCATTTTAATACATAAATACGAGCATAATCATAACTATGGGATAACATCATATACATGTCCTCATCATCATCCAACTGTTGAAGTGCAGATGGATCAAACTCAAGGGTGTAATGAAATGTATATCCATTTGAATTAATATCCAACCGTTCACATGCCTTTGAAACAAAATCAGCATATGACATCCCTTATCCAATGTACATGCCTTTTTGTTGCCCACCCTTGTATTATATTTGTTTATCCTCCTTAGGTACAATCTCCCTTCCTTCATGAAGGTAGCCATAAATGGAATTTCCTAAATCCATTTACCAATTCATAAGTACGTCTTCTTTCACCGACAATCAAATCAATCCATTTCACAATATTACAACCAAGGAAAATTTTACAACAAATACAAAATAAACAAATGAAAATTATAATCAATTGAGACATATTTTATATAATAAAGAACAATATTTGTTGTATATTAGACATGTTAAGGATATGCCAAAGAACCCACAACTGCCCAATTTCATAAGAATTTTGAAATTTTCAAAATTTTATCTTATCATAATGTATAGTAATGTTATTGTATTTGTATTGTAATTGTAATGTATTTTTATTGTACCTCTATATTTTTATATAAAAAAAATTAATTTTATAGATTTTTTTTGTCCATCATTGGATTATCATCAACAATTGCATGTATTGAAATTACAATAGTGTATTTTTGTTGTCTTTTTATAATTTTGACTTGCAATGATGCTTTATGATAGGAATACAACATGATAGCCTAGAAATGCCAGTTCAGCAAAAAACAATTCAATATTTTGTCATTTTGGTATATTGTAATGTATTGTAATGTTAATGTTTTTTTATTATAACTATATTGCATTTGTATTGTACTTGTACTTTATAACTGAAGTAATGGTTATTTTACACAACCTTCAAACTACTAGGCATTCAACTCATCATACCAAAATAATACCTATACAAAAAGGTAACAAATTCATAACAAAAATATAGTGATCTTAACTCTTTAACAAATTCATAATAAAAGACAAAGTGGTCCCATACAAAAGGGATTTCAGTTTTCAATGAAAATTCAAATATGTTCATAAATACACAAACAAAGTAGTCTCAAACAAGCATGAGACAACTGAGAAAATTTTTTCTTCTACCATGTCAAAAAAGTCTTAACAGCAAAACTAAAGTGCAAAACTTTTCAATGGAAATCAATAATAATCATATCAAACAACCCACCCATAAAATAAATTAAAAATAAAAACACATCTTCAATATGACCAAAATAATATAAAAAATTCAAAATAATAAATTTAAATAATATTTTACTCAAAAAAAATGTAATTTCTTTCTCAAAACCTCCTTCAATATTTCAAATCTAATATCTTAGATCTATATTGTTAAAATTATTAACTTTTTGTTCATTCAATCCAATTTTTAAATTATTTATTTATTTATTTATTGCATAAACTCACGTATTTTTTTTTTTTTTTTGGCATTTAAAAATAAAACTTACCTTTAATGGATTTCTTGCTAGATTCACAAAAAAAAAAAAAAAAAAAAAAAGCTTTGTGGAAACGATTTTAGATCATGATTTGAACTGTTTGACCTTTTTCCTTTTTCCCTTTTTTCTTCTACAACACCAACAAACAATAGGTAGGTTAAAGAAGACTTTTTTTTTTTTTATTGTTTTTCACTTATTAAGGGTAGTCTTGACATTTAAACAAAATAAGACCTTTGAAAGAATTATCATAATTTCACCATATCCTTTAGAAGAATTATCAAATTTATCTACCCTTCTCGATCATATTTTTTCCTAGCCTACCCTTAAGGGTATTCTCCCTTAATTAAATGTTTCCTCCTCCAATTATTTTTTGGTTGCGAATTGATAAGAGTACTTTATGGTCCATTTCTAAGTGGATATTCCTTGAGACTATGTCGGAAGTCTATGTTTAAATGAGAGTCCCTTAAGAAACATATCATAGCAGTCTACAAGTTCCTACCAATTCATATAACCTATTTAATAAATTTGATATGCCATGGTCACATAATTGCAAAACGACATAAGTATTTATATGTTTGAGTCAACTGTAATTATATTTATGTCATAATGTCAACCCATATAAGTTTTTTAATAAATTGACTACTCAATTTATTTAACTCCTTTATTTAATCTTAAAATGATCAAACCAATTATCTCCTATTTAATTTATTATTTTTTATATTTAAAATTATAAAAAAATTATAAATATCATATAGTTCAAAAAAAATTAAATTACTAAGAATTTTATATTTTTTAAAAATTATAAATACTACAAATATTTATAATTAAAAATACTATAAATTAATTAAAATAAATTTATTGTAAATAAGTTAATTTTAATTATCTTATTATACATTTTATATAATAATTAAATACAAGATAAATATAAATATAAAAATAAAATTATCAAAGATTTTTAAATAATTTTTTTATATATTTAATAATGTTTTTGTATTTTTCAATATATTTAAACTAAATATAGAGTTTGTTTGATAATGATTCTAGAAAGCGTTTTTTATATTTTAATACTTGAAAATTTTTATCATTTAAGTATTATAAATGTTAAAAATACTTTCTAAAATTACTTCCAAACGTACTCATAATATCGTTTAACATTAATATATTTTCAAATTTGATATATATTGTTAATGTTACAAAATTATTATACACATCAATTTCTTTATTAAAAAAACTTTCATAGATATATATATATATATATATATATTATTGTTTCGCTTCTTCTATTATTTTTTGGATTTTTTTTAATATTTTAATAAGTTTTGATTAATTTTCATGAACCTAACACTATCCCTAACATAGATGTTTTCAATTATAATGCAATTAACATTATTTTACTTTTCTTACCAAAAAAATTAAATATAATATTATAAAATTAGCACTTAATCCTTATGGCATTGGTACAACGAGAGTTTAACTCTTTTCACTAGCCCAACCATCCTTTCTCAGCATAGCGATTGGAATTACTTTTATTTTGAAAGTGTTTTTGAAAATAGTTTTAAAAATTAATTTTTGAAAAATATTTTTAAAATTTATTTTGTGATTTTTTATAGAATAAAAATATATTTAATAATTTGAAATGTTATTATCTTATTTTTTAAAATAATTTTTATGATTGTATTTTAACTTTAATTATCTTCTTTATTTATAAAATTACTTTTTAAAATAACTAAAAATGGAAACAATTAAAAGCATTGAAAAGAATTAAAATGTGTTCACACAAAACATATTTTATAAAACATGGTTTCTTTTTTCCATTTTTTTTTCTTTTTTGAAAATTGAAGACAGTTTTTCATAAGTCTCTGGTGTGCTTTGTTCTCTACATTGACACTCTCGTTTCTCTCTGTAGCTTTGTAGAATTTTCGTTCAAATCCTGAATTTGCAGAAGAATCCAACCACGTTTCTCTCTTTCTCTTCAGGTTTCTCAGGAAACTTGGAAAGTGTGGAGAATTGATGTGTATTTGCAATCTTAAATCAAACGGTACATTTCTCTTCATTTAGCTTTATCTCTCTACAGTACAACTTGATTGGGTGAGTGATCCGAATTTTTTAGTGATGCTTTTTCTGTCGGAATGGCGCAGATGTTGGGACGAACCCCTGAAAAATCTCTGTAGGAGAGCAGGTGCGCATTACCGCCATTCATGCAATCGAAAATGACGTTGTCGCAGGTTCTCTCTGTAGCTTAAGGCTGTGAGTGTGATTTGGAAAATAGTGATTTTCGAATTTTGATTTATTTGGCCTTTTTTTTTTTTTTTTTTTCTAATTTTATGATTTGCTGCAATTTTGTGGATCTTCCTTCAATTTTATGAGTTACTGCAATTGTGTGTTTGGGTTTTTAATTATGTGATTTAGATTTAGGAAAATGGAAAGTTGTGAATTCTGAGTTCTTCTCTCTTTTTCCCTCCTTGAATCGTAAAGAATAGCTAGAATGTTGTTCCTGACTTCAGTGACCTATAATGAGGGGCATCCTCTCTATGAACATAGGGTCTGGCAATATCAAAAAGGCAAAATCCTTGATTTGATAAAAAAAAATAAAAAATAAAATAAAATAAAATAAAAAATAAAAAATAAAAAAATTGCAAATAAGGAGTATTATCCACATGATGGTGTTAATTTGAGAAAGAAAATGTGTTAAGTTGTTCAAATTGCAGACTACAATGGGTTAGCATAAGGACATTGAAGCTTATTCAACAAGAAAGAGTACCCGACCTGTCTGCCCACTCATTGAGGAAAGCTGATTCAAATTGCAAACTAAAAAGATGGAAGTGCACCTAGTCTTATATATACCAATCAGCCTTTTTCTGCAATAGCACTTACTATAATATGGTGTGGAGACAACAGATGGAAAATTACAAGAACAATAGGTTTAATTCCCAATTTTACTTACATTTTTTGGGTTTTGTACATTAAACATTTCTGATGTTAAAATAAGGGTCTCTTTGCTGTTTGTTTTGAGTTGTAACATAGGATCAGTACTCACAAACTTAGCATGCATGTCAGAGACTGTGAATTGGTATTTTCTTACCTATTCCACCTTTTTCTTTTTAATGAAAAATGAAACTTCAATGTGGCAATGGACTCTGTAGCTAGCTGAAGGTGATAAACTCCAGAGAACTGGATATTGTCTTTTGAAAATTGTCCATTCTATATCACTTGTTTGGGTTCTCTCGCACATATTGTCTTGTGTTCTTTTTAAATGCTTGAATTAAAGAGCGAGGCTGAAGAATAATATTTCATTCTTCACAGAATACTTGTCAACAAGTATTTTAAAAGTCACAAGCTGATTGGATCTCTTGTTGTTTTTATGTTAAATGTAATCCAGAATTTCCTTTGGATCTTTTACTTCCTCTGAAGTTAAATTATTAATAACAAATTCCTCTGATTTTTATGTTATTTAGACTGCTGTTCCATCAAATAATATCATAACCCAGTTACTGTATTCTTTTATAGAACCATTGGAAATTTGTGCTTTCCCTATAATTTGGATTCAATCTAATGTCTGCCTAATTGGCTCTTGAAATAAATATGATCATTTAGGTATTTACAGTGCATTATCTTTCTGTTGCTCTTTCATAACACTTGAGTTCTTGCTTTTTACTGAAGAAGTTCCTTTAACTTGCTGACTAGAATTTCACACAGGTCAAGGATAAAACTGTTGAGCCAATAGGTGATACTGAAGGTATGACCTCTAGACTTCTTTAATATGTATTTCTTCTGTATTTCTTAATTTAAAATGGCCTTTGCAATCAAATATTTCTGTAAGGTTTTATAGCCATAGTTGACGGGGCATCTGATCTTTAATTTTGGGATGCATTTTGCTAAAGCAGTTAGTGGTTTCTATTGCCAAGAGGAGACTTGATTCATGCATGCACATATTACTTGGAAAAAAGGGAATTACCTACATTGACCTTACCCTTTTAACTCATCAGAAGGACCTTTCCCTTTTGACCTGCTATATGTTGCACTCATCCCAAACTTTCAAGATTTTTAAAAATGAAGAAAGAGCTTAAAGCACCATATATTTATTTTTCCGCATGCATATCATATCTGAACTTGCTAGAGGGAGGACATGAGAGAACCTATTCCAACTTACAAGACCATTTTATATATCTTTCTTCATTGAGCAAAACACTGCAGTGAAAATCTGAATCGTCCAATCATATTAATTTTAATGAATAGATATTTATGTGGTCCAAATTGCAAACTAGGACATATTAGTGTTGCTTTTACGAATGTGCATGCACAGTATGTACCTATGACTTTTTTCCCTATAAGTATTATTTTAAATGGGTGTGCAACTGTAGCCTAAGCTTAAGACAATGGAAAAAAATGAATATGGAAGAGGAACACAAAGCTGTCTTATTGGTAAAGCTGGAGAAGCTGAGTATTTACACTCTCTGCAGGGCCAAATTGAGAAAGCTAACGTAAATGCATTTAGCTACTTGACTAGATAGATGTTTATAGAATTGATTTGGACAGATGTTTACAGAATTGAGAAAAAGGCAAACTAGCTGGGTTCCTAGTAACAAAGATCTTGACTAGACAAATGTTTATAGAAGTGATCCAGCATTGTGCTTTATAATGACTGAAAAACCATTACTGAGAAACAACAAAAATTGAAATAGCTTAGCATTGCGCTTTGCAGTGATTGAAAAATCATGACTATGATCAATGAAAATTGAATAGTAAGCTATATCAAGTATAAATTCATTGATTTCTCCAAATTTATATGTTCATATTGCAAAAGACAGTTGTGCACACATGTTAATTTGTCCTTTCCATATGGAAAATGTCCCACTGATCCATGGATGCCTCTTCTTATTTTCAATGTATTTTTCACATGCTTGAATGTCTTTGTAGAGCTAAACACAAGGTAGAATTGGATCTTTGTGCATAAAAAAATGCTGATCAGTTCCATGATCTTGGACTTCTCCAAAGGGCTGGAAGAAAACTAGCACTAGTAGTTTGGAATCCATTACATGAACATATGGAGACACTGAATGAGTAAATGTTTTACTCAGATGCTCAACACTAATAGATGCTCAACAAGCATGAAAGAATTGATACACAATTGGAGTAACTTGTATATTGTTTCCATGAAAACTATGTTAGGCTTGGTAATGCCCTTATCTGATGCTATACATATGCTGATTGAAATAATGCATACATACAATTACCTTTCCATTGTTATTTGGTTTTTAACTCTAATACTTGAGGCTGAAATATATTAGATGTGCTAACTTTTATGATTCATCACAGAAAAAATATCATATGAGAGTGTACACACGTCAAAGCACAGATTACCTCCTGGAAGTTAGACATTTCATTTTAGGTGCCTTATAGTCTGAGGAATGATGTAAAAAAGTATTTCACTATGCACAACTTGTAATTTTATACACAAGTTTAGATATATATATATTCTTCTTATATCAGGTATTCAGATTTAGGCTTTTACAATATATATGAAATCTACATGCATCAAAACATGAAAAAGGAAAAAATATAGTATAAAGGGGAAAACAGATCACTTGATCCCGAGAGTCAGTAGAGCTGCTGAGATATTAAGAGCCTCATAACCCTCCTCCACAAAGGCAATGTTAGGACTATCTTGTGGGATCATGTCCTCCCTTTTGAAACTCTCTTCATTGCGAAGAAGCTTCTCACTGCCATACTCCACTAAACCTCTGAGAATGATGGTCTTGTGCAGGCCAACAAGCAGGTCTTCATAATCTGTATCCCCTTTTTCCCCAACAAACACCACCATTTTAGAAAGGTCAATTCCCCATCTAACTGAAAGATACCTGCAGAAGACATAAATGCAAAGAGTCATTAGTGTTTTTTATGTGTGCCATATGTATGGGAAAAAGATCTTACCTTAGTGCTTGGGCCCTTGATGCAAATAAGGGTACCACATTCAACCTTGATGTAGCATGCGTATAGACAAGGTTGCAACGGAAGCCTCTCATCCGCATCCTTTGGTGCAAGTCATCAATTCTCCGAGTCTGCCATTCATTTATTTAAATAGGATCAAGCAGTGCATACTAGCCTCTACAAAAATTTTCATAGGAAATGGTTAGCAATAATCTTACCTTAGCTCCTGGTTTCACTCCATAAGAGTAGCACCTAGTACTACACACACCTGCATACTCCACAATGTCATCCTCAGCCCCCCCTTCTCCCCGAGCAAGCCTCGTCACTACTGATCTAACATTCTCACCAGGCCACCGATACTCCACGTGGGCTTCATACTCCAAATCAGCTATCAAATCCCTCCATGGATAGTAAATTTCACTCCCACTATTGCAAACCAATGCATCAATTTCTTCTAAGTTCACTTGGCAACACCTTAACTTCTCTAATATCTCCTGTAAACTCAAACCAGTCAACAATACAAATCCTATTAGGTTTAAACCAGAGCTTGTAGATTTCATCACATTTTTTATAATTGCTGGTAATCTCTCAGTGCAATCTCCATTGCTATCATAACAATCTGCTGCTATTACAAATAGCCCTTGCCTTCTTCCTGAATGATAGCTAACACTAGAATTTCCATTAGAGGAAGCCATGCGGGTTAGAGCTTCAATGAGTTCTTTCTGTCTAGTTGCTGCATCAAGCTCTCCATTAAGCTTGAAGTCTCCATCAACAGAAAACTTTAGAGAAAGGTCTTCTAAATCCCTTAGGGAGTCGCTCATGGGTTCTTCAATACTAGGTATGATCCCAAGATGGGTGTTGGGGTGCCGGTTCCGGCAATGCTCAACATGGGACAAGTAGTTACGACAGTGCTCCGGCCATGAAAACCGGTGGATGTTCTTTAGCCCATTTTTACGGCACTCTAACCATAAGTTCTTATCAGCAAGGAGCTTTAGAAGGGCATCTGCTATGCCTTTCTGGTCATGTGGGTCAACAAGGAGGCCATTGTTGAGTGCCTGGTAGATTAGAGTCCCTTGTTAGATAAAACAAATAGGTATGTAGAAGAAAACTAGTGAAGGTCCAATATATAAATTCTAATGACCATGGGTCAGGATCTAAACAAGCAAAATCCACAGGGTTGCTAGCCCAATAATTACCCATACTAGTCTAAAATTTACCTTGATAATATCCACAGGCCCACCGTTTTTTGTAGCAACAACAGGTAAACCATAAGCAGCTGCCTGTAAGGCAATAAATAGATTAGAATAGCAATCAGGAATTCATTATTATTCTTCTGTTAGAAAACTTTATATAGGTCAGAATGTTGTAGATTCACTATTATTTAAGCTAATAGGCTGCGAAGAAACTCAAGCTGTACCTCTATAAGTGTGAGACCAAATGGCTCCACAAGAGCAGGGTTGATAAAAACTCCCTTCAAAAGAAACCCACCACAGAAGTGTTACTGTTAGGAGTTTGTATATCACAATGAAAAGACAAAACAAGAAGGTTAAGGCATGGAAAACCATAAGTAGGAACCTAAGCGATGATATGTGGGTCTTGCAATTGACACAAAAAAGCTTAACCGAGCCATTTACACATAGAGATGATGGACCTTAGTTTTTCCGTTATCTTCTCCATCAATTCATATTATAAACTTTTAGCTAACCATTACCAACATCAATTTTTTGGATCGTAGTAGCTCTATTTTGGATCTTAGTCATCACAAAGTAAACCAGTGCCCACTACTGTTCTATCATAGTTCTCAGTGTGTTGAATGTTCCACAGGGGTTATGAAATTCACCTTGGTTTTAGCAGCCAACCTATATATCTCAGGAACTTCAGACTGTTTGTGATGCTTGGGATAGGCCACTTGACCATACAAGTCATACTTGTCTATGAACTTGAGCGCTGTTGTAAGAACAACTGAGCTGCTGTTTGACATTTCTTCTATGTCATCTCTGTTACCTAGAATCAAAGTCTGCAGAAACAAGACGAAATTAACAAGAAATTCAGCTCAGAATGAATGTTAAAATTGTATTTATTTTGTGTTTGGATAATGAGAAAAGGCTTAGAAGTGAAACTTTTTACCAAGTTGGCTAGCTCTCGGAGCTGTCGACACTCTCCAAAAGCCTTGAGCAGAGTGGTGACATTTTTCTTAGGATCTGGCCGGGACAGTGCAAGTATCATGGGCTTGTGTGGATTTGTGAAAAACCGCATAATCTGCATCATACTCAATTGAATAATTTCTCTTCCAGTTCAAGGGATTAACAACAGAGGATGCAAAATAAAAAAAATAAAAAATAAATACAACTAAAAGAATGTCTACCTCAGACCAGATTGGAGGTAGATGCCTTTTGTTTTGAGTTTTGTCAGAGCCGATTAAGGACTTGAGGTCACTGTCACCTTCTGAATCTTGGATTTTAACATAGCTGAAGTCCATCCCCGGTGGAATAACCTAAACCAGGAAGGTTAGTACCATTTGGTTTAGTTAGTTAAGCTATGGTTCTGAAGGGTTATCCAATTTTAGTAAAGCGATGCCATTTTAGAGCTCATTTTTCTCTACCTTAGGCACAACTAGGTGCTGTTGGTTTTGTTATTTTAGGTCATTGTTGTGAGCACAAGAAGTAAAGAGAATGTCCATACCACCATCCTAGGCATGTTCCTTCCAAAGCAACTCACTCCTCGACGTCTCCTAACCCGAAGCTTCCTCTCCAACTTGAGATCAAACCCATCATACAGTCCCCATTGCTCTTCAATCTCTTGCCTTGTGCTAGTCACCACCATTTCAGCTGCATCCAACCCCAGCTCCTCAGCCTCAATTCTCCTCATTATCTTGTAAGTTGAATTTATGTCCTCCCTGGATAGCCTCCCTTGTTTGAGTAATTGCTCAAATTTGTTCCTACCCAATGAATGTCCAGTTAGCACCATTGGCACATTCAAGGCCCCGGACAAGTGTGCTGCTACCTCCCCAGCATCAGCATAGTGACCATGAATAACATAAGGCCATATCGGCTTCCCTGCATCCACTTGTTCACCCAAAGCTCTTGCCATGTTGACAATGTGGCCTAGAGCCCCATCCACAAATTCAGGTATGTATGGCCATAGTGACTCTTTTGGTATGTACCTACATCAAAGTTCTTCTCATTAAGCCCATGTTTTCACCTTGTAATTACTCTAAAATCACAATGAAAACAATGCCAATATTGATGATATAGTTACCTATCACGAGGACCACACGGGATCCGGATAATATATGCTCCACAACTGCCCCCACCATCTGAAGGGCATGACAACATCTCAATGGGCTCACCATAGCTTGAGTCAACCTCTGTTGAGGTAATTTGTCTAGTGAGGAGGTCCACCCGATACACTCCCTTCGTATTTGCCAGAGCCCTCGCTAGTTCTACAACATATTTCACCTGGAAATTTCAACAAGACACCAAAGTTAGATTCATTTTTAGGCTCCAAACTGAGATAATTTAAACACCCTCTGGACTCAATTTGCATGAGATTGGCCTTGAGTTATGTGAAATAAAGCTTTAGTTATTTCTATGTCACAGAAAAGGACTCTTATACAACTTACTTGACCACCTGTATCTGAATCTCTTCCAAGTTCCATGTTTTCTCCACGTACTAACCCATGAATACTACACAAACAATAAACGTTATTTCTCAAAATCACATCATATTCAAAAATTTTGGCATTGTACGAGTATCTCATTTATATAACCATCATGATTCACATTCCATTTTGGTGATTATGCTTATGACAAAATACTGTGTAATTTACCTGATTAAGATAATATATAAGTGTCTGGACTTGTCATCATCTGACCATATATGCATATCGGAATTGATTCTGGTCATTTGCTCCTTGACAGGTTCTATTTGGTTGGGATCTCCTTTCTCCTTTTCCCCTTCAGAGAGCTCTGAAAGGTCATCAGCAGCATCATGGCGACCTTGCTCCCGCTCAAGACGCCGCTTTGTAAGCCTCTGTGCATCATCCCATGCAATCTACAAAACATAATACGTACTTCTTAATTCAAAAAGTATATAATTTAGAACTAAATTTATAGACACACAAATACAGAAGATTAATGTGGAGGCACTATAGCTCTTTAATACCAAAAGGGGTGATTGTTTTAGAATGAAAAATGGTGCGTGCAAGACTTTGTGGTCCTATGTTTTGTCAAGTTTTGAAGCAGCCCAGACCAATGGCCTGTTAACATTCAATTTCATTTGGTTCATGGCCCGGCTCATGCTCAAGTCTGACAAATTCTAGGACAGTGAAGCACCTAGAGAGCTTGAGACGAACCTTGTCAGAGACAAGGATTTTGCTAAATTTTCTATAGGGCTATGCCCAAGTGTGGGCCCAAATTCACCAATTGATGCCTTTTTATTTCGATAATTCAATGAAATTTTGAAGCTAAATATTTATATATCGTGATTGGTCAGATATTTCTTAATATAAAGAGCAAATGGTAAGAAGTGTGGAAGGGGGGACCTGCTTCTTTTTGCGAGCAAGATGCCAAATGCGCCAGCACATATTCTCAAGCCTGTTGCTCCTATCACGTGAGTTCCTTGTTGCTATCACCTGTCATTCACAAGTTATTTCCTTTCATTTCTCCTTTTAATTAAAACTTCTTAATAACATCAAAATCCACCCCCCACCCCAAACCAAAAAAGAAGAAAAAAAACCCTGGATGATACTACTCCCATCTCTATTATTGATGTTTCTTTCCCTTCCTTGTCAATTTTCCATGAGTCCATGTTCAAACTCATTTTGTTATGAAATTTGTGCTATAAAGCATAACCCTAAATCACAATTTGTTTATTTAGAATCTTTCTATTTTTTGCTTAAATTGGGTGACTGCCAAAACTTAGAATAGGTATAGATAAATGTTTTAGACCCCAAACTTTCCTACAAAAGGAAATGACCTGACTTGAAATAAATCTCTTACTCTTTCCCCCTCAATAAATTTTCAGCAGATTATGTTTACTCTTTTGGAATGAAGTACTTTTTAACTGTTTTATTCAATTACACAAATATAAAAATATACGTAATTATAAAAAACAGATTCTTTTCTGGGTCAAAAAAGGACAAGCTTTACATCAACCTCACTATAACCTTTATGTATATCATATATTTTTCTTTTTCTTTTTTTTTTTTTTGGGGGTGATGGGGGGAGGGGTTATGCATAATTATTTACTTTAGATGGGATGAGACACTTTTACGGATAAGAGAGTTGAGTATGATATGATGCCCATGCAATCCCATAACAACTGTAACCAAATTCTATGTGTATGTATTCTCACTTGAAGACAGTGTAGGTCACTTTACAAGGTGCTAAATATCTTGATATAAGTATCTTCTTTTTTAGTACCATAAATTTAAATTAACATATATTTTACTTTGATGAATAAAAGAATCTAAGGGTGGTGATAGTGGTGGAGAGTGGGGACAAACATGGTGATGCAAAGCTATGGATTCTCTCCATTGCATTTTAACCGTCTTTGGCTTGAAAACAACCCACCCATAATTTGTCTACAAATTAAGGGATTAAAGTCCATATAACTTAACATACAAACACTTCATTAAGGATGATTTTGAGTTTAACAAAAATCAAATGATTAATGTCAGAGCTTCGACCTTAATGATATAATACAATGTATAAATATTCTTGATTTTATAAAAGATTATATCCATGCCTATTAATTTTTTTTTTTATATTCTCTTATTATGTTTTAATAAAAAATATATATATATATTAAATTCCATAAAATTAGTAAAATATTTTGGTTAGATTCTCTTAAGTGACTTTCTAATAAAGTATCATGAATAAGTATTCTTAATTTTGAAAAAAGTTATATCACATCAAACTTCAATTATTATAAAGGAAAGGAAAAATAGGGAAGAAAAAACAGTTAGGAAAAATAAAAAACCAAACAAAGGATTATGGAATTGAAAAAATAGGTGAGAGGAGAAGCAAACCTTAATCCATGTCCTGTGGAGATCAGATTCATCAAAGCTATTAACAACTTCTTCTACAAAGTACTTGGTGGGATTAAACACCTCCTCCTTCTCCTTCTCTTCCAACCTTCCAATTCTCACCTTCCCCTCAACAAATCTTCTCCTCCTACTACCATTATTCTTGCTGTTGCTCTTCTCATCACCATCATCAACAACTCTCAGCCCATTTCTGCTACTTCCGGCATCCAATATCGCTTCCAAGTACCCGTTAATCCATTCATTTCCAGCCATTTTCCCACCCCTTCTCTGCTTCTTGGTGAGAAAGAGTGGCTTTGAGAGTTCTGCTTCTTGGTGAGAAAGAGTGGCTTTGAGAGTCTGCAGTGCTTTGAAGAGAGGTAGAAGAGAGCGTTGGCTCTTTATAAGGCTTGAAATGTCTATTTTACTATATATTGTGAAAAAAATTGACTTAAGATGTAAAGAGATTAAATAACTTGGATTGGGTTGCTTTGGTTCTCTGTCTCACCATTTTTTTCCCCTCCCTTGAAGAGCATATTACTCAAACATCCTTATTCTTGTATTATTCTCTACAAGACACCTTATTCTTCTAATCGCCTCCACCACCCACCATACCTTTCTTTTTAAGGAAAAAAAAAATTGTTTGAACAACTTTTCAAAAAAATAAAGGGCAAAACTAATTAAACACATTGAACGGTTCATGTGGTGGAGAAGGGTTAGCCTCTTATATTTTATAATAACAATAATAATAATAAAGCTAATATGGAATATTCTGTGTATTAAGTGTGTTCAAAATTTTTGTGGTTTGAGACCAGTAATTTGTATGCGCAACAAAGTAATAATAATGTCATTGTAGTGTTATATATTCTTTTGGATATCCTTGGATGAGAATAGAAGAATAAAAACAATTTTTACGTGGTGTATTCTATTTTTTTAATTATTTTTTAGTCTGAATATGTTTAAATTTACCTTAAATTTAACTAAAAATTGATATAAAAGTATCATTGAGATGAAGATTTTAGATGGAAGTTAAAATTTGAATATTTGAAAATATATTTTAACTTAAAAAATGAACAATGAAACTGATTAACAGTTTAGATAAAAATAAATAAATAAATAAAACCTAACACCCATCTAGTAACTATTTATGAAAACTATTTTTTATTCTTCAGAATAAAAAAAAATGGAAAATATTATTAACAAATAGAAAACAGAAATTATGGTGTGTTCAGCTAACACTTTTATTTGCTTTTAATTATTTTAACTTATTTTTTATGATTTTTTGAATGATTATATAAATATGGTTAAAATAAACCATTACATATAAAAGTTAGTTTTAAAACATATTTAAAAACATAAGAAAATATATTAAAAATATTTTAGCTCTCAAACAAATATTTGTTATACAAAATGTTAAAGTATAGTTTAAAATATTATTCTCAAAAACTGGTTTTCATTATTGCATTCAAAAAACGTTATCAAGGCTTAAAATTAGATTTTTTTTTTTTTTTTTTTTTTTTTTTTGTATGCTACAATGCATTTCAATGAAAATAACAAGCTTTTATGTCTTTTAAAGCCCCTAAAACCCAATTTTCTTTGCTTTTGAATTTCTTCAAACTCCAAACGATAACTATATATGATCTCAAAGAGCAACAATTGTCTATAAAAATTCAAAAGTCTCAAGTTTAAATTATGGAAAAATTGGAGGTGACAACAAAAAAATGTAAGAAGACATTTTCACTTGTGGGAGAGCCCATGATAGATGGGCCCATCCTCCAACAACAATAACTAATTGAGAGCACCTTTCGGTTGTACATGGAGATGTATCTTTTCTTTTTGTTTTTTTTTTTCCCTTTTTCTCTTTTTCTTTTTCTTTTTCCTTTTTAATGGTTTAATTGATCAATACTAATGAGATTATTTTTCCTTAGCAAAAGATAATTTCTCATAAACAATGAAATGTATAAAGATCATAAAGAGCTCTAACAAAGAAGCAAATTCATATCAATACAATCTTCGTTCATTTTACTTATCAACATTTTAGTCGGTTTTAGATTTCTTAAAAAACCTAAATCAATAAAAGAAAATATACACAACAAAACCATTTTTTTTTTAAATATATATATAATGTGAATAAACATTACATCAATGGTTCATTGGAATATATGGTATCATTTGCACATTCATTTTCATGGGCTCAAGTCTACATCAAAAGGAATATGTAATTTTAACTACAAGAGGAGGGTCCTTTTAGTACTTTTCTTAAAGTATTGTTTTGTTTTTTCTACTTTTCATAGTTTTGCAAGTGCTTGCATGATGCATACAAAAACACATTCATTAACTATTCTTGTCCCAATATTCATAAGAGGAAAACTCATTTTATTGCCAAGTTGGTTCCATTCTTCTATGATCATTTTTCCTTACCATCATTGCAACTATTAGTTGTTACCAATCAAGAAGAGTGTCATTTCACGTTATGGGGACTTGCAACTAATTTCACAAATCTTAGCCGTAAAAATCCATAAATTATATAGCAAAAAATGTATGTTAATTTATGGGATGAACTTGACATTGAAGTTTTCTTTTATTTGAACGGAAACCCCATTCATTAATACCGGGTTTGGTTTTAGTGATTTATGTGAAAAGTATTAAAAAAGAAAAAAAAAATCGAACAAATGAATAGATCTTTAAATTCTCTAATTTGATCTGTCTTTAAAAATACAAAAAAAATAATAATAATAAAATATAATGAAAATTATTTTAAAAAGATGTTCAAGCTTCAATTGTGTATTAAATAAATTTTTAATTTCTTTTTTCTCTTTTGCTTCCCTCAAACTTTCCAAATTCCAAAGGGGCTTATAGAATTTGGCATGGAGAGTGAATAGAATTTGTTTAGCATGATATTCTAGTATCCTTCCATTGAATATGTATGGCTTGTGTTTGAAGTATACCAATTTGCTTTCAAACATGACATGTTTGTGGCCATTCACATTCGCCAAATAATGCAATGCTCCGAGCCAAAAGAAAGAAAGAAAGAAAGAAAAAGACTCACTCAAACGGCAGTAGGAAGGCCCCATCACCATCCATGGACCATGGTTGAATAACCTCTACATTATTCATTATTATTGTTATTTATTTATTTATTGTTGGAATCAGATACCTACAAGGCATCACAAGAACAACCCATTTGGGTGATTATGACAGGCCAAGGAAAAAAATAAAATAAAATAAAGCTTTTGCCAATAATGATTATCTAGAAAAGATAGAAGAAAAGAATCTAAGGGAAAGAAAGAAAATGATAAATTAAAAGGGAAAATGTTAATTAGACACGTATAATCCTTCTTTATTCTTGCTTATTTTCATCTCTTTTTTTTTTCTTCAAATAAAAGGTTATGTGGATGGATTAAAATATCTTTCTCTTTTTCTGAATTTCCATCAAAATCGTACTCAACTCACATGTTCTTAATTTTCCTTTTTTGTTTCTCTCATCTTCTTCTTCACATTTTTTTTAATTAAAACATTAAAAAGAAATTCGATCACAATACTAAATTGATGTGCATGGAAAGGCGTAATCAATTTGGTCATACCACATATATATTTTGGTTTCATTTCTTTGTTCGTCATATTATTTATGCCTAATAATCTTATTGTTCATGCTCTTATACTATAGTCTAGATTTTATCATGGCTTTTAATAACCCAAATGCAAAATTTAGTAAATACCTTTTTGATAATTTAAAATTTTTCTAAAAACTAAATTAAAAAAGAGAGAAGAAATGGGGGTTCAGACTAGTTTTTACCACCGGTCACAAATATCTAAAAGTAGAACTTAATTTGAAAAAAAAAATCTATTTGGATTTATTACTATTATTATTTTTTGTTTTGGCATCAAATACCGAAAGACAAACCATTTGGGTGATTAAACTACGAAAACGTACACATTCTTCCAAAAAGGATTATATAGAAGAGATAGAAGAAATGAATCTAAGAAAAAAGGTTGGATAAAAACAAGAGAAAATCAAAGGCTATGGTAAGAGATTTTGGTTTATGGACATGGTGGGTTGAGAGGATTACATCATGGGGTGTGCACATAGAAAATAAAGTAGGCATCATTCAGAATGGGGATGAATTGAGGGAGGGCGAACACAATGGATATTTCAAGGAATATCCAATTTGGTATAGACTCTTATCATCATATTTTGTGGTCATTCAACCCCTTTTCTTTTCCATGTTCTTTGCCACCTTTTTGACACTACAACCACTTGATTTGAGAATTTTTTTTCTTTGTAAGTATTATTTAAAAAATGATTATTTAAACAAATAAAAATAAAAATATAATATTTTTCACAATTTGTTATATTTTTACATTAAACTTATTTTTTTAAAAGACGAATTTACTTTTTTTTATTGAACTCATCTTTTAAATAAACAAGTTTAATTTTTGTATTAAATTTGTCTTTGATAAAATCGAATTCATTTTTTACGAATTTGCCTTTTAAAAACATGTTACTTTTATGCTAAACTAATTTTTTCAAAAAACGAGTTATACTTGAAATTAAAAAATGTAGTAATTTTAGAATTATTTTTTATAATACAATAAAAAGCCCCTTGATTAGGGCTCACAATCCATGCATTACTTTCTATTATTATTATTATTATTATTATTATATAATTGAATGAGTGTCAGGTCAAAGATGGATATTTTTATTTATTTATTTTGTAAAAAAACAAAGAAAACAGACCCAAAAAATTATATAGAAAGCTATTTCCTTCTCTCTTATGATCTAGGAATACTAATATTATTATACTAAATAATATATTATGGAATCACTAGGTAGCATTGATTTCAATAGAGGCAGAAAGTGACTGGAGATTAATTGAATAAAGTATGGCTTCAAAAGTGGCCTTTCTGAAGTGTCACAAGATTTTTAGAGTAACTAAGAATAAATTTTAAGGAAAAAAAAATGACCAAGGGTTTAAACTTAGGTATAATCTGATTCCTATATGCACATATATAATTAGGAACCCATATGGACCCCAAAACATATGCCACAAAATTCCCTAACAGATATATATACCTACCCCATGAGAAGAGAGGCTCTGACGCTATGTTTGGTTAACAAGAAAGTTGAGGGAAAATGTAAGAAAAGGAAAATAAAAATGAAAAGTAGAATGAAAATAAAAAATAGATTTAAAATCGATAAATTATTTTTATATAATATTTTAAACTTATTTCATTTATTTTAACTTTTTAATAAAATTAAATAATCTAAAAATACATAAGTTTCTAATTAATTATAATTATTTTTTTTTTATATATTTTTCATAAGATAATCAAACATGAGAAAATTATTTATTTTATCTGTCCAAGAACCAAAAATAACCTTAGATTATGTTTGGTTTTGTAAATTTGAGGGAACAAAATCAAGAAAATATATAAAGTAAAAAACATCTATAAAATTCTCTCTTATTTAATTGTTTATAAAAAGGTTAAAAAAATGTTAAAAAAATATACATGTTGTTTGAAAAGTGTTTTAAAAAACAATTACCTATATCAAGATTAACAAATAATTTATTAAAAAATATAAGTTCTGTTTTGGAAGTATTTTAAAAAATAGTTTAAAAAAAAATTAAGAACAATTTTTAAAAATTGTTTTCATTTTTTATGAAACAAATGTTTACTTGGAGACATAAAATGTTCTTAACTTATTTTTTATGTTTTTAAATATATTTTAAAATAATTTTTATTTATAATATTTTATTTTTTATATTTTCATAATTATTTTTTAAAATAATCCTTAAAAAATAAATAAAAACAAATAAAAGAATTACTCTCAAAATACATTGTTTTCTTTATTTAAGCATAAAAAAACTGTTTTCATATTTTTTTTCCATGACACCAAACATGAAATTAAAGAAAATGTTATATTTTTTTTTTTAACTTGAGGGCTTTTGAGGTTGGAAACGTAGCCTGGAGAACCTTTAGTTGAAGTGTGTGAGAGAATTTTAGAGCAATAGACTACTGCAAAACGGCATACATGTGAAGATTGTCTGCTGGTACCCAATAGAGAAGTTGTTGTAAATGAGTGAGTGGGCCACTTGCATATGGAGAACCTATGTTCATGGAGACCACCCTTTATGCCTTACACTTTATATAGTAAGTTCTTTCAATTTGACAAATGTCTTTCAAAATAGGGAAATATATGGATCTTCCAAGCATCTACTAAACATCAAATCTTTAATAGTTAAGCTATATATATATATATATAATATTTTTTAAATATGATTAAGAATGTGTTTGATAGTGTTTATATTGGAAGTATTTTTTTCTCAAAATATTTTTAAAATAATCACTTATCAAGTATTTCTATTAAAAAAAAACATTATAAGTGATTTTTAAATATTACAAGTAATTTTTAAAATTTTATCAAATACCTAAATTTTTTTTTTTAAATATTTATTAGGTTAAAAACATTTTCTAGAATTACTCTCAAACGAACTCTAGGAATTCATTTGATAGTCTTTTAAAAAACATTTCTAATATAAAAAATATTCTTGAAAAAAAATCAAGTGTCGGATAAAATTAAAAAACACTTTTTAAAAGTTTAAAAATTACTTAAAATGTTTCTTAGAGAAACGATTAATAGGTAATTTTCTAAGCAATATTTGTAGAGAATAATATTTACATTAAAAGCATTTTGAATAGAGCATCTGAATTACTTTTTCAGTTTCAACATGATTGGATTAAGATATAACACTATGAAACACATTGTGTAAAGTAATTTTTAGGATTAATTTTATTTTCAATCTCAAAGCTTTAGTGTAAATAGACTAATCCACCATTGATTTTAAAGTTCTTCAGGTGGCACCCTAATAGATTATGAGGTTTAGTGCAAATACACTTTCTTCAGGTAGCATCCTAAAATATTATTTCATATATAAATTTATTTTTTTAAATAAAATTTCTTTTCTAAAAAAAATTATTTTTTTTTAGAAAATTATTAAACATGTTTATCTAAAATTTCTTTACGAAAAATTTTTATAAATGAAATAAATTTATATATATATACTATATATGTATCACATAAGCATATAAAAGGCATATTTTTAAAGAACGTATGAAACATCTATACAATAATTTGCTCATTCCAAGGGTTTTAGAATCTCCAAGAAGCTGGCAAAGTGGAGAGAGAGATCATGTGTGTTATTCACTAATCATCAACTTAATTAGATGTACATTCACTCAAACTTAAGATACTAAACATTATGTTATCTTAGTTTAAAAAATTAAATGTATTGTGACATGTAATTAATGACACAAAAAAGTATTAAAAAAAACCCCTAAAAATGACTATGCAAATACATTACAATAATTCAAGTCGAAGCATTGGCTTTGAAATTTTCAAGCACAAATTATGGGACTTTATTTAGGTGGTGTTTGTTTTTTGGCTGAATAGAAAAAGTCAAATATTTTGGCTTTTTCTATTCAGCTAAAAGTAACTTTTTGTCATTATTTAATATAATTAAACTGAACTTATTAATAATAAGTTCATTTTAGCTATGTTGAATGATATCAATATGTTACTTTTAACTGAATAGAAAAAGTCAAAATATTTGGCTTTTTCTATTCAGCCAAAAAACAAACACCACCTTAGACTATGGAAGGTATAAGGGAGAAAAATGAGGAAAAAGGAAAAATGGAAGAATATAATTTATATTCTTTTTTTTCTGATACTTATGTGATCTAAATCTAATTAAATCTTAAAATATGTTGGATAATTGTTTTTTAAAACTATTCTTCAAAATAATAATAATAATAAAACAGGTTTGACAATCAAAAAAAATAGAAACTATTTCTTATTCTTAAAAACAAAAAATAGAGTGTTTTTATAAAATATCTTTAAATTGATTTTATTTATTTTCTAAAGGTTATTTTTAAATATAATTATACAAATATGAAAAATAGTTAAAACAATTTTCATTTCAAATTGTTTTTTTTAAAACAATTTAAATATAGTTAAAAATCAGAAAAATTATTTTTTAAAACATATTCAAAACATATTAAGAACATTCAAATTCTCAAAGTGATTTTTGTTTTACAAAATATCATAAAACAATTTTCAAAAACTATTCTAAAAATTATATATAAAATTATTTTTGAAAACATTTTCTAAATAGAATCTAAATTTTTTAACTTATGGTTAAAGTTCAAGCTTAGTTTAAATCATTCATAGATATGATAATAATAGTAATAATAATAACAACAACAAAATATGATGCTACTATTTTTATTGTTCTTATTCATCCATGGAAATTTCTAACCTTAAACATATTTTGCAAGCGTAATAATCTATGTTAACAACCAAACTAACCTAGGAACCAAAATTTGTTTAAAAAAAATGAATAATTAGAGAATAATTTTGAACCCATTTGCTAAAAAAAAATAAAAAATAAAAATAAAAAGAACAAAGAAAAAACATAAATAGTATAAAGAAAGGGAATATAATGGGAAGTCACAACATGATTATATGCCATAGGCAAAGGAATAAAATTAAAATATAATGTGTGACAAAATATTAATAAGATCATACTAATACAAAGGCAGCATTTGAACTTGACCTCTAATAAAGAGACTAATTAAATCTATAAGTACTACCTGCAGAATCTCTGATATATTGGAGCATATATTCCATTGATTTGTACTTTAAGAATCAAGAATATGCCTGAAATTGAATTCTTGAGTGTCATTTCAATACATGGAACATTGATTTGGTCTGAAATCTTGATGAATTGGAATAATTTTGTTGATGGTGAATCACAAATATGATGGACTTTGTCTGAAAAAGCTTGGGGGGTACTTGTATGATTGACATGGAGCACAAGCTTTTTCCCATATGAAGCTTATCTTTAATTTGTAGTGTGCCATGTTTTCATTAAAGTTGACATGTGAAACTTTATCTTTATCTTCAATTTATAGTTTCATGGAAATACTAACATGTTTTTCAATCAAAGTATTACCCTCCATAATTGTTTTAAAAAAAAAAATATTGGAGGAAGTTTTTTGTATGGTCTTTATAGTTGATAACTAATTTTAATTGAAAATAGCTAAATTAATTGAAAGTATGAAAGCATCTAAAGACTATTGAGAGTGTGTGTATGGTTTTGGGATGTTAAAATAATCTTTCAATGGTGGGTTTCATAGATAACAAAGATGAATTTACAATGATATTGATAAGAGATATTTTTTTTCAATAAAAAGCTTCACCACTATAGTTTGAAAAAAATCCTAAAATTTATTTTATTATTTAGAAAGAT